>JACEEZ010024172.1:56125-91125 GCA_016584305.1 Chionoecetes opilio
TTATGTTAGCTAATTTTCATATCTCCTATACACTCTCCTTCCTACTCAAAACATTTTATATCTCCAAAAGTAGTGATTTGCGACGGAAGCTCATAGAGAGAATGTTTCTTAGAATCCATTGAGGTAAACAGAAATCATACTCCCAATTGTGTAGAGAATTCTGGTCCTAGAGTAAAAAATTACCTTTTATATTTATGTAACACTTCATTTTGTTTGGTAACTGCACGCAACACTATTGGTCCTGGTAACACTGCACGCAACACTATTGGTTCTGGTAACACTGCACGCAACACTACTGGTTCTTATAACACTGCACGCAACACTGATTGGTTCTGGTAACACTGTTTTTCGCATATAAGGTTCAGTAACGGTTTGGTAACACTGCACGCAACACTATTGGTTCTGGTAACACTACACGCAACACTACTGGTTCTTATAACACTGCACGCAACACTGATTGGTTCTGGTAACACTGTTTTTCGCATATAAGGTTCAGTAACGGTTTGGTAACACTGCACGCAACACTATTGGTTCTGGTAACATTGTTTTTCGCATGTCAGGTTCAGTAACGGTTTGGTAACACTGCACGCAACACTATTGGTTCTGGTAACATTGTTTTTCGCATGTCAGGTTCAGTAACGGTTTGGTAACACTGCACGCAACACTGATTGGTTCTGGTAACACTGTTTTTCGCATATAAGGTTCAGTAACGGTTTGGTAACACTGCACGCAACACTGATTGGTTCTGGTAACACTGTTTTTCGCATATAAGGTTCAGTAACGGTTTGGTAACACTGCACGCAACACTATTGGTTCTGGTAACATTGTTTTTCGCATATAAGGTTCAGTAACAATTTGGTAACACTGCTCGCAACACTCCAATCCTAACTTGCAACACTCGTAACGTTAAAATACTTCAACACTTTACACGCAACATCTAATATTTCCAACACCTAATATCGTGCAATACTGGCGATGAATTATAATCTAAACAAACGCAACACTTTATAGATTCACAACACACGCAACACTCAGCAAAAAAAAACGATATCCTTAACATGACAACTTTTCAGATTCATAGGTAACACTAAAAAATTCCGCAACACTTTCAAACAAAGTCAACAGCACTCCCGTTCATTGTCCTTGGCTTCGGGTACGCAACACATCGCGCATCACATCGATCGTTCGCCAAACCTGTAACAAAAAAGAGACAAAATATGATGAAACACGGCAACACAATAACAAAATATATAAAAAGCATAAATAACATTATAAGAAGTGATAAAAAATACATAAAATACACGTAAATTACAGATAAAAAAAACTAAACAAATCGAAAGGGAGAAAGAGAGAGAGAGAGAGAGAGAGAGAGAGAGAGAGAGAGAGAGAGAGAGAGAGAGAGAGAGAGAGAGAGAGAGAGAGAGAGATAGGGGCGGGAGAAAGAGAGAGAGTTACTACTACAAACCAAAACTAGAACCAAAATTAGACCACGAAACAGAAAAAAAGGAAAGAAAGCGAAGGAGGAAAGAAGCAGGAAGCAATGAGATAGGATAAGGAAAGTGACAGTAAGAGAGAGAGAGAGAGAGAGAGAGAGAGAGAGAGAGAGAGAGAGAGAGAGACGACAAACATGACAAGCAAAGACATTGAGAACCAAACAAAAGAATAAAAGGAGACGGACAAATCAAAGAAAATTAAAGAAACAAATAATAAACAGGTTAGTATATGAATAAATAAATAAATAAACATACAAATAAAACGTATATATTAATAAACAAATCAATTAATAAACCAATAAACGCACACACACACATAGAGAGAGAGAGAGAGAGAGAGAGAGAGAGAGAGAGAGAGAGAGAGAGAGAGAGAGAGAGAGAGAGAGAGAGAGAGAGAGAGAGAGAGAGAGAGAGAATCTATAAAAATGTTTGACTGATATGAAAGATGTAGAGGATAAAAGAGCAATGGAGAGAGAGAAAAGAGAGAAAAAAAAGAGAGAGAGAAAGAGAGAGACTAATAAGGCAGGATACTCGAAAGATATCACCTATGGTACGTACTTAGTTTGCTAATTAGTTAGTTAAGTAGTTAGTCAATTTGATATTTAGAGAGCTAGTCAGTTTGTTTGCCCGTTAGTTATATTGATTAGTTATTTAGTTAGTATATTAAGTTGGATAGTTAGTCACATAGTAAGTTTGATATATAGTTAGTTAGGCTAGTTAGTTAGGTAGGTTAGTTAGTTTAGTTTAGGCTAGGTTAGGTGTAGTTCAGATCCGCTAGTTAGATCATTATCCCTGCTATGTATATTTCCCAAGTATTTACTATTTCCTTCACACTTAAGAACATAGAAAAACATAAGAAAATAAGGAAGCTACAAGAGGCCGTGAAACCTACACGAAGAAGTTCCTGTTACTTAACACTACCTACAACCACCTTGCATCCCCATCCATGAATTTATCTAGCCTCCTTCTAAAACTCCCTATTGACTCTGCACTAACTACCTGTCTACTGAGTCCATTCCAATCATTTACCACCCTATTTGTGAACCAGTTTTTCCCTATTTCTTTTTTTAATCTACGCTTTTCCATTTTGAAGAGAGACGAGAGAATCACTTATCACTACGTAAAATATATAACCCTCGAAATAATATATACCTCGTATGAGCTGTGCGTCAGGTATCCTCTGTCTCTCTATACGTACTAACTCATCTGCCTGAGGCCACCAATGCATAGTTAATATACAGTAAAATACACACATTGCAAACTCACTCAAACAAGCAATTAATAGTTCAGATATTCCCCACCAGACGGCAGTGTTATACTTATAGTAGTTCAGTAGTTTGCCCCCACCGCTCTCTCTCTCTCTCTCTCTCTCTCTCTCTCTCTCTCTCTCTCCTGTCCATCTCTCTCCTCTCTCTCCTCATCTCGTACTCTCTCTCTCTCTCTCTCTCTCTCTCTCTCTCTCTGTGTGTGTGTGTGTGTGTGTGTGTGTGTAGGGAAAGTTTCAGGCAAATTAACACTGAAAAGTTACCATATCAATTTTAAAGAGGAGGAGGAAGAGGACGAGGAGGAGGAAGAGGAGGAGGAGGAGGAGGAGGGAGCAAAGTGTATCTATTACAATGGGACGAAGAAAAACAAGGAGGGAGGAATAATGAATAAGGAGGGAGGGAGAGGGAGGGAGGAGGGAGGGGGGTAGAGAAGAGAGAGATAGAGAGAGAGAGAGGAGAGAGAGAGAGAGAGGAAGAGAAGATAGAAGAATTGGATGGATGTGAGGAGGAAGAGATGTGAAGACTAGGGCCAAACCCTGATCCAAGTGTGATTTATGGAGTCGATGAGGAGGAAGGAGGCGGGAGGAGGAGGAGGAGGAGAGAAGAGGATTGAGTATGAGAGTGAGGAGGAGGATGAGAGGAGAAGGCGGAGAAGGAGGAGGGAGGAGGAGAATGAGGAGGAAGGAGGAAGGAAAATGACAACGCCCTAATCGTTCACTTAGACACGGAGGAATAGTAAATCACGAGGGATGAAAGAAGAGAGGGAGAGAGGAAGAGGAGGAGAGAAGGAAGGAGAAGAGGGAGGGAGGAAGGGGAAGAGGGAAGGAAGGAGAAAGAAAGGTAAGAAAGAAAAAAAGAGAGGGAGAGAGGAAGGGAAGGAGAGAAGGAAGAAGAGAGAGAGAGAGAGAGAAAGAGAGAGGAAGGGGGCTTGTTCTAAAAGGGGTGGTGATAATTCTCTCTCTCTCTCTCATCCTCTCTCTCTCTCTCTCTCTCTCTCTCTCTCTCTCTCTCTCTCTCTCTCCTCTCTCTCTCTTCTCTTCTCTCTCTCTACTCTCATGATTGTTGCTTCTTTCAGTCATCAGTCAGCTAGTTCAGCCATACAACTATCTAGTTAGCCAGTCAGTCAAGACATAACCAGTCAGTCAAACCTGTCAGTCAGTCAGTCAATCCATAACCAGTCAATCAATCTCCCAGTCAACCAAGCAACCTACCAGTCAGTTAGTCAGTCAGTCGGTCAGTCGGTCAGTCAACCCCCAAAACCTTCCCTTTAATTCGGTCCCTTTAAAAAGAATCATTTACCCACAATCTCATTAACACCAATGATGCATAAAACCTTAAACTATACATTTCGATTCACTACTTATTTTTTATGTATGTGTGTACCTGATGTGTGTGTGTGTGTATGTATATGTGTACCTGATGTGTGTGTGTGTATGTATGTGTGTACCTGATGTGTGTGTGTGTATGTATGTGTGTACCTGATGTGTGTGTGTGTATGTATGTGTGTACCTGATGTGAGTGTGTGTATGTATGTGTGTACCTGATGTGTGTGTGTGTATGTATGTGTGTACCTGAATTGTGGTTGTGTGTTAGTATGTTTTGTACCTGATGTGTGTGTGATTTGTATGTATGTGTGTACCTGATGTGTGTGTGTGTGTATGTATATGTTGTACCTGATGTGTGGGTGTGTATGTATGTGTGTACTCTGATGTGTGGTGTGTGTATGTATATTTTACCTGATGTGTGTGGGTGTATGTATGTGTGTACCTGATGTTGTGTGTGTGTATGTATGTGTGTACCTGATGTGTTGTGTGTGTGTATGTATGGTGTGTACCTGATGTGTGTGTGTGTTGTATATGTGTACCTGATGTGTGTGTGTGTATGTATGTGGTGTACCTGACTGTGTGTGTTTGTATGTATGTGTGTAACCTGATTGTTGTATTGTGTATGTATGTGTGTACCTTATGTGAGTGTGTGTATGTATTTGTGTACCTGATGTGTGGTGTGGTATGTAATGTGTGTACCTGATGTAGTGTGTGTGTATGTATTGTGTACTGATGTGTGTGTGGTGTATGTATATGTGTACCCTGATGTGTGTGTGTGTGTATGTGATGTGTGTACCTGATGTGAGTGTGTTGTATGTAGTGTGTGTACCTGATGTGGAGTGTGTGGTATGTATGTTTGTCCCTATGTGTTGTGTGTGTATGTATGTGTGTACCTGATGTGTGGTGTGTGTGTATGTAGGTGTGGATCCTGATGTGAGTGTGTGTATGTATTTGTGTAAACCTGATGTGTGTGTGTGTATGTATGTGTGGTACTCTGATTGTGTGTGTGTGTCTTATGTGTTTACCTGATGTGTGGTGTGTGTAGGTCATGTGTGTACCTGTGTGTGTGTGTGGGGTAATGTATGTGTGTCCCTGATGTGAGTGTGTGGTGTATGTATGTGTGTACCTGATGTGAGTGTGTGTATGTCTGTTGTGTACCTGTGTGTGTGTGGGTATGTATGTGTGTACCGATTTGTGTGTGTGTGTATGTATGTGTGTACCTTATGTAAGTGTGTGTTATGTTATGTGTGTACCTTGATGTGTGTGTTGTATCTAATGTTGTGTACCTTATGTGTGTGTGTGTATGTATTATGTGTCCTGATGTGAGTGTGTTATGTATATGTGTACCTATATGGAGTGTGTGTATGTATGGTGTGTACCTGATGTGTGGTGGTGTGTTTATGTTGTGTACCTGAGGTGAGTGGTACGTATGTATGGTTGTGTCCTGCTGTGTTGTGTGTAATGTATGTGTGTAAGCTTGATGTGCAGTGTGTGTATGTAATGTTTGTACCTGATTGGTGTGTGTGTAAATGTATTTGTTGATAACCTGTGTGAGGTACGTATGTATGTTGGTACCTGATGTGAGTGTGTGTGTCTGTGTGTAGCTGAATGTAGTGTGGTATGTTGTGTGTCACCTGTTGTAATGTGTCAAATAGTGTAAAATTCATATCTTTTTATTTTTATTTTTCTGAAGTGGGAGGTATATGTTTTTTTTTGTGGTGCCGTGTGTTGTAGTGTGTGTGTGTGTGTGTGTGGTGTGTGGTGTGTGTGTGTGTGTGTGTGTGTCGTGACTGTTGTGTGGTGTGTTCTGTATGTGTGTGTGTGTGTGTGTGTGTGTGTGTGTGTGTGTGTGTGGGTGTGTGTGTGTGTGTGTGTGTGTGTGTGTGTGTGTGTGTGACTGTGTGTGTGTGTTAGTGTGTGGTGTGTGTGTCACTGTGACTGTGTGTGTGTGTGTTATCCGTGTGTGTGTGTGTGTGTGGTGGTGTGTGTGTGTGTGTGGGGTGTGTGTGTTGTGTGTGTGTGTGTGTGTGTGGTGTGTGTGTGTGTGTGGCACTGTGTTGTGTGTGACTGTGTGTGTGTGTGTAGTGGGTGTGGTGACTGTGTTGGTGGACTGGTGTGTGTGTGGTTGTGGTGTGGTGTGTGTGTGTGGTGTGGTGTTGTGTGTGTGTGTGTGTGTTGTGTGTGTGTGTGTGTGTGGTGTTAGTGGGTGTGTGGTGTGGTGTGTGTGTGTGTGTGTGTGTGTGTGTGTGTGTGACTGTGTGTGTATGTGTGTGGTGTGTGGTGTGTGTGGTGTGTGTGTGACCTGTGTGTGTGTGGTGTGTGTGTTGTGTGTGTGACTGTGTGGGTGTATGTTGTGGTGTGTGTGTGTGGTGTGGTTGACTGTGTGGTTGACTGTGTGTGATGTTGTGACCTGTGGGGTGTGTGTGTGTGTGTGTGGTGAACTGTGTGTGACTGTGTGTGTGTGTGTGACTTGTGTGTGTGTGTATATGTGTGTGTGTGAGTGTGTGTGTGTGTGTGTGTGTGTGTGACTGTGTGTGTGACTGTGTGTGTGTGTGACTGTGTGTGTGTGTGACTGTGTGTGTGTCCTCAGATTTAAAGTCGAAAAAGCCAAACCGGACAAAAAAATATTTTATACCAATTACATTGATAATTAAAAATAAACAGACAGAATACACACCAAAAAAAAACATACACACGAACACACAAACACACAAACAACACACACACACACAAAAAAATGCATATATCGTTTATTTTTACCATCCTTCATTTATGAGTTTCAAATCTTTTCCTCCTTATTTCTTTCTTTCTTTCTTTCTTCTTTTTAGCATCATTGTTAGGGTTATTATTTTATATAAGTTTTGAAAGATTAAATTCCTTTCCTTGTTGTATACCCTCCTCCTCCTCTTCCTCCAGCTTTAAAAAAATATAAAAATTAAAGTTCTGAATGTTACACCATTTACACACAAAAAAATATATAAAATCTCAGGTATGATGTAATTTCACGGGGGTTGGCGCTCCCGTCCGCAGGCTATTTCGTGTAATGTGCAACCATTTCTTTTTTCTTTTTTGGGGGTCAGAATACATTATGGCGGAGGTCAGAAATATAGAAAAGTGTAGTTAGGCCTATAGAGTTTGTAGCATAACAAAAACGTGTGGTTATAGGCGCTGTGTAGTGATTGGAGGATTACATAGGATTACTGAGTACAGACACCGGGAGACCTATTGGTCATAGCGAGTAAATCTGCTGAACTACATAAACTACTAACTATCACTACTTGGTAAGAAAACAATTGGAAAGGATACCGATGTCCTCTAAAGGGGGATAGGAACATGGAACGTTCATTGTGCAGACTGGATAGGATATGAAAATACTAACTACAACTACCACTACCACCTAAACTAATCAGATACGGGGGACTAGATTACGAATTCGCACTATCAATACCCCACTTTACTTTACATGTGCGCGTCATCCGCTGTTTTTGAATGTAGTTATGTGTTGGCTCCGACACATTTTCTGGTAAGCTTAGTTCCATCGATCAAACGACTTCTAACATTGAAATAATTTTTAACGGAGAATCGTGATGCAACGTTGACCGTTTAGTTTTTAACCATTATTTCTTGTTGTCACTTGAGTTGAAAGCTCAAATAGGTCCTCTTGATTAATGACTCAAAACCTTTTAGTATCTTAAGGTTTCTATCAGTCCCCACGCTTCTAACGATCCTTTAAGGAAAACATATTAAGTTTCCGCAGTCTCTCTTCTAGATGAATTTCGCAGAGATGAATTTGTTTTGGTTGCTCTTCTTTGCACTTGATTCTAATTTGGTGCGTGATCTTTTACGAAACAGGCGACAAGAATTGAACGGCATATTCCAAGTGCGGCCTACAAGGACGTGTACATAATTGTGTCCTTACTTTCGGATTTTATGTTCAAAGTTACGGTTTATATAAAGCCAACATCATATTTTTGCCTTTTACTGGCAGCATAGGAATGCAACTGGTTTTTCAGATCATTACTGATGATGACACATAGATCCTTGTCCTGCTGTACTTCAGTTAACGATTTAGTTTGCCATTTGATAGTTATATTGAGGTTATCGTTGCCTATATGCATTCTTTACATTATCGGATTGCATTTTAATACCATTTATCACTCCAATCTGAATAGTTTGTCGAGATCACTTTGTATGAGTTCGAACTTTTCTCTAGTATCTGCGTTAACCGGGCCTAATTTGGTGTCATCTGCAAATTTTGATATTTTAGATACAAGAGGAGGAGGAGGAGGAGGAGGAGGGGAGGAGGAAGGAGGAGGGAGGAGGAGGAGGAGTAGGAGGAGGAGGAGGAGGAGGAAGGAGGAAGAAGGAGGAAGAAGGAGGACGAAGGAGGGGGAGGAAAAGGAGGAAGGATGAGGAGGATGAAAGAGTAATACAAAGGAATACAAAGGAAGAAAAGATACCAACAGCCTTAGTGAACCAAATCGGACTGCCTGTGTGACTACTTTCTATCCCTACATGTTTCTACGTGTTAGAGGCAAAGAATAGCAAAGTTGAAGGAGGAGGAGGAGGAGGAGTAGGTCGAGGAGAGGAGAGGAGGAGGAGGAGGGGCGGGAGGAGGAGGAGGAGGAGTGTAGCACAAGGAAAGCAAGGCTGAGTTAAATTGATAAAGATTAGATGACAAAGAAGATGGGGAATTAAGAAAATCGATAAAATAAATAACACAGCAAAAGTGACAACAAAGATGGGGAATTAAAAAGAAAAAAAAGATACAGGGGAACGATTTGGGATTTTAGAAGAAAGGGAATGGGAGGGGTGGGATGCGATTAGTGGAGGAGACAGGAGGGTTAAATATAGTAGTGGTCACATGAGAGAACGGGAGGAGGAGGAGGAGAGTAAGGAGGAGGAGGAGGAGGAGGAGGAGGAGGAGGAGGAGGAGAGGAGGGAGGAGGAGGAGGAGGGTAAGGAAGAGGCACCCCGCAGAGAAGACTAAAGACAAGGAGGAAAAGAAAGATCAGATAAGAAAGAAGGAAAATAGCAAAAAGAGAAAGAAAATGGATAGCAATAAATACACTTGGAAATGGGTAGCAATAAATACACTTAAAAATGGATAGCAATAAATACATAATAATAAAAAATGAAACCCCTGTCCCATTCCTTTTTCTTTCCCATCCCTGTCACTTTCCCATCCCTGTCACTTTCCCATCCCTGTCCCTTTCCCATCCCTGTTACTTTCCCATCACTGTGGGCACTGTCCTTTCCCATCCCTGTCACTTTCCCATCCCTGTCACTTTCCCATCCCTGTCCCTTTCTCCCATCCTGTCACTTTCCCTCCTGTTCACTTTCCCATCCCTGCCCCCCTTTCCCTTCCCTGTCACTTTCCCATCCCTGTCACTTTCCCCCTCCATGTCCCTTTCTCATCCCTGTCACTTTCCCATCCTGTCACTTTTCCCATCCCTGTCACTTTCCCATCCCTGTCACTTTCCCATCCCTGTCCCTTTCCCATCCCTGTCACTTTCCCATCCCTGTCCCTTTCCCATCCCTGTCCCTTTCCCATCCCTGTCACTTTCCCATCCCTGTCCCTTTCCCATCCCTGTCACTTTCCCATCCCTGTCACTTTCCCATCCCTGTCACTTTCCCATCCCTGTCCCTTTCCCATCCCTGTCCCTTTCCCATCCCTGTCACTTTCCCATCCCTGTCACTTGTTCCCATCCGTCACTTTCCAGCCCGTAACTTTCCCCATCCCTGTCACTTTCCCATCCCCTGTCACTTTCCCATCCCCTGTCACTTTCCCATCCCTGCACTTTTCCCTCCCTGTCAACTTTCCCATCACTGTCACTTTTCCCATCCCTGTCAGTTTTCCACATCCTGGCACTTTCCCATCACGTCCTTTCCCATCCCTGTCACTTTCCAGTCCCTGTCACTTTCCCATCACTGTCCTTTTTCCCATCCCTGTCATTTTCTAATATAAATTCCCATCCATGGTCACTTTCCCATCCCCTGTCCACTTTCCATCCCTGTCACTTTCCCAGCCCTGGAATTTCCCATCCACCTGTCCACTTTCCCATCCCTGTCACTTTCCCTCCCCGTCACTTTGTCCCATCCTCCCTGTCCTTTCCCATCCCAGTCACTTTCCCATCCCTGTCCCTTTCCCATCCCTGTCCCTTTCCCATCCCAGTCACTTTCCCATCCCAGTCACTTTCCCATCCCTGTCACTTTCCCATCACTGTCAGTTTCCCATCACTGTCACTTTCCCATCCCTGTCACTTTCCCATCCCTGTCACTTTCCCATCCCTGTCACTTTCCCATCCCTGTCACTTTCCCATCCCTGTCACTTTCCCATCCGGTCCCTTTCCCATCCTGTACCTTTCCCATCCCTGTCACTTTCCCATCCCTGTCACTTTCCCATCCCTGTCACTTTCCCATCCCTGTCACTTTCCCATCCCTGTCACTTTCCCATCCCTGTCCCTTTCCCATCCCTGTCACTTTCCCATCCCTGTCACTTTCCTTCCCCCATCCCTGTCGTTTCCCATCACTGTCACTCTCCCTGCCCTGTCCCTTTCCACACCCTGGCCTTTCCCATCCCTTCACTTTCCCATCCCTGTACACTTTCCCATCCCTGCCTTTCCCATACCCCCTGTCACTTTCCCATCCCTGTCACTTTCCCCATCCCTGTCACTTTCCTCGTCAGTTTCTCATCACGGTCACTCTCCCATCCCCTGTCACTTTCCCCCATCCCTGTCCTTTCCCATCCTGGTCAGTTTCCCATTCACTGTCACTTTCCCATCCCTGTCAGTTTTTCCCTCCCTGTCCTTTCCATCCCTGTCAGGTTTCCCATCCCTGTCACTTTCCCATCCCTGTCACTGTTCCCATCCCTTCACTTTTCCATCCCTGTCACTTTCCCCATCCCTGTCACTTTCCCATACCCTGTCACTTCCCCATCCCTGTCCTTTCCCTTTCCATCCCTTCCCTTTCCCATCTCTATCTTCCTTTCCCATCCCTACCTTCTCCTTTCACCATCTTTACCTATAGCAATCACCTGAGACAAACTTACTCATTAACAACAACCCTCCCACAACAAAAATTTTAAAACCTGTTTTTAATTAGTAACCAGACAACCGCCTCTACACCTTACCTACTTCCACACCTGTACAAGATACCTCCCCCCCACCCCCATCATCACACTTAACACCCCACCCACACCCCACTAACACCCCCCCACCATCACCCCCACCAGGTGCAGATGAACGACACACCTTTCCCCTCCTCCCTTCCCTCCCCTTCCTTGCACACCCCAATCAGTATTTAGCATTCTCACTTCATTCCTTTCTTTCATCTCTCTCTCTCTCTCTCTTCTCTCCTCATTCCCTCTCAATCTCTAGTCCGTCTCCTCTCCTCGCTCTCTCTCTCTCCTCTCTCTCTCTATCTCTCTCTCTCTCTCTCATCTCATTCTCTCTTTCTTCTCTCTTCTCTCTTCTCTCTCCATCTCTCTCTCTCTCTCGTCTTCTCTCTCTCTCTCTTCTCTCGGCTTCTCTCTCATCTACTCTCTCCATCTCTCTCGCTCTCTCTCTCTCGCTCTCTCTTCTCTCTCTCCTCTCCTCTCCATCCTCTCTCTCTCATCCTTTTCATAACGACCACATTTATTTAGAATCTTCACTTTCATTCCTTTCCATTCGCCTCTCTCTCTCTTCTCTCTTCATCGCTCTCTCCTCTCTCTCTCTCTCTCCGTCTCTCCTCTCTCAATCTCTCATCTCTCTCTCTCTCTCTCTCCATCTCTTCTCGTCTCGTCTCTCTCCTCGTCTCTCTCTCTCTCTCTCTCACCCCCCCCTCTCTCTCTCACCCCCCTCTCTCTCTCTCTCTAACACCTCACATAATTAGCATCTGTGTCCTTACATCTCACGGCTCATTAATGGGGTCTAGCTTTACCTGTAACGCCACCTTAACGCGTCTTTATGTGTTCCCGCTGGCCTTCCTGCCGCTCCCTGGTTACCGCCCCTTACCGCACCCCTCACCTGTCCTGGATGACGTCTTAATTAAGCTATACCTCACTTGGGCCGCTGGGTTAACGTTAGGGTCTTCATCTTATCGGTAATGGTACTTAGGAGGAGGAGGAGGAGAGGGGGAGAGGAAGATGAGGGTGGAGGAGGGTGGAAGAGGAGGAGTAAGAGGAGGAGGAGGAGGAGGAGGAGGAAGAGGAGGGAGGAGGAGGTAGGGAGGAGTTCAATATCGAGGTATACATTTCATCCTCAATTTCACCTCTTCCTTCCTTCTTTCCTTCCTTTCTTCCTTTCTTCCTTCCTTTTTTCCTTCCTTCCTTACTTAGTTACTTACTTACTTACTTACTTATTTACTTCTTCCCTTCCCTTCCTCTTTTACCCTCCCGTCCTTTCCTCACTTCAATATTCCTGTCCCTTTCACCATTCCACCTCTCGCTCTCCTCTCATCTCCCCTCTCATCTCAGGGGTCTCTCTCATCTCTCTCCTCTCCTCTCTCTCTCCTCTCCGTCTCTCTTCCTCTCTCTCTCTCTCTCTCTCTCTCTCTCTCTCTCTCTCTCTCTCTCACTCATACATCTCAATCACCCTTACCCCCTATAAATAACCCCCTCTTTCCTCTTCCATTAACCCCCATTCCTACCCATTAGAAAACGACGAAACCACGCCAATCAAAACCCTTAAACCCTCCCCTCCCCCCTCTTAACCCACCCACTAAACCCCAGACCCCCCCTCCCCTCCCCCCTCTTTAACCTCCCTCCCTACCCTTTCCCTCCTCCTATCGTGATTCTGACAAATGATTCTTACCTCCCCTCCTCTCTCACTCCTCCTCCCTTCTTAAATTCCCTCCCTCTCTCCTCTCCTCCTTCCTCCCCCTTTCCCTCTCCCCTCCTCCCTCTCTCCCCTCCTTCCAACCCCCCCCCCTCCTCCGCCTCTCCCTCCGCAAGCAATGAATTTTTCCTCCGTTTAAATTTGTTTCAGACAGGTGGGTCATTGGTATGTAGTAATTAAGACCCTTTTTTACCTGTCCACACTAAGGGGTCCTGGTAACTACAGGTGGGATGGAGGAATGGAGGGAATTGTCTCTCCATGGAGGTAAGTTATTAAGTTTTTGAAGGTAATTAATGAGACTTTTATTTTTGTCTCGTTTTTTTTCGTTTTTTTCTGTCTGTTATTTTTTTCAGGTAATTTATTGGATGTTATTAACGAGACGGTTTTTTTTTCATTGTCTGTTATTTTTTTCAGGTAAGTTATTAAAATATTGGCGTTGATTAATGAGACGGTGGTTATTTCTGTCTTTGTTATTTTTTTTTTTTTTTTTAATGTAAGTGAAGTTTTTGGCATTAATTAACGAGGTTTTTTTGTGATGTTTCTTTGTCATTTCTGTTTTCTTTTTTTTTAGGTAAGTTATTAAGTTATTGGTGGTAATTAAAAAATAAAAAAATTGTATATTTTTTTGTCGTTTTTTTTCAGGTAAGTAATTAAGTTATTGATATAATTGATGAGACGTTTATGTATTTTTATTATCATTGGATGTAATAAACGAGGCGTTTTTTTTATTTTTTATCTGTTATTTGTTCATTATTTCTGTCTCCGTCTTTTTTTCGTTCGTATAGTGTCAAGTGTGCTTCATAATTTGTCGGTTTCTGTCTCTCATTGTTTCGCTCAGTTTCAAGTGTCCTTCATAATATTCTAGGACATGACAGATAATGTGTATTCTTTCTTTTCATTTTTTTGATAATTTCATGTTAAGTCACGTTCTGCCTTGCATGTCTTTCGTTTTATACATGTCTTGGATTTTTATTCATTCTTACATCTTTTTTTAATTTCCTCGTGAGTGTATGTATGTATGTAGATTTGCAGCGTGCCATGTACCTATATAGATAAACCTGTTATATTTTACTTCTTCCTCCTTTTTTTTTCAGGCATAATTATTATTTTTTTTTTTTTTTTTTTTTTTTTTTTACCTTTATTCTTTTAGGTTTTACAGTCAGGAGCTTCAGCTGGACTACTGAGAGCTATCTTTGACTTTTAGGAATGTGTAGATTATTCCTAGCTTAACATACAAACATGGGTTACTCATTTACTTTATGGGTTACTTTAATTATAATTCTCTATTTCTCTATTTCACTATTCAACTTTTCTCCTCCTTCTTTTCTTCCGTTTTCCTCTCCTTCCCTTCTCTTCCCTATCTCTCATTTCTCTACACACTCTTCTTCTCTCTTAAATACTTTAGAATTAAGTATTTATTTCATTTTTTACTACATTGAGTATTGAATTTTGTATTTTATTTATTGTAATATTTTTCTTCTTCCTCCTTTTTTTTCATGTATAATTATTATTTCATCTCCTTCCTTTCTATTTCTTATCTCTCACTTCTCTTCCTCTCTCTTCAATACTCCATTCTTTTCACTTATCTTACATACTCTTTATCCTTTCCTACACCCTCCTCCTTCCTTTCCTTCTTCTTCTTCTCCTTTCCTCCTCCTCCTCCTCCTCCATCCTCCTCCTCCTCCTCCTCCTCCTCCTCCTCCTCCTCCTCCTCCTCCTCCTCCTTCTCCTCCTTCCTTCGTTCCTTCCTTCCTTCCTTTCTTTCTTGCCTCCTCCTCCTCCTCCTCCTCCTCCTCCTCCTCCTCCTCCTCCTCCTCCTCCTCCCTCCTTCCTTCCTTCCTTCCTTCCTTCCTTCCTTCCTTCCTTCCTTCATTTCCTTCTTCTCCTCCTTTCATCCTCATACCTTTTCTGCTCCACATCCCTCCTCCCTCCTCTTCCATTCCGATCCTGGACACACCACACCCACACACACACACACACACAACACACACACACAATCGACACACACACACACACAACACACACACACACACACACACACCACCACCCTTACCCCATCCCCCCCTCCCCTTCACCTCCCCCCCGCTCCCCTTAAATCTAAGTTTGAAGGTTGTGCCTCCTCATCCCTAAAATTATTTCCCCTCTTAAATGTGTCGAGCTTTTGTGTCTGAAACCCAGATTTTTATTGTCGTGTTCCATTAAGTTAGGCGAAAAGAGGGGAGAAGGGGAGGGGAAGTAGGGGGAGGGGAGGGAGGGGGTAGGGGAGGAGGGGGGGGGAAGTAAGGGGAGGGGGAGGAAGGGAAAAGGAGATTGAAGGGGTGGATAACGATTTGGAGGATAAAACTATGTGAGGGAAGGGAGGGGGGGGGGGGGCTAGAGAAGGAGAGAGAGAGAGAGAGGAGAGAGAGAGAGAGAGTCGAGATAGAGTAGAGAGAGAGAGAGGAGAGAGAGCGAGAGAGAGAGAGAGAGAGAAATATGACGACACTTAGAAAACAAATGACAGGAAGAAAAGATAGAAGAGGGAGAAAGAAAGAAAGAAATCTCTCCTCTCTCCTCCTTCCCTTCCCTCCATTGATAGCTTCTTCCTTCTTTCTTCCCTTCCTCCTCTTCCTCCTATTCTGACTCACATCCTCCTCTCTTCTTCTACTACTACTACCCCTCTTTTTCCTCCTCCTCTTCCTCCTCCTCTCATCTCCTCTTTCCTCTTACTAATCTTTCTTCCTTCTCTTCCTACTCTTTCTTCCTCCTTCCCTCCCTCTTCCTCCTCTCACATCCACCCTATCTCTCCCCTACCCTCCCCTCGTCCTACTCTTCCTTCCTCTTCCTTCCATTACTACCCCTCCTCCTCCTCCTCTTTCATCCACCCTATTTCTTTTCTTTCCTCTTACAACTCTTTCTTCCTTCCTTCCTTCCTTCCTTCCTTCCTTCCTTCCTTCCTTCCCTCTTCCTCCTCCTCCTCTCTCATCCACCCTATTTCTTCTCTTTCCTCTTACTACTCTTCCTTTCCTTCTATTACTAACCCTCTTCCTTCCTCCTTCCTTCTATTACTACCGTCTTCCTCCTCCTCCTCCCACATCCACCCTATCTCTTCCTTCCTCCTTCCCTCCTCCCTCCTCCCCTCCTCCTCCTCCTCCTCCTCCTCCTCCTCCTCCTCTTCTCCTCCTCCTCCTCCTCCAACACCTGGTTCACGTGAGCGACTCATCAATAACAAGGGAGAAACGCCCCTCCTCCCCTCCTATCACCCCTCCCCCATCACCCCACACCCGCGCCCCCCGCTGGTCACCCCGGGGCACCATTACCCTCGCTGCTGGGGGCATGGGCAGAGGGTTAAGGGGGGGGGGGGGGCGGGATGGGGGAGGAGGCACTACGGGGGATGGTGAGGTGGTGGTGGTGGTGGTCAATTGATGATGATGATGATGATGATGATGATGATGATGATGATGATGATGATAACAATAATCTCTTGTTTTCCTCTCTTCCTTCTTCTTTCTTTCTCCTTCTTCTATCTTTTCCTAATCGAATTTGTTTTCTTGAGTGTCGTCATTCTCTCTCTCTCTCTCCTCTCTCTCTCTCTCTCTCTCTTCTCTCTCCTCTCTCTCTCTCTCTCTCTCTCCTCTCTCTCTCCTCTCTCTCTCTCTAACCACTTTTTTTTTACCTCCCTTTCCTCTCTTCCTCTTTTATTTCTCCTTTCCCCTTTGTATATCTCCTCCCTTTCACACCCTCTCCCCTTCCTTCCCCATCACCTAGCTCCCCTTTTTTCCCCTCGCTTCCCCTCCCTTACACACCCTCTCCCCTTCCTTCCCCATCACCTAGCTCACCTTTTTTCCCCTCGCTTCCCCTTCCTTACACACCCTCTCCCCTTCCTTCCCCATCACCTATCTCCCTCGTCCGCTTCCCCTCGCCTCCCCTCCAAGCATCAGGTGTGTATGAGCGACGATGAGGTTCCCAGTCCTTATAATTACCTTGATGTTAAAAAGCGACTCATTAAACCTGACTTATGATTAGGGAAATGAGAGAGAGAGAGAGAGAGAGAGAGAGAGAGAGAGAGATAGAGAGAGAGAGAGAGGAGAGAGAGAGAGAGACGAGAGAGAGAGAGAAGAGAGAGAAGAGAGGAGAGAGGACGAGAGAGAGAAGAGAGAGAGAGAGAGAGGAGAGAGAAGAGGATTAAGAAGAGAGAAGAGAGAGAGAGTAGAGAGTAGAGAGAATACAGGAGGAGAGAGAGAGAGAGAGAGAGGAGAGAGAGAGAGAGAAGAGTGAGAGGAGAGAGAGGGAGAGATATTCCTGCCTTATCATTTTCAGATTTTGTAAATGAACCTAAAATTAAAGCTGTTAAATAGAGGGAAAAAAGCATAAAAAAAGACAAAGCAAAAAAAAAATTCAAACATGGAGTCATTTAGATACAGAATTTTGTTTATTGTTTTTCTTCCCTTTTTTTGTTAACTGTAAAAAAAAAGGTTTATATCAATGAAAGCAAATGTGAATGAGGGTAGTTAGGTAGATGTATGAGGAAGATAAAACATGAATAACATACTCACACACTCATTCATTCACCCACTCATTCCTACTCTCTATAAAACTCTATAAAACATTCCTACCTACTATAAAAAATTGGTAACTCACTCACCCACCATCCCACCAATCCAATAATTCCCTCATTCCCTCACCCATTGATTTTTTTTTTTTTTTTTTACATCACAAAGAACTGGCCAAGGGCACAATAAAATGGGTAACACAAAGCCCGCTTAGTTGCCAGTCCCTATAAAGAAGACAGTAAGAGAATAAAATAAAAACAGAGGGGTGAGCCAATTTAGTTCGGGAGGTGTCTTGTTACTCTTCTTTTGAAGAGATTTAAGTCATAGGAAAGTGGAAAAATAGAAACAGGAAGAGAGTTCCAGAGTTTACCAGTGAAAGGGATGAAAGAGTAAAGATACTGATTAACTCTTGCATTAGGAAGATGGACAGAATAGGGATGAGAATGAGTAGAAAATCTTGTGCAGCGAGGCCGTGGGAGGAGGGGAGGCATGCAGTTAGCAAGTTCAGAAGAGCAGTGAACATGAAAATAACGGTAGAAGAGAGCAAGAGAAGCAACATTGCGGCGGTGATTTAAAGATTGAAGACAGTCAGTCAGAGGAGAGGAGTTGATGAGACGAAAAGCTTTTGACTCAACCCTGTTTAGGAGAGCTGTATGAGTGGATCCTCCCTCCCCAAACATGTGAGACATACTCCATACATGGGCGGATAAGGCCCCTGTAGAGAGCAAGCAATTGGGAGGGAGAAAAAAAGGACGCAGACGCCACAGGACACCTAACTTCTTAGAAACTGTTTTAGCAAGAGATGAGATGTGAGATTTCCAGTTCAGATTTTTAGTAAAGGATAGTCCTAGAATGTTCATTGTAGAAGAAGGAGACAGTTGAGTGTCATTGAAGAAGAGGGGATAGTTATCTGGTAGGTTTTGTCGAGTAGATCGGTGAAGAAATTGGGTTTTTGAGGCATTGAACAAAACAAGGTTTGCTTTGCCCCAATCAGAAATTATAGAAAGATCAGAAGTTAGGCGCTCGGTGGCATCTCTCCGTGAATCATTTAGTTCCTATTGAGTTGGACGTCTAATAAACGACGTTGAAAAATGCAGGGTAGAATCATCAGCGTAGGAGTGGATAGGGCTTTGAGTTAGACTTAGAAAATCATTAATGCATAATAGAAAGAGAGTGGGTGATAGGACAGAACCCTGGGGAACACCACTATTGATAGATTTAGGAGAAGAACAATGTCCGTCTACAGTAGCTGCAATAGAACGGTTTGAAAGGAAACTTAAGATGAAGTTACAGAGAGAAGGATAGAAACCGAATGAGCGTAGTTTGAAAATTAAAGATTTGTGCCAGACTCTATCAAAAACTTTTGATATGTCAAGGGCAACAGCAAAAGTTTCACCGAAACCCCTAAAGGAGGATGACCAAGATTCAGTTAGGAAAGCTAGAAGATCGCCAGTAGATCGCCCTTTACGGAAACAGTACTGACGATCAGATAGAAGATTGTGAGCAGATAGATGCTTAGAATCTTCTTATTAAGTATAGATTCAAAAACTTTAGAAAGGCAGGAAGTTAAAGCTATAGGACGGTAGTTTGAAGGATTAGAAACGGTCCACCCTTCTTAGAACAGGTTGGATGTGAGCAAGCTTCCAGCAGAAAGGAAAGGTGAAGTAGATAGACAAAGACGGAAAAGTTTGACAAGGCAAGGTGCAAGCACAGAAGCACAGTTTTTGAGAACAATAGGAGGGACTCCGTCAGGACCGTAAGCCTTCCGAGGATCTAGGCCAGAAAGGGCAAAGAAAACATCTTTCCGAAGGATCTTAGTGACAGGCATAATATAGTCAGAGGGTGGAGGAGAAGGAGGAACAAGCCCTTCATCAACCAGAGTGGAATTTTTAGCAAAGGTTTGAGCGAAGAGTTCAGCTTTAGAAGTAGATGAGACAGCTGTGGAGCCATCTGGGTGAAGCATAGGAGGGAAAGATGAAGAAAAATTGTTAGAGATGTTATTTGCTAGATGCCAGAAGTCACGAGAGGAATTTGATTCAGAAAGATTTTGACATTTTCTATGAATGAAAGAGTTTTGGGTAAGTTGAAGTAAAGAGTTGGCATGATTACGGGCAGAAATATAAAGGGCATGAGTTTCAGGAGATGGATGCTTACGGTACCGTTTGTGAGCCACCTCTCTATCTCGGACAGCATGAGAACAAGCAGAGTTAAACCAAGGTTGACGGGCTTTAGGATTAGAGAAAGTGTGTGGAATGTACGCCTCCATGCCAGAGACTATGACCTCAGTTATGCGCTCTGCACAAAGAGCGCATATATGTCTTTGACATGGAAGCAGTAATCATTCCATGGAAAATCAGAGTAGTACTGCCTTAGGTCTTCCCACTTAGCTGAGTTGAAGTGCCAGAAGCACCTCCACTTAGGTGGGTCCCGAGACGGTACCGGAGCGATAGGACAGGTTACAGAAATAAGATTGTGATCGGAGAAACCCAACGGAGAGAATAGTTTCACAGAGTAAGCAGAAGGGTTAGTAGTTAGGAAAAGATCAAGAATGTTGGGCGTGTCTCCAAGGCGGTCAGGAATACGGGTAGGGTGCTGCACCACTACTGCAGGATCTACCCACTTATTGATCACCCATCCCTCTCCCTTCTATAAATAACCCCCACTCACACCCCACACCCACTCATCCACCCTTCTCCACTCTCCTTACTATAAACAACCCCCACTCACACCCCACAGGAAGCTAGAGAGACAAGGAAGTCTTTGTGCAATCGGGGGAGGTGAGGCCAGGTTTCCTGCCCTGTTTTCCATCTAGATGGCAGTAGCGTCGGTGGTGAGCGTCGTCTACAACGGAGCGCACCTGTGGCGGTACATGTAAACAAACACTCATTGGCCAAACCACACTGCAGCAATGCCGCTTACAATTTCCCGCAATAAGTGTTATGTTTGTGGCAGGAGGAGGGCTGCACTTCACGGAACAAGACTTCATTTATTTCCCAAGGATTCTAGGAGGTTAGTAACCATGAGTGAATTGAATTTGTATCAAAAAATCACAATACTGATGTTGCCTCAGTCCCGGGATGATGAGCTGGCAAGTATATTTTCTTCTACCGTATACACAATTCTACAGGGGGCTAGCAAGCCTGTAGATCGATTCTATTTGCACATTAGATATGATATTGATCGTGAGTTGAAGGTTATCGTTAGAGGTCCGATTCTCTCATGAACCATCGGTAAATATTCGGTAAACCGCACAGGTATACCGCGCTGACTAGCTATCCCACCCGGATAGCTACCCTGCCACGACTACGCACGTGCGGCAGATAACGTCACACAAATAAAATTTCAGATAAATTAAAAACACGTCAAAACTTCATGAAAAGCTAAGTTTCGTCTTCGAAGACAGTGATGCCAAAAAACAAATATTTTGCACTTAATGACTAAACCTTTTAAAGAAACTAACCCTAACCTGCGTATTTTTACCAAGGTATTAATGCGTTAATAATGTTTTGGTATATTCAAGGAGAGTAGTTTTGGTTGAAAATTGCACTGAAATAATAATATTGATTTTTATGGTTAATCTGCATCTTCTCCATGACTATTCCAATGCTATGCTTTTGTCATGTCATTATGCTTAAAACCAATATCATTGCAGACGGCTGCAGTGGGTGCAAAACCTCAACATCGCCTATGTGAAACACACCCAGGTGGTGTGTGAGGATCACTTTGAGTCTCAGCACATATAATAGGCATGAAGGGGCACCTACAGAGCAATGCTGTTCCAAGGCCTTCAAGTATGTAATGGAGCTTTAGTTGTGGTTACTTAGTTTGTTATATGTCTCCCTTATCACTAAGAGGTATTTATGTTTGCTGATTAAAAGTTTTAATCAGTAGTTACCTGAATATTTTGATAACATATTATAACATTACGACATCTTGATTTTAATGGTGTGTGAGTAATTACATTCCTTATTGATAGAGTAATTTATGAATGTTCATATATGGATAAGATTTCTGTAACTTTTTATTCTAGATAATATGATTTGATTAAGATGTGATGTGATTCTCCAATAATTTGTAAACTGCATATTTTTCATAATCATATTTGTGCAACCTTCACATTCTAGTTTTCCACATCATTATGAAGTAGTACTGTACACAGTACAGTCATAAGTTTTTGCAAACTAATATCAAAATCATAATCATTCATGGTATCATATGTTCCTCCAAACATGACATTATTTTCATTTTACTGTAGGCCTAGATGCCGGTGAGGTGTAGACTTCACTTCTCCAGGAATTTTAGGTAAGATGTCATGATAGCTTGAAGCTGCTTGATGAGTAGACAAATCACATTAGGTATCACAAATGTCTGGGTATACATTAACCGCACCATGATTATAATGAAGTGTTTATGTTTATGTATAATACTGGCCACTTAGGTTAACCAATAAAAACTATTTATGTAA
This sequence comes from Chionoecetes opilio, assembly GCA_016584305.1. NCBI lineage: Eukaryota > Metazoa > Arthropoda > Malacostraca > Decapoda > Majidae > Chionoecetes > Chionoecetes opilio. Next base: position 78,025 of record JACEEZ010024172.1, read on the forward strand.
AGTGGAAAAAAGAAACACACTTGCATTTAACACTGTTCGTTAGCATGTTTGGAATTATTTTTTTTACACCTAACTATTTTTCCACAGCATCAGAAGAGACCAAGGAAGACACAGCACTCTCAACACCCGGTTTTGGATGTTCAACAAACGGATGATGGTGCAAGCACATCTTATGCAGGACTGCCAAATTATGGTGAGCTAGAAGCCAATAATTCTTTAAATATATGTTTTGTATTCTTTTTCATCACATCGCACATAGCAGTAAAATCGATTAATACAAATAATAACGATTAATTAGAATTTGTTCATAACCTATATTTTATATATTTTATTTCAGATTTGTATGCCACAAATTTTGGCGTGGCTGAAGAGATGCCTCATAAGCTGCTGCCTGCCCTGCCACACCCTGCTGTCCCCCAACCTTTGCCACCACAATAATCATTAAGTACATATCATTTGTGTGATGCACAAGGTGATTACATGTGTTTGTGTGTATGTATATATAATTATTATATATATATATATATAATTATATATATATATAATATATATATAATATATATAATATATATATATTAATATATATATATAACACAGTAATATATATATATATAAAATATATATATATATTTTATATATATTATATATAGATAGATAATAGATAGATAGATAGATAGATAGTATATATATATATATATATATATTATATATATATATATATATATATATATATATATTATATATTTATCACAGGTAGAAGGTATAATATAATTTCTTTAAGTGATGACTTCTTTACAATGATAAAACTAAGAGATATACCATGTTTTTATATCAGTGATCATCCATAATCACCAACTAAAGTTGTTCATAAAGGAATAAAACATTTTCAATCCATTAATCATGAGTTATATGAAATAAATTCCCAGAGACACAAACTAAATTAAGTGTCTACAAAAGTTCTTCTGTTTTGTTCAGGAGAGCAGATGCCATTTCACCTGAGAGCCATTACAGTAATTTCTTCACCATAGGTTCTTCTCAACCATAGAGTATGTAAATTACATCAACAATGGCTGTCATTACTTTGCCCAATTATTCCTATTTTTCTTACCCCACTTTACTATATAATGTACCTTTTGACAGGTTGTGGCTCCTAAACAGTGGGACAGGACATCACGGATTTCCAGCAGGGCAATCCACCCACTGGCGCTCCCGGAACACACAAGCAACACACACAAACCATGTAAGTGCTGTCACATTTGAAATTGTCCAGAGAATAACAAAGGATGACAGGATAGTCAGGTGCGACAGAACTTGTGTGCACAATTATTTTATTTTCCAGTCAGACTTTTACTGTGTTTGTGTCATGTTGTATATAAAAGCGTTTGCTTTCATAATATAGTCCAAAATTAAAATAGTGAATTTTAATGACTTTTCAGGTGTGAAGGAAAAAGAGGTCATCTTCATATATATATATATATATAGATTTTATATATATATATATATATATATATATATATTATATATATATAATATATATATATATATATATATATATATATATAATATATATATATATATATATACTATATATATATATATTATATATATAATATATATATATATATATATATATATATATATATATCTAATATATATTATATATATATATATATATATATATCTTGTATGTATGTGTGTGTGTATATACACCAAAGAAGCATATACACACACCAGCACATTATTGCTATTATTTGATATATTAATTGGTGTGACATTGACTGTATTTTATTTTACAGGGGTCAGAAAAATTTAATTGCTCCAATCCACAACACGCAGACTGCGGAATCGTCTGCATGCAGCCCAGAGAGCTGTCTGCAAGATGCCTCACCAACTAATAAGGGTTGCAGGCAAATACTTAGACCCAAAAGTGTGTGAATTTTTCAGGACACAGTTGTTGCACAGCTTAACAAAAAAGAAAGGATTCAGATATGGGGTGCATAAGAGGAAAATTGCTTTGCTGTTCATGGCAAGTGTCATTAATGCCTGAAATCTGCTTTGCTGTAAATGACAAGTGTCATTAATGCCTGAAATCTGCTTTGCTGTAAATGACAAGTGTCATTAATGCCTGAGATCTGCTTTGCTGTTCATGACAAGTGTCATTAATGCCTGAGATCTGCTTTGCTGCTCATGACAAGTGTCTGTAATGCCTGAAATCTGCTTTGCTGTTCATGACAAATGTCTGTAATGCCTGAAATCTGCTTTGCTGTTCATGACAAATGTCTGTAATGCCTGAAATCTGCTTTACTGTTCATGGCAAATGTCTGTAATGCCTGAAATCTGCTTTGCTGTTCATGGCAAATGTCTGTAATGCCTGAAATCTGCTTTACTGTTCATGACAAATGTCTGTAATGCCTGAAATCTGCTTTACTGTTCATGGCAAATGTCTGTAATGCCTGAAATCTGCTTTGCTGTTCATGGCAAATGTCTGTAATGCCTGAAATCTGCTTTGCTGTTCATGACAAGTGTCTTTATTGCCTGAAATCCGCTTTGCTGTTCATGGCAAATGTCTTTAATGCCTGAAATCCGCTTTGCTGTTCATGACAAGTGTCTTTAATGCCTGAAATCTGCTTTGCTGTTCATGGCAAATGTCTTTAATGCCTGAAATCCGCTTTGCTGTTCATGGCAAATGTCTTTAATGCCTGAAATCCGCTTTGCTGTTCATGACAAGTGTCTGTAATGCCTGAAATCTGCTTTGCTGTTCATGACAAGTGTCTTTATTGCCTGAAATCTGCTTTGCTGTTCATGGCAAATGTCTTTAATGCCTGAAATCCGCTTTGCTGTTCATGGCAAATGTCTGTAATGCCTGAAATCTGCTTTGCTGTTCATGACAAGTGTCTTTATTGCCTGAAATCTGCTTTGCTGTTCATGACAAGTGTCTGTAATGCCTGAAATGGGCTTTGCTGTTATCTTCAATGCTAGTGTACGTGTACAATACCTGAGATCTGCTGTTATCTACTGGTCTGTGTTAGTGCGTGTTATGCTAGACATTTGCTGTGATGATGTGTTCTTTGTAATGCCAAATCTGGCTGGGCAAGTGGAATTTGCATAGACTTACAGCGTAAATTCATGTAGTTTATTTATCTACATTTCTGACGCCTGTTACCAAGAACTCCCCTAGGGGATGGCCGCAACAATCTCCTTTTATTCCTGTCCTTACATTCCCTCCTTGCATGCTCTAACCCTCTCATTCTCCTCTCACCCATTTCTTCCAATTTCATGTAGTACAATATGTTACTTTTCACCAGTCTTTTTCCTGGTGAAAAAAAATGCAGTTATAAAATAAAAATATAAATAAAAGGCACAGTTTTATTAACCTTAAAGGAGTAATGTTCCTATGTTTTTGTAAATATGGAAAACATAAAATACAAAAAAGGAGGTATGCAGTAGTCAAATATAAACACTATAGTTCCCGTTTAAATTATCTACGTTCTCTTATCATATCCTGTGTTCGACATAGATGGCACGGATGTACGGTTTTCAAACTTTACTGTGGAGACGGATTTCCTTGTTCTCTAGCTTCCTTGCCCCACACCAAGGATAATATAGAGGTTTGTATTATCCTTGCCCCCCACCCACTCACCCCTCCCTCTCCCTTCTATAAACATTAAACAACCCCCACTCACACCCCACTCAAGACGACATCATTAACCTGTCACCCGGGCCCTGAAGCTTCCTAGTGGGGGGTTGGGGATGGGTTCATGGGGGTGGTGGGGGAGGTGTTCATGGGGATGGGGGGACATTTAGACCACAATGGGGGTGAATGGTTGGTTGGGGGTGTGATTCATGGGGGTTGAGGGACTCTTTGACCATAATGGGGGATGAGGGGATGTTGGGGGTTGTTGGGGGGGACACTTAGATCATAATTGGTGGGGAAGGGCAGTTGGGGGTGGTATTCATGAGGGTTGGGGGGACACTAAGACCACAATGGGTGTGGTTGGGTGTGGTTGGGGGGGGTTGGGGGGGTTCGGGGTGTGGAGTGTGGCGCCCCTGCCGTCAAGGTGTGGTTAGGGCTGTTACCTGTGGCAGTGCTCAGGTGGCCCCAACCCTGAGCCTGTCACACACACCTGTCCATCCCTGAGGTATTTGTGACCCTGAAGAAATATGACCCTGGAAATTAGTGACCTTGAGAATTAATGCGCAACCCTGATAGTTGATGTGACCCTGAAAAATATACCCTGAAAATTAATGTGCGACCCTGAAATTTTATACCCTAAAAATCAATGTCACCCTTAAGAAATTAGACCCTGAAAATCAATGTCATCCTTAAGAAAATAGACCCTTAAATTCAATGTCACCCTTAAGAAAATAGACCCTGAAAATGAATGACCCTTAAGAAAATAGACCCTGAAAATGAATGACCCTTAAGAAAATAGACCCTGAAAATTAATGACCCCAAAGAAAATAGACCCTGAAAATTAATGACCCTTAAGAAAATAGACCCTGAAAATTAATGACTCCAAAGAAAATAGACCCTGAAAATTATTGTGACTTGAAATTTAATGACTAAATAAATTTGACCCTGGAAATTAAATGTGACCCTGAAATATCAATGTAACCCTAATAAATGGCGACCTAAAATATTGATAAGTGTGGCCCTAAAAATCAATACGGATTCAATAGTTAGCATCTGACCCTAAAAATAAAAAAAACTCAGGTATAATCATGGTTAATGTGATCCTTAAAGTTAGTGTATTACCATATCAATTAAGATGGCCATACAAATTAAGATGGTCCTAAAAATTAAGATGGCCCTAAAAATTAAGATGGCCATAAAAATTAAGATGGCCATAAAAATTAAGATGGCCATAAAAATTAAGATGGCCATAAAAATATAGATGGCCATAAAAATTAAGATGGCCATAAAAATTAAGATGGCCATAAAAATTAAGATGGCCATAAAAATTAAGATGGCCATAAAAATTAAGATGGCCATAAAAATTAAGATGGCCATAAAAATTAAGATGGCCATAAAAATTAAGACGGCCATAAAAATTAAGATGGCCATAAAAATTAAGATGGCCATAAAAATTAAGATGGCCATAAAAATTAAGATGGCCATAAAAATTAAGATGGCCATAAAAATTAAGATGGCCATAAAAGTTTAGATGGCCATAAAAGTTTAGATGGCCATAAAAATTAAGATAGCCATAAAAATTAAGATGGCCATAAAAATTAAGATGGCCATAAAAATTAAGATGGCCATAAAAATTAAGGTTGTATTCTTAAAGTTAATATTCTGACTCCCAAGGTTAAAGGCTGAACCCTATAAATTGATATATGGCCCTAAATATTACCGAATGATTTTTGTAAATTACTATAAAACCCTAAAAAAAATCTAATTTGGAATAATAAAATAACCCATGAAATAATAGAACACAATAAACAATTACTGAAAATTATACACAACCATAAAAAATACATAAAATATCAAGTTGTTTTGTTTTGAGGTAATTGGATATTTTTATTATTTCAATGACAAACTAATTAGGAACACTAAAAAAAAGTATATAAATAACATTGAATAACAGGAATAACGAATAACAGGAATAACAGGAATAACAGGAATAACAGTAATAACAGGAAAACCCACCTGAGGGGGAGAGAGAGAGAGAGGAAAAAGGGGGGGAAAAAAAGAGAGGAGGGGAAAAGGGGAGAGAAAAGAGAGAGGAGAGAAGAGAAAGAAATTGAGTTATTATTTAATTATAAAGATGATTTTAACACTTTTTTTCCCCTTTTTTTCTCTCTCATTTCCATTCTCATTTCATTCTCTCTTTCCATGCAGATAAACAAATGAGAAAAAAGTTGTCAGTAAGTGTTAAGAAATTTAAAAATTTCAGATAAATATGCCCGTGGAGAGAAGAGAGAAGAGAGAAGAGGGGGAGAGAGAGAGAAGAAGAAGAGAAGAAGAGGGGAAGAGAGAGAGAGAGAGAGAGAGAGAGAGAGAGAGAAAATATCCCTAAAAAACAAAGCCAATGCATATATTTCCCCTGATAAAAAAAAAGACGAGGTAAAATTTGCTTCCCAACCAAAAAATGATGACCCCCCCTTCCCCCCCTACCCCTCCCGCCCCTCCTTCCCCCCCACACGCCCCTCCTCAACCCCCCACACGCCCCTTTCCACCCCTCCACAACCCCCCTTCCCCACCCCAATACCCCTTTTTTTCCCCCCTCCACATCCTCCCCTCCACCCACCCACACGCCCCCCCCCCCCCCCCCTCATCCACATGTTTTGAGTGTGTGGGTGAAGACCCGATCCCCCCACCTCCAAACTAATCCCTTCCATTCATAATTCCACTATTCCCTTCAGTAAATTGATCCTTCTAATTCATAAAAATGATGTATTTTTTTAAATTTTTTCATTTTTCTTTATTCATTGTTATTTTTATCCCTCATATATGATAAGTAAAGAAAAGAGAGAGGAGAAGGAGAGAGAGAGAGAGAGAAGGGGAGGAGGAGAGAGGGGAGAGAGAGAGAGGGGAAAAGAAAAGAGAGAGAAGAAAAGAAGGGGAGACTGGGGGGGAGAGCAATGGGAAAGGGGAAAGGAAGGTGCGGGATGGGAGAAAAGGTGTTTGAGAAGAGGGGAGAGAAGAGAGGAGAGGAGAGAGAGAGGAGAGAGAGAGAGAGAGAGAGAGAGAAGGAGAGAAGAGAGGAGAGAGAGAGAGAGAGGAAGAGAGAGAGAAAAAAAAAAAAGGTGTCAGGGTTGGAGAGAAGGGGATTTAGACACAGATAGAGAGGAGAGAGAGAGAGAGAGAGAGAGAGGAGAGAGAGAGAGAGAAGAGAGAGAAAGGAAAAAAGAAAGAAAGAGGAGGAGGAGGGAAAAAGGAGTAGGAGAGGAGGAGAGGAAGGTAGGGGGGGAAAAGGGAAAGGGGGAGGAGGAGGGGGGGGAGGGAGGGTCAAGGGAAAGGAGCAAAAAACACTAAATAGAGGGAAAAAGGGAAGGTGGAAGGGCCCAATATGAATTTTAAGAAGGTGATGGGGGGGGGGGAGAGGGGGAGATAATTTTAATGAGGGGAAAAAGGGGGGGAGACACGGTGAAAAGAGGGGGGGAGGTAGGGGAAAAAAAGGGAAGGCACAGGTGAGGGGGAGAGAGGGGAAAAAGGGGAAAAAGGGGGAAGGGAAAGAGGGGAAAGTGACCTTAAAAATTTTAATGACTAAAAAAATTTTGACCCGGGAAAATTTAAATTTGTGCCCCTGAAAATAAATTTGTAACCCAAAAAAGGGGCGACCAAAAATATTGAAAAGTTTTCCCTAAAAATAAATAGGGATTCAATATTAGCATCTGACCCTAAAAAAAAAAAAAACTCAGATATAATCATTTTTTAATGGGGGGACCCTTTAAAAGTTTGTATGACCAAAATAAATTAAGAGGGCAAAAAAAATTAAAAAGGGCCTTTAAAAATTTAAAAATGGCCAAAAAAATTAAGATGGCCATAAAAAATTAAGATGGCCATAAAATTAAGAGGGCCCATATAAATTAAGATGGCCAAAAAAATTAAAAGAGGGGCCAAAAAATTTAAAGAGGCCAAAAAAATTAAAGATGGCCAAAAAAATTAAGAGGGCCAAAAAAATTAAGATGGCCAAAAAATTAAGTGGCCAAAAAAAATTTTAAGATGGCCAAAAAAATTAAGAGGGCCATAAAAATTAAAGGGCCCTAAATTTAAGATCGCCATAAAATTAAGAGGGCCATAAAAAAAGATGGCCAAAAAATTAAGATGGCCATAAAAATTAAAACCCCAAAAAATTAAAAAATGGCCAAAAAAATTAAGTGGCCAAAAAAATTAAAGATGACCAAAAAAAAATTGGGATGGCCATAAATTTAAAGATGGCCAAAAAAATTAAATAGCCAAAAAAATTTAAGAGGGCCCAAAAAAATTAAGAGGGCCCAAAAAAAAATTAAAGATGGCCAAAAAAAATTAAAAAGGGGTTGTATTTTTAAAAGGGTTAAATTCGGACCCCCAAGGTTAAGCAAACCCTATAAAATTAATAGGGCCCTAAATTCCCAAAATGTTTTTTTTAATTACTATAAAACCCTAAAAAAAATCTAATTTTTAAAAATAATAAAAACCCATTATATAATAGAACACAATAAACAATTACTGAAAATTATACCACCCCTAAAAAAACATAAAATATCAAGTTTTTTTTTGTTTTGGGTAAATTTGGGTATTTTTATTATTTCAATGACAAACTAAATTTGGAACACCCAAAAAAATCATTAAAAACATTAATAAACCGGGAAAAAACCGTAATAACATTAAAAACATAAAAAACCGGAATAAAAAGGAATACCCAAAAACCCCCCTGAGAGGAGGGAGAGGGAGGGGAGGAGAAAGGGGAGAGAGAGAGAGAGGAGAGAAGAGAGAAAAGAGAGAGGGGAGGAGAAAGGAGAGAAGGGAAAGTTTTTAGTTATTATAATTATCACAGGTATGAGCTTTAACACATTCTCTCTCTTTTTCTCTCTCATTTCCATTCTCATTTCATTCTCTCTTTCCATGCAGATAAACAAATGAGAAAAAAGTTGTCAGTAAAGTGTTGAATGAAATGTATAAACTCGAGATGGAAAATGACCGGGAGAGAGAGGGAAAAGGGGAGAGAGAAGAGAGAAAAGAGAGGGGAAGAGAAGAGAGAGAGAGAGAGAGAGAGAGAGAAGGGAGAGAGAGAGAAGAGAGAGGAGGGAAAAAACCCTTTAAAAAAACCCAAAAAACCAATGCTTTTATTTTCCCCCTGATGAAAAAAAAACGAGGGTCAAAATTTCTTCCACAAACCCAAAAGATAATGACCCCCCCCCTTCCCCCCCCCCACCCCCTCCACGCCCCCCTTCACCCCCACACGCCCCTCCTCAAAACCCCCCAAAACGCCCCTTTTTCCCCCCCTCCCAATCCCCTTTTCCCAAACCCCCAAAAATTCCCTTTTCCCCCTCCACAAAGCCCCCCCCCTCCCCCACCCCAAAACCGCCCCCCCCTCTCCCCCCCCTCATCCACATGTTTTGAGTGTGTGGATGAAGACCTGATCCACCTCCACCTCCAAACTAATCCACTTCCATTCAGTAATTCCACTATTCCATTCAGTAACTTGATCCTTCTAATTCATAAACTGATGTATTTTTATAATTTATTCATTTTTCTCATTCATTGTTATTTTCATCCCTCATATATGATAAGTAAAGAGAGAGAAGAGAGAGAGAGAGAGAGAGAGAGAGAGGAGAGAGAGGAGAGGGGAGAGAGAGAGAGAGAGAGAGAGAGAGAGAGAAGAGAGAGGGGAGGTGAGACTGGTGGGAGAGCAATGAAAGGTAAAGGAAGGTGACAGGTATGGGAGAAAAGGGGTTAGAGAGAGAGAGAGAGAGAAGAGAGAGAGAGAGAGAGAGAGAGGGGAGAGAGAGAGAGAGAGAGAGAGAAGGGGAGAGAGAGAGGAGAGGAGAGAGAGAGAGAGAGAGAGAGAGAGAAGAAAAAAAAAAAAGGGGTCAGGGTTGCGAGAGAGAGGGGAGTTTAGACACAGATAGAGAGAGAGAGAGAAAAGAGAGGGGAGAGAGAGAGAGAGAGAGAGAGAGAGAGAGGAGAGAAAGGACAAATAATAGATAAAAGAATGATGGAGGAGGAGGAAGAAGAGTAGGAGGAGGGGAGGGGGGGAGGAGGAGGAAAAGGAGGAGGGGGAAAGAAGGGGAGGGGGGGTAGGATCAAGGGAAGGAGAAAAAAACACTAAAAAAAGGGGGGAAAGGAGGGAAGGTGGGGGGCCCAGATATATATGTAAGAAGGTGATGGGGGAGGGAGAGGGGGAGATATAAGTGAGGGGAAAAGGGAGGGGAGACACAGGTGAGGGGAAAGAGGGGGGCAGGTGAGGGGAAAAAGAAGGAAGGCACAGGTGAGGTGAGAGAGGGGGAAGAGGTGAAGGGAAAGAGGGGAAAGGGAACAAAGGGGGAAGGGGGGGAAGGGGTTTTGAGAGGGGAAAGGGGGAAAAAGGGATCCCGGGGGGGGGAGAGAGGGAAAGGGGAAAGGGTACGGGTGAGGGGAAAGGGAAAGGGGGTAAATGAGAACTCCTGTCTTTCCAAAAAAATTCGTTTGTCCAAACTTAAATTTTTTCTCCCTTTATTGACTCGGCCCCCCTCCCCTCTCCCTCCCCCCTTCCCCCCTGCTGGGAGCTTATGGGGGGAGGGGGGGAGGCTGGGGGATGAGTGGAGTATGTGGGGAACCCCGTGGGGAGGACAGGGGGAAAAAGAGGGGATGGGTAATGGGAGGAGGGGGGCAAATACAAAATATGGAAGATGGGAGGGGGGGAGGGGGGGAAAGGGGAGGGAAGGGGGGGAAAGGGGGGAAGGAAGGGGGGGGGAAGGGGGGGAAGGGGGGGGAAGGAGGGAGGGAAGAAGGGAAGGAAAAAGGGGAAGGGGGGGGAAGGGGGGGAAAAGGGAAGTAAAGGGAAAGGGAAAGGAGGGGGGGAAAGGGGAGGGAAGGAAGGGGGGGGAAGGAAGGGGAAGGGGGTATAGGAAAAGGGGAAACGACTCCGGGAAAATTTAGTCTCTCTCCCCTCTCTCCCCCTCTCTCTCTTCTCTTCTCCTCTCTCTCTCTCTCTCCCCCTCCTCTCTCTCTCTCTCCTCCTCGCCGCCCTCTTCTCCTCCCCCTTCTTTCCTCCTCCCTCTCTTTTTCTCCTCCTCCCCCCCCCTCTCCTCTCCTTCTCTCTCTCCCCGGTCTCTTCCTCTCTCCTCCTCCTCTCCTCTCTCTCTCTCTCTTTTTATAAACCCTTCAATACAAACTAGAACTTTATTCCCCCCTTATCTTTACCTTCCTAGAAGAAAAAAAGAGAGAGAAGAGAAGAGAGGAGAGAGAGAGAGGAAAGAAGAGAGAGGAAGGAGAGGAGGGGAAAGAGGAGAGAGAGGGAGGAGAAAAGAGGAGAGAGAGACCGAAAAATTTTCTTTGGACCACTACTGTTTTTTTGTTGTTTTTTTTGATTATTTTTTTGTTATTTTATTGTTGTTGTTTTGCTCGGAAGGAAAAGACATCAAACAAAATACTTATAATTGAACAAAAAATACTCCATGAACAAAAAGCTGGGTTTTTTGACTCCGCAGTCTTCCGTCTCTAGTGAGCGTATCTACGCTCTCTCCCTCACATCCACCACCCACACCCGATCGTCCTTCCCGCCTCTCGCCGAAGCCCGAACTCAGCACCCCCGCGAGTCCACGCACCTCCCCACAGGCTCCCAGCCAACCGCCTCTCCGCGCCCGCGACAGGTGGACTCCCGCCCCCGACACTCGTTTTAGAGGCCGTTCCGCTTAAGCCGGCTCCTCTGGGAAGATCACCGGCCGACCACAATCTCCTCATTAAAGCACCTCACTCCTACCTCGAACTACCCCGGTGTCCACCGGTCTCCCAAACCCTCTGAGTGTCCTCATCCTCCCGTTACATCCTCCCACTCCGTCGCAGTCCTCTCCTCTCATCCGCCCTCTCCAGGGCTCACGCAGGCGTTTGCGAAAACGAGATTCGCCCCCCCTCCGCTCTGGTTACAACTAACCAGCCCTACATCCCACCGCTCGGAAGTTATCGCTCCCGTCTCCTCACCCCTCTCATCTCTAGCTATTCGACTACCCTCTCTACACCGTTAAGAGGGTTTCCCTTTCCCCTGCCACCTCCTCGCCCTCGGACCCTCATCCATCTCCCCGCTCCACACCCAGGACACCTCTCGCGCGTCAATCTCCGACCCTCGTCTATTATCCCAAGTCCTATTGGTGATTCTCTCCTAGCCTCCGTCATCTCCCTCTCTCTTCTAAATCTCCGTCGTCCTAGGAACTGCTGCCATCGGCGCGTCCGTGTTTCATCTCACCTCCCACCGATCTCCTATGGCAGCGACGCATTCATTACTTCGCGATCTCTCATCCACTTCTTCGCTCTATTTTAATCACCCTTCAATACAAAACTAGAACGTATTCCCCCCCCTTAAATCTTTACCTTCCTAGAAAGAGAAAGAGAGAGAGGAGAGGAGAGGGAGAAGAGGAGAGAGAGAGAGAGAGAGAGAAGAGGAGAGAGAGAGAGAGAGAGAGAGAGAGAGAGATAGCAGAGGAGAGAGAGACCGAATAGTCTTTTGACACTACTGTTATTGTTGCTTTTGTTATTAGTATTGTTATTGTTCTTGTTTTGTTTGTTGCATCGGAAGGTAAGACATCAAAACACAATAGCTTATAATTGAACAAAAAATACTCGCACTGAACTAAAAGCTGTGGATACACTTTTTGACTCACACACACACACACACCACACACACACAACACACACACACACCACACCACCACACACACGACACACACGACACCACACACAACACACACAACGAACGCAGACACACACACACACACACACACACACACAACAACATTAACAACACACACACGACACAACACACACACACACAACACACAACACACACACACACACACACACACACAACACACACACACACTTACAGGTTACGATACTGCAAAACTCCGCACTGTTACTCTTAATGTGTGTGTGTGTGTGTGTGTGTGTGTGTGTGTGTGTTGTGGTGTGTCGCCTGGTAAATGGGTAGTCCCATGAGAGAGAAAAAAAAGAGGAGAGAGAGGAGGAGAGAGAGATGAGAGAGAGAGAGAGAGAGAGAGAGGAGAGAGAGAGAGAGAGAGAGAGAGAGAGAGAGTGTGTGTGTTCGTGTCGGAAAAAAAAGGGAAAGAAATCTCCGTTAATGGTACAAGACACGGGTATTTTTTCCTTTAAATAGGTACACAAGGAGACTCGAACCCCGGACTAACACAAACAAGTCGATCCTTTAACCACTGCGCCACTATTTCCCAAGCAAGAGGGGAGGAAGGGGGAGGTGGGGAACAGAGAAACGTGAGAAGTTAATGGGAGAGAGGGAAGAGGAGGAGAGGAATGATGGATGAGGAGGACGAAGATGAAGAGGGGCGATGAGGAAGGAGGGAGGAGGAGTGAGGAGGAATGAATGTATAATGAGATGGTTTAGGGTTAAGCGTGTTTATAATGGTATAGTAGTAGTAGCATAGTAGTAGTAGTATAGTAGTAGT
>JACEEZ010024172.1:96125-128625 GCA_016584305.1 Chionoecetes opilio
AGTTTCAATAACATTTCGTTTCATGATAATTACCTCCGCCAACGAAGTTGGAGGGGTTATGTTTTCACCCCGATCTGTCTGTCTGTCTGTCTGTTTGTTAGTTACGGGATTCCGAAAATTTACCAAAGTTTTGGGCCAATCTCGTTATACCAAGTCTTTTTGTAAAAGGAAGAATGATTTAATTTTGGATGAAATCTATTGACAACTTTTTGCCATGGCCCCCAATTTGTAAATATTGGGCCGGGGTTTTTGGCTCAACTGAGTGCATTATTAATATATAGAAAATATATATAATTATAATATATATAATTTATATATTATATAATATATATATTATAATATATATATATATATTATAAAATATATAAAATATATATATATATATATATTTTTTTTTTTTTTAAATATATATATTATATATATATTATAATATAAAATTATTATAATATTATAAAAATTATAATATATATATATAATATATAATATAAAATATTATATATTAAATAATATTTATATATATATATAATAATATATATAATTGTGAAATATTGGGGCGGGGGTACGCTCTATTGACGCCCCCCCCCCTGTTAAAGAGAGTCTTTTGACAAAAAAAAGAAATAAAAAATTCTTTATAAAAAAATGCAAGTAATAGATTTAAAAAAGGAAATCTTTTGTAAAGCCACACTAAGGTGAATTGACGAAGGAAAAAGTTTTCTCTCCCCTTCTTCTCCTCTCTCTCTCTTCTCTCTCCTCTCTCTTCTCTCTCTCTCTCTCTCTCTCTCTCTCTCTCTCCTCTCTCTCTCGACTAAAGTGTCGGGGGATGTAAATTTTCTAAAAATTCCCCCCTCTCTCTCCCCTCTCTCTCTCTCTCTTCTCTCTCTCTCTCTCTCTTCTCTCTCTCTCTTCTCTCTCCCCCTTTTTCCCTCCTCTCTCTCTCTCTCGACGTAGAAGTGACGGTGGGCATGTAAATCTTGAAACCTCTCCTCTCTCTCTCTCTCTCTCTCTCTCTCTTCTCTTTCTTTTCTCTCTCTCTCTCCCTCTCTCTTTCCTTCTCCTCTCACCACCACCAGGTAAAGTGGATTATAAGCAACAAAGAGCCTTTTCTCAGCGCCCGCCAGGTAACAATGGGTTCAGGTAACCTTGTCAAAAGGGGCCTAGGTAACGAGGATACTTTACTAATAAAAACTTACCCCTTTTAAAAACACACTAATATGGGGGTAACGATACCTAACCTAATCTTACCTAAACCTAAACTAACCCAGCCTAACCTAATCTAATCTAACCTAACCTGACCTAACCAAACCTTACCTAAACAACCCACACTAATCATATCGTATCCTAACCTAAGCCAATCCAAACTTAATTTAAACTAACCTTTCTAACTAACCTTGAACTAACCTAACCTAAGCCAATCCTGACTAAACTTAACTAAACTAGAGCTAATCTAACCTAAGTCAATCCTAAGTAAACTTAAACTAACCTAACTAACCAACTTGACAAACCTTAAAATGTATTTAACCTAGCTTAACCCAGTAAAACCTAACTAACTTAACCAACCCCAGAAATTATTTAGCCTAAACAAAACTTTGCCTTCACTAACAAAACTTAAATCTAACCAACCTAATTTATTTGGTAACAAACAACCAACCTATATGTATCTCCTAAGTTATTCTATCCTATCATATCCTAACCTAATATAACTTTAAGCTCCCCCAAATAAACTTAAAAACCAAAGATCAACAGCTTATATATACCTAAACTTAAGATTCCACATGTCTTAAAATTGTGTTTTTTTTAACTTAATACTACAAATTAGCAACCTTTAAAACTAATACAACTAACCAAATTCCCGGGTCCAGCCCTTTTGCTTCCATGTCTTTTATTCTTAATCCCAGGTCAACTTAATCCCATAAGAGCCATAATAACGAAAGAAAGGCACAGTAAGCACCTCGCACACCCCTCCACAAGCCGCTCTTAATTAAGCCACACAGGTAAGGTTACTAATCCCTCACCAGGTAAAACCCAAAATCCACTTTGCCCCCCCCGGGACATGTCCAGGCGCAGGAACGCAATTACAAGCCCCCCGAAGGTAATCTCCTCTTCTTCCTCCTCAGTCTTCTTTTTTCTTTTCCTCCTCTTTCTCTTACTCCTGTTGCTACTTCAATCATCCTCCCCCTTCCTCTCCATCTTTTCCCGTGTACTTCAATCATCCCCCTCCTCCCCCTCCCCTCCTCCTCCTCCGCCTTCCCACTCTTTTCTCCTGCGCTACTTAACCCCCCCTATCATCATCATTCTTTCTCTCCTGCTGCTACTACTACCACTCCTCCTTTTCTTCCTCCTACTCCAACTCCTCCTCTTTTTCTTCATTTTCCTCCTCCTCTTCCTCCTCATTCTTCGTTTTCCTCCTCTCCTCCCGTTCTTACTCCTGCTGCTACTTCAACCACTCCTCATTTTCCTCCTCTTCTTCTTCTCTTCATCCTCTCCTCCTCCTCCTCCTCATTCTTCTTTTTTCCCCTCCCTGCTCTTTTCTGCGTAAAACCCCCTCCTCCTCTTCCCCTTCCTCCTCCTTCCTCCTCCCCTCCCCTCCTCCTCCCCCCTTCCCCCCCTCCCCCCTCCCCCTCCTCCCCTTCTCCCATCCCGGGCCCAAACACCTGCCCATTCCCGCTGATGAGAGATGATGATGATGATATGAGTCACTATATAATTTAATAAAACTTATATATACTAAAAAAAAAATATTATTATTTTATTATTATACTAGCCCCAAAAACCCCTCCGGGGGGGCCCTTTTTTGGGTAGCTTTTGCGGGGGGGGTATTTGGGGGGCCTCGGCCCCCCCAAAAAAAAGACTTCCAGATAGCCCCTTCTAATTTCCCGAAATCAGGATGTAGAAATGTATGTATTAACGCCAACCCATTTACATCATACCCCTTCTAACTTTCTGAAAGCAAAGCCCCCCCTCCGGGGGGACTTTTTGGCTGCTCCGCGGAGGGGATTGGTGGGCCTTCGGCCCACCAAACACAGACTCTCCAGATAGACCCATTACCCACCACCTCGGCCCACCAAACACAAACTCTCCAGATAGCCCCTTCTAACTTTCCTGAAATGTATGTATTTCCCCCCACCCATCACTCACCCATTCACTCACCCATACCCATCACCACACACACCCATTACCCATCACCACACAACCCATTACCCATCACCACACACCCATTCACTCACCCATTACCCATCACCCTCCCCCTATTCCCTCACCCATCACCCCCCACCCATTCACCCACCATCCCCCCCACAACCCATTACCCATCACCCCACCCATTCACTCACCTATTACCCATCACCCTACATCAAGGTTTCCTCAATTCTCGCAACCCACTTTTTTTTCTTCACAGTTCTCGCTAATAGGCGCCTAAAAAAAAAAAAAAAGTGATCGGATCATCCCATAAGTGGGCTTAAAACCTTCCCCTGGTCAACCTGATTCCAAAACTGTGACATATGATGGGATTCCGCCACAGGGGGCGGCACCTATCGCGGACAGACAGACAGACAGACAGACAGACACACACACACACACACACACACACACACACACACACTTTCGCTTATATTATTACTAGACGCAAAGCCGCCCTCCGGGCGGAATTTTTGGCTAGCTCCTGCGGAGGGCTATTGGTGGGCCGAAGGCCCACCAAACACAGACTCTCCAGATAGCCCCTTCTAACTTTCCTGAAATCATGGATGTAGAAATGTATGTATTAACGCCAACCCATTCACATCACCCCCAACCCATTCACTCACCCATTACCCACCCATCATTACTCACCCCCCATCTATTCCCTCACCCATCACCCATCACCCCCCACCCATTCACTCACCCATCACCCCACACCCATTACCCATCACCCCACACCCATTACCCATCACCCCACACCCATTACCCATCACCCCACCCATTCACTCACCCATTACCCATCACCCTACATCAAGGTTTCCTCAATTCTCGCAACCCACTTTTTTTTCTTCACAATTCTCGCTAATAGGCTGCTAAAAAAAAGAAAAAAAAAAGGGATCGGATCATCTCATAAATAGGCTTAAAACCTTCCCCTGCTCGAGCCGGTTCCAAAACTGTGCCATATGAGGGGATTCCGCAACAGGGGGCGGCACCTATACCGCACACACAGACACACACACACACTTTCGCTTATATTATTATAGATAGATGTAATGAAAGTTTGCTATAAGAGATAAACTAAACTAACAAAGCAAGTCACTAAAGGACATGAGAGAGAGAGAGAGAAGAGTAAAGAGAGAGCGAGAGAGAGAGAGAAGGGGGGGGGGGGGTGACAACATTAAAGTAACACGAGAGGAAGACAAAGAGAAGGACATAGGAGAAATAACTTAAGATAATGCAGAGAACAATAAGAGGAGAGATAAAAAGAATAAAAATTTGGACAGTAGAAAAAATTTCCTAATATAAAAATGAGAAGAATGATAATAATAAAAATAATGATAGAGTGGGTGTTGAAAATGTAGGTAATGAAGAAAAGGAATAACAGGAAGAATAACAACAAAGAATGTGATAAAGAAGGAAAGAAAGAAAGAAAATGAAAGAAAGAAAAGAAAGAAAATGCAAGAAAGAAAAGAAAGAAAAGAAAGAAAAGAAAAGAAAGAAAAGAAAGAAAATTAAAGAAAAGAAAGAAAATGAAAGAAAAGAAAGAAAAGAAAGAAAATAAAAGAAAGAAAAGAAAGAAAATTAAAGAAAAGAAAGAAAATAAAAGAAAGAAAAGAAAGAAAATTAAAGAAAAGAAGAAAAGAAAGAAAATAAAAGAAAGAAAAGAAAGAAAATGAAAGAAAATGAAAGAAAAGAAAATAACAATTAAATGAAGGCACTGAAGAAGAGGAATAACAGGAACAGGAAAAACAACAACAATGTGATAAATAAGGAAAAAAGAAAGCAAATATAAGAAAGAAAAAGAAAAGAAAGGAAAGGAAAAAAAGTAGAAAAAAATGAAGGTAATGAAGAAGGGGAATAAAAGGAACAGGAAAACAACAACAATGTGATAAATAAGGGGAAAAAAAGAAGAGAAAGAGAGAAAAAAGAAAGAAAAGTTTGCTCACCTAATACCTGTCAAATTCTCTTTAAATTGAACACAAAGGAGGACAGGTGTACTCTCTCTCTCTCTCTCTCTCTCTCTCTCTCCTCTCTCTCTCTCTCTCTCTCTCTCTCTCTCTCTCTCTCTCTCTCTCTCTCTCTCTCTCTCTCTCTCTCTAAAAAAATTGAACACAAAGGAGGACAGGTGTACTCTCTTCTCTCTTCTCTCTCTCTCTCTCTCTCTCTCTCTCTCTCTCTCTCTCTCTCTCTCTCTCTCTCTCTCTCTCTCTCTCTCTCTCTCTCTCTCTCTCTCTCCATTAACACACATCACGTTTCACTAAAATGTAGAAAAAATAAATGAGTCCAAGAAAGGACCGGAAGTTATAGGCTGGCATTAGGCCTACACACACACACACACACACACACACACACACACCACACACACACACACACAGGAAAAAGAACATTTATTACCGTTAAAAGATCAGTTGAATTGTGAATGATGGTAATGATAGCAAATGGAAGAAGAAGAGAAGGAGGAGGAGGGAAAAGAGGAGGAAGAAGAAGAGGAGGAGGCGAAGGGAGGGGAGGAGGAGGCGAAGGAAAAAAGGAAGTATTTATGTCATTTTATGGATGAGAAATAACTAATGAGGAAAGGAATTTGACGTGACACAGATGATCAAAGAAAATGGATGTTGTCTATATGGAAGAAAACTAATCATTTGAAGGATAACTTGTCAATAGTTATGATGGATACAATTTCTATCTCTCAACACACACACACACACACGGTCACACATAGGTACTCTAGTCACACACAACACACACAGTCACACACACACACAGTCACACACACACAGTCACACACACACACGGTCACACACACAGTCACACACACACACACAGACACACGGTCACACATAGGTACTCTAGTCACACACACACACAGTCACACACACACACAGTCACACACACACACAGTCACACACACACACGGTCACACACACAGTCACACACACACACACAGACACACGGTCACACATAGGTACTCTAGTCACACACACACACACACACACAGTCACACACACACACAGTCACACACACACACGGTCACACACACAGTCACACACACACACACACAGACACACACACACACACACACGGTTACACATAGGTACTCTAGTCACACACACACCCACAGTCACACACACACACACACACACACACACACACACACACACACACACACCTGCCTTTACCCGGATTCGCCTCATTAACAAATATTTATCACCAGGTCGCAAAGATGCCATTGGAGATAACCGTGGAGGAAACAGGAGGGAGAGAGGGAGGGAGGGAGGGAGGTGGTTAAAAGAAGGGAGGGAGGGAGACAGGTAGGTTGTTAGGAGGGAGGGGAGGGGAGGGAGAGAGAAGGAGGTAGGGAGGGAGGGAGAGAGAAGGAGGTGATTAGGTAGTTAGATAGGGGGTAGGAAGAAAGAAAGAAGGAAGGCCTGTGAAGGAACGGAAATGAGAGGGAGAACATTCGAAGGAGGAAGAAGAAAAAAATAGAAGAAAAAGAAAAAAATAGATGGAGAGAGAGAAAAAAAACATACACCAGGTTGTTAACGGTAACGAGAAACTTGAGGTCAGAAAAAAATAATAATAAATAAGAAGAAATTGAACCGGTGTGTGTGTGTGTGTGTGTGTGTGTGTGTGTGTGTGTGTGTGTGTGTGTGTGTGTGTGTGTGTGTGTGTGTGTGTGTGTGTGTGTGTGTAACAATTTGTCACCACCACCAAGATCACAGTGGTAAACAAGGCAACAACGCAACCAAACATACAATAAAACAACAAATACACACAGATATGCTCCCTTTATTTCCTTTCTCATTTACTTGCATCTTTACTTGCATTTACTTCTCAAATTATCTTCCATCTCCAATCTTTCATAATACGTACTTTAGTAAATAACTTGGTAATTTTACTCACCCCAGTTTGAATGTCGTAGCATTGGATTTTCGATCTCGTACGTTAAAAATAGACCCTAATTTACACATTTCGTATCATTGGATTCTCGTATATCGAATGTTCGTATAACGGGACCTCCCTGTACCTCATTTCATAATACGTTCATAGTACATACATGGTAAAACATGGTAAAATTCTAGAGTCCTTTCCCGCCCTTATTAGTGGGCTTTTTTCCTCCAGACCTTCACAGATCCCTTCAGATACCTCTAAAACGTCATTATAAAGTGGGGGAGAGGTATAAAACGTCATTATAAAGTGAGGGAGAAGTAAAAAACGTCATTATAAAGTGGGGGAGAGGTAAAAAACGTCATTATAAAGTGAGGGAGAAGTAAAAAACGTCATTATAAAGTGGGGGAGAGGTAAAAAACGTCATTATAAAGTGGGGGAGAGGTAAAAAACGTCATTATAAAGTGGGGGAGAGGTAAAAAACGTCATTATAAAGTGGGGGAGAGGTAAAAAACGTCATTATAAAGTGGGGGAGAGGTAAAAAAACGTCATTATAAAGTGGGGAGAGTAAAAAAACGTCATTATAAAGTGGGGGAGAGTAAAAAAGGGTCATTATAAAGTGGGGGAGAGGAAAAAAAAACGTCATTATAAAGTGGGGGAGAGGTAAAAAACGTCATTATAAAGTGGGGGAGAGGAAAAAAAACGTCATTATAAAGTGGGGGAGAGGTAAAAAACGTCATTATAAAGTGGGGGAGAGGTAAAAAAACGTCATTATAAAGTGGGGGAGAAGTAAAAAACGTCATTATAAAGTGGGGGAGAGGTAAAAAACGTCATTATAAAGTGGGGGAGAGGTAAAAAACGTCATTATAAGTGGGGGAGAGGTAAAAAACGTCATTATAAAGGGGGAGAGGTAAAAAAAACGTCATTATAAAGTGGGGGAGAGGTCAAAAAACGTCATTATAAAGTGGGGAGAGGTCAAAAACGTCATTATAAAGTGGGGGAGAGGTAAAAAAACGTCATTATAAAGTGGGGGAGAAGTAAAAAACGTCATTATAAGTGGGGGAGAGGTAAAAAACGTCATTATAAAGTGGGGAGAGTAAAAAACGTCATTATAAAGTAGGGGAGAGGTAAAAAACGTCATTATAAGTGGGGAGAGGTAAAAAACGTCATTTAAAGTGGGGGAGAGGTATTAAAACGTCATTATAAAGTGGGGGAGAGGTATAAAAACGTCATTATAAAGTGGGGGAGAGGTAAAAAACGTCATTATAAAGTGGGGAGAGGTAAAAACGTCATTATAAAGTGGGGGAGAGGTAAAAAACGTCATTATAAAGTGGGGGAGAGGTAAAAAAACGTCATTTAAAGTGGGGAGAGGTAAAAAAACGTCATTATAAAGTGGGGGAGAGGTAAAAACGTCATTATAAAGTGGGGGAGAGGTAAAAAACGTCATTATAAAGTGGGGGAGAGGTAAAAAACGTCATTATAAAGTGGGGGAGAGGTAAAAAACGTCATTATAAAGTGGGGGAGAAGTAAAAAACGTCATTATAAAGTGGGGGAGAGGTAAAAAACGTCATTATAAAGTGGGGGAGAGGTAAAAAACGTCATTATAAAGTGGGGGAGAGGTAAAAAACGTCATTATAAAGTGGGGGAGAGGTAAAAAACGTCATTATAAAGTGGGGGAGAGGTTAAAGAGAAAAAAAATTTACTAACCTAACCTCAATATAACCTAACCTAACTTAACCTAACCTCACTATAACCTAACCTAACCTAACCTGGTAAAATTCTAACCTTTTTTCCTGTTTCCCATTCCCTTCAAATTATCTTCCTTCTCCCATCTTTCATAATACCCTAAAAAAATTAACATAAATCCCTCCTACAATTCTTTCCTCCTTCTCTTTCCCCTTTAAGACTTATATAGAAGGAAGGGGAAGGGAAGGAAGGGGAAGAGGGAAGAGGGGGGAATAAGGGGAGGAAGGAAGGAAGAAGGGGAGGAAGGGGAGGAAGAAGGGAGAGTAGAATTATTTATAGCTTATCAGATTGAGCAGTAAATTTTCTTAACTAGAATGTCACGTTAAGAATTTATTGTTTTTTCTCTCTCTCTCTCTCTCTCTCTCTCTCTCTCTCTCTCTCTCTCTTCTCTCTCTCTCTCTCTCTCTCTCTTTCTCTCTCTCTCTCTCTCTCTCTTGCTCTCTCTGTTAAGGGTTTTTTTCCTCCTATAAGCAACAAGTCAGTAAGCTCTTCCCGTTCCTCTGAGCTGTCAACACACACAACACACACGCGTAACTAACTAACCATGCCTATACATTTTTTCTCTCAACTGAATGAGTATTATAGTTGACACATTTATCTCTTTCTCTTGTTCTTACTTTCTCCCCCCTCTCTCTCTCTCTCTCTCTCAACCACCATCACCACCACATGCCACACTCCATTTCAGTGATTTACAAGCCTTCCACACATTCCTCCTTCGTAGAGAGAGAGAGAGAGAGAGAGAGAGAGAGAGAGAGAGAGAGAGAGAGAGAGAGAGAGAGATTCCCGGCAGCAGTATATATTCCGTTTGTTAATTAAAATCTGCCCTTCGTTACGTGAGGATAAACAAACAGGCAGATACAAGTCACGCTCTCCCCTCCCTCCCTTCCCTTCCCTCCATCCCTCTCCCCTCCTTCCCTTCCTTCCCCCCATTCCTCTCTCCCTCCTACCCTACCTCCCTCCCTCCTACCCTCCCTTCCCTCCATCCCTCACCCCCTCCCTCCCTTCCTTCCTTCTCTCTCTCCTTCCCTTCCTTCCCTAACCTCCCCCCTTCCCTCTCTCCCTCTCTCCCTCCCTCCCTACCCTTCCCTCCCTCTTTCCCTTCCTCCCTACCTATCCCTCCTTCCCTACCTTCCTTCCTAATCTTAATCCCTTCCTAATTAAATGACTTAGGATGGGAAGGTTTAAGAAGCAAAGAACTAATATAAACAAAAAAACAATTTAAATCCTTATTGAAATCCAGACATTATTCAGTTGTTGCTTTTTACCGATAACTAGTTTCTATATTTCCTCCGTATTAACAGCCTTTCAGTACCTTGCTATTATCTAAAGTTGCAATTCAAGGTCTGGTGAAGTTAATATAGTAAGCACAGCGATGTAGATATGATAAAAACGATAGATATTCACTAAAATACTCACGCAATGCACCTCGCGTCCTCCTCCCGTGCAGTCTTGAGGGGCTCTGGTGACGTCACTTTACTTGGGTAGAAAAATGCAGTTACCCGGATGTCATTTCTATTATTTTTTTTCTAATTACTGATATCTACGTGGTTGGATGATTGGGATAAATGATGTATACTTTATTAAGGAGTGTTTTTTTTTAATTGAATATGTTGTGTTGATTCAGTTTTGTGGAAAAAGATGAGTTAATTCTTTTTTATGGAAATAGTTTTGTTTATTTACGTGTTGCATTGTCAATGGCGGGAATTTGTATTATATTTAAATGCTCTTTACTGTAACTGTTTCACTATTTTCTATATTTGATTCTGCTCTGCAATCTTGTGTTTTCTTGCTATTTCATTTATTTTCTTATGTTCTACGTAGGTAGGACCTACGGTAGGATGATATGTTTTTCCTTTCCAGTTATTATATTTTCCTACATTTTTTCCTTGTCATCCTCTTTTTTTGATGGGTTTTGTTATCTTGTAATCTTTCCTACTTATCTTTTTCTCCTTTTCCATTTTCTCTTCCTCTTCCTACTGGCAGTGGTAGGTATAATTTTCCTATAATCTTTATTTTCCTTGTTATCCTCATTTTTTCCTGGATTTTGTTGTAGTTATCTTTCCCACTTTACTTAAAAATTGTTCTTCCCTGGGCTCTGCTGTGTAATATCTTCCTATCATTAGTTATCCCCTACTACTATTTTTGTCATACTATTACTTTTTTTTCATATTATCTATTACATATTTTATATTATTTCTTACTATTTTTTCTACTATTATTTTTTCCTATTGTTATTTTTTTCACTTCCTATCTTTCGTTCCCTGGTTTCACGATCTTTTATCCAGCTTCGGACAAGCTATCTTATATTTTCCCTGATTTCTCTCATCTTATTTAGTGTATGGATTAAAGTAAGCTTAAAGTAATCGTCCAGACCATTTCATCATTCCTGATTTAATGCACTCAAATCATAGCCATTAACGAGTATATCAACAATACGTCGTCACTTTTTGTATCCAGTCAGCCGTTTTTAAATAATCCGCAATCAAAATCTGCAAATTCCCCGAGTTTTCAAAACGCTCTCAAGGTTTGCAGACGCTCAGGCTCAGGCTCGGTGACGTAGCATCAGGGAGGCTCATCTTCCCGCGCTTGATCAGAGAGGCACGTAAACACAGAGATAAATATAGTACTTGAAGATATTTGGGTGTTTCTGATAGATTTTTTTTGCTATATGCCACATGCATGCATCCTTTATGGGTGCAGCAAGACAGCTGTGCCTTTCGAGAAAAGTTTGCACACGGAAAGGAGTGGCGTGTGTAGGGTGATACACGCCTATAGTGTGTTGGGGCGAGCAGTTGTGTTGAGAAACGGTGTGTAGTGAGGGTAGCGGTGGACCACCACGACTGTGAGGCTTTGCCTCTTAACAAGACCAAGTAAACCAAGTAAACCAGTTATGGAGTGGGCGTGCCCTGTGGTGAGAGACCCTGTGGTGGTGTGGCTGTCACACTTTCTGCCTTCCCGCCCGCATATTTTCCAACTCTATGCTGTAGTTAATGCTATTATGTGGTTTCCGAGTAATGACGTTTGACTGTAGCTCCAAAACTAACCATAGGATTTTCTCGAAAGTACCTTCATTGTGATTCCCACACACACATGGTTTAACTTTATTTACCAATCCATGTTTTGGAGAAGTGCCAGGTCCTCCTGCTGAACCTCAGGCTCTGCTAACACCTGTTCATCCACCTCGTACTCGGGCTCAAACATATAGGATCCCATGACAATCTGAGGTTAGTTTTCCTCATAGTATACGCGACCAGCGTCATTTCTTTCGGTGTCAGATTGAGCATCGTACTCTAGATCTGTCACAGCGACAGATTCACTGTCTGACACCGAAGTACAATCGCTCATCATAACATTTGCCGACAGGTGTCAGACAGAGTGTCTGCGGGCGTCCCTGTTCTGACGTCATCAATAACAGTCGTAGCCCTGTTGGAGGGAAGATCTTTTTTTTCGCGCGCTTTTTACAAAAGTCGTGTTTTTACGGAAATAAGGCCTGGAAATCAATTATTTTTGGTGGATTAGGTGTTTTGAATTCAATTAATTATATCAATGTTGAATTCAACATAATTCGGCAAAAAAAAATTGGGTCTGGACGATTACTTTAATCAATCCCTTACCTTAGAAAATCATCATACTACATAGTTATGTCATCTTTTTTTTTTTTTCTTTTTCTTTATTCACTTTCTTTCTTCCTCCTACTCTTCCTTCTACTCTTCTTCTTTGTAATACCATACAGGAACTACCACGCGTAGGTCTCGCGGCCTCTTGTCTTGTAGCTTCCTTATTTTCTTATGTTCTTCCTTTTTCTCCTCCAAACTTTCATCTTCCTTCGGTTCCTAACTGCGCGTTTCTTATCCTTATCTTTCCTTTCTCTTCCTTCTCAAACTTTTCTCTTCCTCATCACCTCCCTCCTAGACACTTTCATCTCCCTTAATCAAATGTGTCAGCCCTTCTTTTCCTTCTCCTACAAATGTTTCTCTTCCTTTTACATTATTTTGCTTCCTGAATTCCAGCCTCATCTATGTCTCCATCTAATCTTATTAATCTGATCTCTGTCTATCTAATCCACTATGACTATGTTATTCAATATATTCACAAGATTACAGACAAGAACATCATAAAGACACATCCTTAGCTAACAGTATCACATCATTTCATCTCTATAACATTTACTTATGGTAGTTATTGCATTCTGCAGAGCTGGGCACTAAATACATTGAATGTATTTAAATACTAAATACTAAATACATGGGAGAAATGTATTTAAATACTAAATACTAAATACATTTTGCGAATGTATCTAAATACTAAACACTAAATACATTTGTAAATACATTTCAAATATACACACAAATTTTACCATGTATTCAGTAATTCATGATTAACAATATAAAATGCTTGATAAATTATAAAGGATTCTTTCCTATTGTATATTTCCCTTTTTAGGGAGGCCTTCCCACCAGTTGGGCGGGTTTGTGGCCAAATTAACTGATAAAAAAATTATTTACATTTCTATATTATGAGTATTTAAATACAATGTATTTAAATACTCATTAAAATATTTAAATACTGTATTTAAATACGTGAAAACCAATGTATTTATAAATAGTTTTAAATACACAAATATATTTAAATACGTATTTAAATACAAATGTATTTAAATACTGCCCAGCTCTGGCATTCTGCTAACAGCTATAATCATAATAGAACTAACTAGCATAATATAATGAACTAGCATAATATAACTAACTATAATCATATTATAACTAACTATAATCATATTATAACTAACTATAATAATAATATAGCTTAACTATAATCATATTATAACTAACTAACTAACATAATATAACTAACTATAATCATATTATAACTAACTATAATCATAAAAGTTTTAAGTCCTGCAATGCATCCCT
Source organism: Chionoecetes opilio (assembly GCA_016584305.1). Taxonomy (NCBI): domain Eukaryota; kingdom Metazoa; phylum Arthropoda; class Malacostraca; order Decapoda; family Majidae; genus Chionoecetes; species Chionoecetes opilio. Next base: position 109,847 of record JACEEZ010024172.1, read on the forward strand.
AATTTCCTATTTAATCATCTTCCACATAGCCCCATCTGATTCCAGTCTTAAATGTTGTGAATGAAAAGAATAAACAAAAGCATTAATAAACTCTTGCTGCTTAAAACCATCAGGTTCTTAAACTCTCAGTCAATGGGAAAAAAGGGTTGCAATAAATACTCTGTATGTAAATATTTCACATCCTTCATTGGTGGAAAACATTATTGGTATTGATAAAAACGCTCATTATATACAACTTACATATGTACAAAAATACTACAATGTACACACACACACACACTAAACTATCACTAACTTGTTTGGTAACTGAGAATAAAGTTATTATAATTATCTACAACCTCTTCCATGTTCTGTAATCGAGGTATCATAATTATCTACAATTCTACAACATAATCTACAATCTACATAAATATCTACAACACATTCTGCTCTCTCATTCACTCATCAATTTCATCACCAGAGTCACCATTAAGAGACAGTAATCCTCATTAACACACACAAGATTTACAAGCCTCATCACGTACTGAAATAAATTAAAGAAAATAACTGCATCACTTTCACCTTTCCAACTACTAACAGGAGAAACAAGGTGAAGAAATAACATCAAATAAATACCCATCTTGACTAGCCTCAAACTAATGTCACACACATAGACACACACACACACAGCTTTATAAATACACACACAACACTACACACACACACACACACATACAGTTTCTCTTTCACCCAGCACACTGTTAAAGTTATTAAAGTTACTATTAAACCATTACTCTCTCCTTCTTATCTCCTCTAGACACTATTTTAGCCACTTGCGGTGACTTACTGATGACCTTTACAGCCACCAGCCAGTCAGGTCACCTTCCAGCAAGAGGTCAGAGAACAGGGCTCATAACTAAGGCTTACTATGATTATGGTATGTATGGCTTACTATGATAACTGGAATGTACATCTGTCACCCCTCACACCCGATATACCCTCCCTCACACCCTTCATACCTTCCCTCACACCTCTTAAACTTAACCTTTCATCCTTCATTCCTTCAACCCTTTCATAATTTTGGCAAATACTACATTAACACAACAGACAGATTCAACAGTACATCTGGAACTTCTTTGTCTTCCTTCCTTAGTTTCTCATCTCTTCCTTTAAAAGGTTTTCAAATATAAGCTTTACACTCAAGAGTAATCCATCCCTTCCCTCTACAAATATTTCCCTTTAGGCTCCACAAACACACTCTCCTGCTTAATTACTCCAAAAAGCAAGTAAGTTGTCCTGCCTAACTGTACACGAGTCTGTTTTGAGCTATTCCTCGTCTTGCCTCAGCCATGAATCAACACTCTAAATATCTTTGGGAAGACTGTGTACAAGGATGATTTACGACCACATTATCACATCATCGCACATGTCAGGAACTTGAACAAGGGTGTCGAGGAGGCCTGAGCCATTCCTTGCAGGGAGGGACGAATCTATCCATCACAGGACCAGGAAAATGCCCCAGAAATACCTCTCACACAACCCACAAAACTGGCACTGAAATTTCCCCTTGGAATGTTTTCTGGCAATGGTGAGGTGACACGTAACTCCAAAAAGAGCCATAACACAAACACACCCTGGGATAACACCATGGGCTTAGATAACACCATGGGCTTAGGGTGAACCTGGGGAAGCCTTAACACAAACACACCATGGGATAACACCATGGGCTTAGGGTGAACCTGGGGAAGCCTTAACATAAACACACCCAGGGATAACACCATGGGCTTAGATAACACCATGGGCTTAGGGAGTACCTGGGGGAACTTTGAAGGAGATATTTTTGCAGCCACTCTTCATGTTGGCACAGAAGAGTTTTTCCAGCGACGCGGTCTTGATGATCTGGAACCCCTCCTCGCCCCCGAAGGTTGAGGGTTTCCAGTAGCGAGGGCTGCAGATGGGGTTAGCCAGGAGGCCCTTGACGCTCCAGGGGCCCCCCGTGTTGACCATGGTGAGGGGGGTGATCGAGGGACCAGGGCGCTCTGTGACCAAACCTGAGGCAGAGGGGGAAAAGAGTGTTAAGCCAAGAAAATAACATAACAACAACATGCATCTCAGATACAAAAATGTATGTGTTTCAAAGGGAGATTTTCTGTTTAACGTCAGATTTCCTATACGTAATATCTGATGAGTTTAGACAGTCAATGACATTTTTCCAACTACATAAATACATACAACTATCATGTATGTATTTCTATCCATTGCCTTAACCTCTTCAATGCCCAATGCTGCCAGATCATATAAATAACATGCACTTCAGATACCAAAATTGTGTGATTCAAGGGAATAGAGTGTTAACACTACCAAAATATGAAAACAGCATGCATTTCAGATACCAAAATTTATGTGTTTCAAGGGGAGAGAGTGTAAGCAATGCCAAAACATATAAACAACATGGACTTCAGATAACAAAATTGATGTGTTTCAAAGGGAGAGAGTTAATAATGCCAAGAAAACTACATAAAAACAACATGCACCTCAGATAGCAAAATTAATGTGTATCAGAAAATCAACCTGTTTCTCCTCCTCCACACAGACACACAGACACTCACCGACATAAAACTCCACCGCCTCAATGTCCCCGTACAAGCCCTCGAGGTCAGCGGCGAGGTCAGGATCCCCCGTGAGGTCTAGGAAGCTGGTGAAGGGCCTCATGGCGAACCTCCTGCGATAGGCGTTGAGGCCCTGGAACCTGAGCAGGCGGCCGTTCTCGATCACCTTCTTCAGCACGGGGTGGAGGGAGTGTGCGTGGTTCCTGGAGGTCAGCTGTGGGGAAGGGGGGAAAGATGGGTTATTTATTGTTAAAATTACATAGCTGGGTTATACAGGTTGTTGATGGGTTTAGGGTTGGTTGGTTAGTTGGGTTAGTTAGATAAGATATTCATATAGGTTATTCAAAGGGGTGATGATGTCTGCAGGGTAAATGTAAAGCATAAAATCAGGAGAAAATAAGGAAAGGGGTGGAATAGATGGGTTATTGATATAGCCTCTTGTAGCTTCCTTATTTTCTTATGTTCTTATAATTATTCAAAGTGGTAATGATGGCAATTCAAAGTTATTCAAAGTGGTGGAGGGGGTGGAAGAGATGGGTTATTCAGAGTTATTCAAAGTGGTGGAAGAGATGGGTTATTCAAAGTTATTCAAAGTGGTGGAAGAGATGGTTTATTCAAAGTTATTCAAAGTGGTGGAAGAGATGGTTTATTCAAAGTGGTGGAAGAGATGGGTTATTCAAAGTTATTCAAAGTGGTGGAAGAGATGGGTTATTCAAAGTTATTCAAAGTGGTGGAAGAGATGGGTTATTCAAAGTGGTGGAAGGGGTGGAAAAGATGGGTTATTCAAAGTTATTCAAAGTGGTGGAAGAGATGGGTTATTCAAAGTGGTGGAAGGGGTGGAAAAGATGGGTTATTCAAAGTGGTGGAAGGGGTGGAAAAGATGTGTTATTCAAAGTGGTGGAAGGGGTGGAAAAGATGGGTTATTCAAAGTTATTCAAAGTGGTGGAAGAGATGGGTTATTCAAAGTTATTCAAAGTGGTGGAAGAGATGTGTTATTCAAAGTGGTGGAAGGGGTGGAAAAGATGGGTTATTCAAAGTGGTGGAAGGGGTGGAAAAGATGGGTTATTCAAAGAAGGGGTGGATATAGTCACCGCAAATAGGAGTAAATAAGGGGTCTATACTTACAGCTCCTGCGCGACTGTTGACCATGGCGTGGATAAACTCGTCCAGACCGTGTTTGAAGATGGGTTGAGTGTTGAAGGCCATGTCCATAATAGCATAGTTAGTGTTGTTAACCTGTGAGGGACAAGAGAAAATGGGTAAAGTTTGATGTTGGTGTGTTAAAAAACTGTAAGGTCAAATATTATAGGGTGAATTAAAGTGTAGATAGGGTGTGAAATAAGGTGCAGAAAAGGGTGAAATAGTGTGAATGTGTGTAAAAAAGGTGAAATAGGGTGAAGTTATGTGTAGAAAAGGGTGAAGTAGGGTGAAGCTATGTGTAGAAAAGGGTGAAGTAGGGTGAAGTTATGTGTAGAAAAGGGTGAAATAGGGTGAATGTGTGTAGAAAAGGGTGAAATAGGGTGAAGTTATGTGTAGAAAAGGGTGAAATAGGGTGAAGTTATGTGTAGAAAAGGGTGAAATAGGGTAAAGTTATGTGTAGAAAAGGGTGAAATAGGGTGAAGTTATGTGTAGAAAAGGGTGAAATAGGGTGAAGTTATGTGTAGAAAAGGGTGAAATAGGGTGAAGTTATGTGTAGAAAAGGGTGAAGTTATGTGTAGAAAAGGGTGAAATAGGGTGAAGTTATGTGTAGAAAAGGGTGAAATAGGGTGAAGTTATGTGTAGAAAAGGGTGAAATAGGGTGAAGTTGTGTAGAAAAGGGTGAAATAGGGTGAAGTTATGTGTAGAAAAGGGTGAAGTAGGGTAAATGTAGGTAAATAGGGTGTAAAAAGGGTTAAAGGGTGTAAAAAATGTGAATTAGGGTGAATGTGTGTAGAAAAGGGTGAAATAGGGTGATTTATCTGGTTATTGATGATCTAAAATGGTTTTCTTATCTTTAGCTTTAAGAGAGAAGTGACTATTTTAATTCCTCTTTTTCATTTCCAGTTGTCTAATCTCTCTCTCTCTCTCTCTGCATGTCTCTGCCTTTACACCTCATTACTTCCACACAGTCTCCCTCTTCCTCTCTCCCTAACACTCCCTCCCTCCCCTCTCACCTTGATGCCATCGGGGACCAGCGGGTGCCAGTGGTAGAGGTGGTTGAACTCTGCGTGGATGCGGTTGTGGTACTGGAACCTGGTGCCGTGGGTCAGCTGCGGCTCGAAGGTGAGGCGCAGCTTGTACTGGCTGAGGTGCTGCACGTAGTCCTCAATGGTGATCTTGATGACCTCGCCTGGTGGTGAAACAAGGTCAAGTTAGGCCATGGAGAGGGAAATATGGTGATTGTGTGTATAGAAAAGGGTGAAATATATATATTTTTTACATCACCAAAGACTGGCCAAGGACAAAAAAAAAGAGGTAACAAAAAGCCCACTTACAGTAAACCCTCTCATATTAGGACTAATTGGGCCAAGGAGTGGTCCGAGTAATGCAAGGATCCGAATAATGGGGAGATTATATATGGGGGGATATGTAAAAAAAAAAAAAAAAAAAAAAATTCTAGGTGAATATTTAGCTAGAAAATTTCGACCCCTAAAAAAGAAAAAAAGAAAAAAGAGGAGGTCCGAATAATGTCAAAGTCCGAATAATGAGGGTTCGAATACGAGAGGTTTTACTATAGTTGCCAATCTCTCTCTCATTAATAGGGTGGATCTCATGAAATAGGAAGAATGTGTGTGTAAAAAAGGGTGATATAGGGTGATATCTTCCTCCTCCCTGTCAAGCCTTACCAGTAATGATGAGGCGGGCAGTCTGGTAGAGGCGTTCGTCATCCCAGTCAGGGTGTGTCTTCTGCAGCTCCCCGCACACCCGGTTGTGCTCCCTCATCCAGATGGTGGCGTAGGCCTGGAACAACACACACAAAGGTTACTCAAGGGTATAACACCTTCACTACATCATTATCAGCTTCCTGTGTAACGTCAGATTTTCCCATAATGTATTTTGAGGTTAGATGGGCGATGATACAATGAACTATCTCTATCCATTGCCTCAACTTCTTCAAAGCCCTATACTGCCAGATCCTCTTCAACACACATGTCTTAATAATAGCATCACTACACCTTATGAATGTGTTGCAGTCTCACTGGTGCTTATGTAATATAAGTGGACTTTTTTTTTGGGGGGGGTGATTTCTTATAAAATTTGACCTTTTCCCAAACTAGAATTCTAACTGTCTACCCATAAACAATGATTTAATTAGAAAACTGACTCCAACATGCATGATCTTGTACATTCAACAAGAAGAACCCACTTAAATCAACATGTTTTTTGATATTTGATTTGATATATTGAGTACACCTAATTTTCCACAAGACGCAAAGGAGGGGTGACTTACGAAGAGTCCCGGGAGGAGGGCGAAGAAGGGGTGGCCGAGGGCAAACTTTCCAGTCTCCGGGATGGGGACGTTGGGGGGGTAGTCCATGCTGATGGCGGGGACGTCCTTGAGGTAGGGGGGGAACTCCTCGCCGTTGATCTCCTGTAGAGGGAAGCATAGAGGGTTAGGAGGTGGAGGGATGAGTAAAGAGGGAGGAAAGAAGGGTTAGGAGGTGGAGAGATGATATATAAAGGCAATAGGAAGAAAGTTAGAGTAGTAGTGGATGAATAAAGAAGGAGGAAGGAGGGTTAGGAGGTGGAGGGATGAATATAGAGGGAGGGAAGGAGGGTTAGGAGAAGTGAATGAGGAGGAAGGGAATGAGAGTTAGGAGGTGGAAGGAGGAATATAAAGGCAAGGGAAGAAAGTTTGAGTTAGGAGGAACAAGATGATTTATGATAATATGAGGAGGGAGGAAACACTAAAAAAAAGTTAGGATTTGCAGGATTAAGAGAGAGAGAGAGAGAGAGAGAGAGAGAGAGAGAGAGAGAGAGAGAGAGAGAGAGAGAGAGAGAGAGAGAGAGAGAGAGAGAGAGAGAGAGTACTAAAGAAAGAAAGAAAGAAAGAAAGAGAAAGTAAGATCATGTCGTGAATAGAATAAGATAAGGAAAAAAATAGGTATATTAGAAGAAACAAAGGAATTGAAGAATGAATGCAACAGAGAAGGCGAGATCATGTAATAAATAAAATATGATGAAATTTCACCCAAGACAAACAGGTCAAGAATTTCAGAAAACTGGGTCACTTCTCTTGCTAATGGAGTTAAGCCCTAATTAGAAGTACTTCATAATAGTTTTTTAAATCATTCTCTCTCATGTTAAGTGTGAGTGAATGGCAGGGAGGTGAATGACATTATGGCAAAGGGAGGAAGGGAGGAAATTAAGGTTAGTTCACGTAAGGGGTGAAGGAAGGGAGGAAGGGAGGAAGGGAGGGTGGGCAGGTATGTATGAGAATTAAGGTTAATAAATGATAAATGGGGGGGAAGGAAGCAAGCAGTGGTGATGACTAGGGTATGAGAGAGAGAGAGAGAGAGAGAGAGAGAGAGAGAGAGAGAGAGAGAGAGAGAGAGAGAGAGAGAGAGAGAGAGAGAGAGAGAGAGAGAGAGAGAGAGAGAGAGAGAGAGAGAAACTAAGGCTGCCACTAATTCAAAAAAAAAATACTTATCCTCTAAACTATTATAAACTTCCACCTGTGCATTCCCCTCATCCAGGTCAGAATAAGATCAGAGAATAAGAATAAGAATAAGAATAAGAATAAGAATAGGAATAAGATCAGAGAATAAGAATAAGAATAAGAATAGGAATAAGAATAAAAATAAGAATAAGAAGAATAATTAGAATAAGAATATATATATAAGAGAGGAGCTTACCTGAGTTTTAAGCTTTCCATTCTCCCAAGACCTGAGGGCACGGCGATCCTGCTCATTCAGACCGTAGATGTTGGACACGTCAACCTGAAACAAAAAGAAAAAGAACATAAGAACATAAGGAAGCTACAAGAGGCCGTGAGACCTACGTACACGAGGTAGTTCCTGGTACTTAACTCTACCTACATCCACCTTTCTTCCTATCCATGAATTTATCCAGACTCCTTTTAACCCCTTGAGACCCAGAACATAATTTTTATTGCAATTTGGCTACCATTAGACGATTTTTAGTGAATATAACGAATATTTTATAGATATGACCTGTTTATTATCCTTGTCGACTAACTAGTTTGGTTTATTTAGTTACTTTTCGTAATTTTATGGTTAACAACAGACGATTTTTTATAGCAAAGGAAAATTCTGGGCGTGAAGCGTTAAAGACGAAAAGTTGGAGCTTAAAAAAAATTGGTATAAATGATACTTCAGACATGATTTGAGATACTTGACTTCCTGTTAACTGTTTTGAATGAGTTTTTCCGATGCTATACGTAGGGAAACTAGTATTTGATGAGTTTTGTTATTGGTTTTGGCTGAAGACATTTGCCCATTGCCTAGTGGAAACTTTGAAAATGATGAAAAATAATGCTAATGACATATGGTTGGGCAAGGTAGGTTGTTATATTGGTTCAGTTTTAAAATGCCCTTCACTCATACGTTTTGAGAGAGTTCCCTTCATTTCAGTCTTCATAATATAGTTGACTGTTTATAAATCAATGGTAGCATATAATAATAATAAATGATGATAAATGATAAAGATAAGGTAAGAAAAAACAAAGTAAAGTATAAAGACGCTAATATAAATAAATAAAAAATAAATAATAAATGATAAATGATAAATAATAAATGATAAATGATAAATAATAAATGATAAATAATAAATGATAAATGATCAATAATAAATGATAAATGATAAATAATAAATGATAAAGGATAAATAATAAATAATAAATGATAAATAAATAAATAATAAATAATAAATGATAAATAATAAATAATAAATGATAAATAATAAATGATAAATAATAAATAATAAATGATAAATGATAAATAAAAAGACACTCACCCCTCCTTGGCCTTTGGTAATGTGCGGTCCCTTCTTGTAGTCCGTCCTGAAGAACTGGTGGGTGAAGTGCTGCGCGTAGTACTGGAACATCAGGTTGGTGTCATGAGGCTCAGGGATGAACTCGCGCCTCAGGAACACCTTCTTGATCAGCTCGTCCACGTCCGGGAGCTCCTTGTGGCCCACGACACCCATGGGCGTGGGGCAGTGGGCGGGGATGGGCGGTAGGGCGCGGCCGTAGTAGCTCTCGTTGAAGTAGGCGTCTAAGGTGATGTAGTGGTGGTCGCTCTCGTAGGTGGGAGGGGAGTCGACCATGTCACCGCGCGCTGGGGGAGAGATAAGGAAAGATTAGCCTACATAAAGTCTACATAAGCCTACCAAAATAAGAGAAAAATTAAGAAAACATAATTATAAATGCTTAGAGAGAGGAATTGAGAGTGAGGGAGGAAATAAGAGAAGATAGGCCTATATAATTATAATGCATTGAGAGAGGAATTGAGAGTGAGGAGGAAATAAGAGAAGATAGGCCATAATTATAAATGCTTAGAGAGAGGAATTGAGAGTGAGGGAGAAATAAGAGAAGATAGGCCTATATAATTATAAATGCATTGAGAGAGGAATTGAGAGTGAGGGAGGAAAATAAGAGAAGATAGGCCTATATAATTATAAATGCATTGAGAGAGGAATTGAGAGTGAGGGAGGAAATAAGAGAAGATAGGCCTATATAATTATAAATGCATAGAGAGAGGGATAGAGAGTGAGGAAGAAAAGGATAGCGATGCGAGGAAAGGACAGGAGTAAATGCAGAGAAAGGAATTGAGAGTGAGGGAGAAAATATAGGATAACGGAAATACGAGGGAAAATAAGTATAAGAAAAGGAAATAAGGTAAGAAAAATAACAGTAGGAGGGGATAAGGGAAAAGCGAAGGGAAAATTAGGGGCATATATACGCTATGCTGCGTGTGGCCTTGGGTGCTCATCTCCGTGGCATTAGTATTTTAGGACTAATAAGATACAATAAGAAACAAAACATAAGAACACGTAATAATAATAATGATAATAACGATGATGCTAATGGTACTTACAGATATACACGTAGGTCATGAGGCGGGAGTGGAGGAAGGGGATGCGGTTGACCACTGCCCATAACAACCAATTAGATGTGATCAGGTTGTGGATGGTCTCAGGATCAGGCTTGAGACTCTTAGTGACCCACGATATCCACGTGGCTGTGAGGGAAAGGGCAAACTTATAATAATATATAATAATAATAGTAACTCTATTTTCAGTTTTCACCCGAAGCCATACAGTAAAAAAATATATATAATAAATAAATAAATATACATAGGCTATATAAGGTAATGATAATATTAACGATGAAGAAAATAATGATGATGATAAGAATAATGCTACTACTACTATTACTACTACTCCTACTACTACTACTACTATTACTACTACTACTACTACTATTACTACTACTCCTACTACTATTACTAATGCTGCTACTGCTATTACTACTACTACTACTACTATTACTACTACTCCTACTACTATTACTAATGCTGCTACTACTATTACTACTACTACTACTACTATTACTACTACTCCTACTACTATTACTAATGCTGCTACTGCTATTACTACTACTACTACTACTATTACTACTACTCCTACTACTATTACTAATGCTACTACTACTATTACTACTATTACTAATGCTACTACTACTATTACTACTACTCCTACTACTATTACTAATGCTAATGAAGAAGTAATAATAATAATAATGATAACAATGCTACTACTATTACTACTCCTTCTCCTCCTACTCTTACTAATGATAATGAAAAAAGTAATAATAATAATAATAATAATAATAATAATAATAAATAATAATTAGTAGTAGTAGTGGTAGTTATCATCACTATTATCATTTGTTAACCCCTTGAGGCCCAGAACGTAATTTCCATTGTAATGTGGATGCCATTAGACGATTTTTAGTGAATATAAGCAATGTTTTATAGATATGACCTGTTTAGTATCCTTGTCCACTAACTAATTTGGTATATTAAGTGACTGACTTTTCGTAATTTCATGGCTAACAACAGACAATTTTTTATATAGCAAAGGAAAAAGCTGGGCGTGAAGGATACATTTTTTTCCTTCTTACTGCGTACTACACTGTTAAGAACTGACGCTGTTGTATGCAAATTAAATGTATTATTCAACGAACAGATCTATTGCTGATATGAAACAAGAAATACACTTAAGAGATCCTATCCAAAGAAGTTATCACTGTATATACAAAAAACATATTCAGTATCCTTTATATAAAAAATGAACAAAGGAAGCTATAGGAAGACCTTCTCATTGTATATATAAAAAAATATTAAGTATCCTTCATATAATAAACCAAAAGATATTTATATTTTACACGAGTTTTGTTTTATCTAATGGCAAGAAAAAAATACAGGTAATAATGTGTGTGTGTGTGTGTGTGTGTGTGTGTGTGTGTGTGTGTGTGTGTGTGTGTGTGTGTGTGTGTGTGTGTGTGTGTGTGTGTGTGTGTAATAGCGGGGTGCCGAGGGGGAAGGAGGGGTGTTACCTTGCTGTTATCATTGTGATTACGATGACTTCCTGTCTCTTTAAAGGCTCTGGAGGCTTAAAATAGAATATAAATAACAGAGATAATCTACTACTACTACTAGTATACTATCACTTGAATTATTACTGCTTCAACTACTGCTACTACTACTACTTCTACTATTACATGCATCATTACTACTATTGTAACTCGTTCTGCTACTATCATTTCGACTACACTATTACCACACCACTACTACTACTATTACTACCTACTACTACTACTACTACTACTACTAACTACTACTACTACTTCTACAGCAACCATTACAAGAATCATCATTACTCCTCCACCATCACCACTACCACCACTACCACACCACTATTACTACTACTACCACCACCACCACACACTACTACTACTACTACTACTACTTACGTATTTCACAGTCGTCGCCGTAGTGTCCCGTGTCCGTACAGTCGCACGAGTACGTCTTGTTAGGCAGGGTCATGCACACGCCCTGGTTCTCGCACGGGAAGGCGCAGCACGGGTCATCTGCACGTCAACAACAAGGGAAAATGAACATGGGAAAGAAGAAAAATGGAAAAATAGAAATGGGAAGAAAATTAAAACTGGAAGAAGAAAAAATAGTGGAAGAAAATGACATTGGAAAACTAAATGAAAAAAAATTAATAATAGCAACACATTTTTTTGGTAGGTTCTTCTTAAAATATAAAAATGAAAAGTGAAATAAATAACAATTATTTTTTCTTGTGTTCTTTAATTACTACATAACAATAAGTGAAGGAGGTTAATGCACACATCACAAAGAAAAATATCGAATAAAATAAAGAAAAAGAAAAGGAAAAGAAAGAGAATGGAGGAAAAGAAATTAGCGCGACATCAAAATAGATAGTAAACATACGCAGAGTTAATGTCACTTATGTATATGAGTAGCACACATTTTGGTAGGTCTTCTAATAAATGAAAGTGAAATATAACATATTTTCTTGTGTTCTTAATACGACAACAATAAGTGAAGGAGTTAATGCACACATCACAAGAAAAGATATCGAATAAAATAGAAAGAAGAGAGAAGAGAGAATGAGGAAAGAAATTAGCGCGACATCAAATAGATAGTAACATACGCAGAGTAATGTCACTTAGATAGAGAGAGAGAGAGAGAGGAGAGGAGAGGAGAGAGAGGAGAGAGAGAGAGAGAAGAGAAAGAGAGAGAGAGAGGAGGAGAGAGAGAGAGAGAGAGAGAGAGGAGGAGGAGAGTGAGTGAGTGAGTGAGAGTGAGTGAGAGGAGAGAAAGAGAGAAAGAGAGAGAGAGAGAGAGAGAGAGAGAGAGAGAGAGAGAGAGAGAGAGAGAAGAGAGAGAGAGAGAGAGAGGGGGGGGTAGGGGGGACTCACCAGGGGCCTCAGGGGCGGGGGTCTCGTGTAGGGGCCCGCGCATGAAGAGGAAGGAGGCCGCCAGCACCACGCCCGCCACGCCCACCACCACACGCATTCCCCCTGCAACACAACACACGCCCTTAGTAACACACACACACACGCCCTTAGTAACACGCACAGAAACACAACAACAACATATTCAAGCCATATAACATAACGGCATATTCATTATTAGATATTCAAGCAAACAACAGAAGAAAAATCACAGAAAATGCGCAGTAATAAAGAACAACAACTATCAACACATACACACACACACACACACACACCAAATGATAACTAAGAAGAGAGAATATGAACCTAACTAATAATGACAAATAATAATAATAATAATAATAATAATAATAATAATAATATAATAATAATAATAATAATAATAATGGCAATAAGAACTACTTAAGTCTGCGAGAGGCGGGAGGCAATGTAATTTAATCTTCATTTTAATATTAGCTGTAATGTTACCAACTCTTATTCCTCTCTCTCCCTCCTCTTTCTCTTCTACTTATATGCATCTTCCTCGTCTTCCTCCTCTTCCTCTTCCTTCTGACTTTGATGCCTTTTCTTTCCCTTCTTGTCTCCATATATTAATTTGCTATGTTAACTAATCCATTATCTATATTCTTCTTTATCATATCTTCTCTTCCTTTTCATCTATCTTTTGTATACATCTTGCCCATCACCCTTTATGAAATGTATACATCTCCAGCACTCTCCCTTACCCATTCTTCCCTTTATTTTGCCTATGTGTGTAAAGTTCATTATAAGAATACACACAAGTCCTCTATTTCTGCCATATTTCTTCCTTTTTCAATCTCCCTTCCCCATTATTTCCTTTCTTTTACCTCTCTGTGTTAAGTTTCATTACAATAATACACACAAGTTCTCTATTTCTTCCATATTTCTTTCTTTTTCAATTCTCTAAATGCTCTTTCATAGTTCTAGTTCTCATTTTCAATCTCAATCTCTTTAATCTAATCTTCTGTTGTATGTGTGTGTAAAGTTTCAACATAAGAAGACACACAAATACTCTATTGCTTTTATATTTCTTCCTATTTTCAATTCTCCAACATGCTCTACAGTCTATGTAATTGTTTCTCATTTTCAATCTCAATCTCTTCAATGTCATTCTGTGTCTCATTTCCATTAATATTCCTAATCTCATTCTGTTTCTCATGTTTATTCATCTGGCACGCCTGGACATCAAAAAAATACAAATCCACTATTTCTTCAATATTTTTTCCTATTGTCAATCCTCCAACATGCTCTTCACAATGATATATCTCATTTTCAATCTCATTATATCTCATAAGAATACACACAAATTCTCTATTCCTTCCACATTACTTCCTTCTTTTTTTTATTCTCAACATGTTCTTCACAGTTCTAGTTTCCATTTTCAATTTCTATGTCTTATTTTCATTCATGTTGCACGCCTAGGCCAGTCCCTCCCCCCCTCCACCAATATAGGATGCGTTGTTGACTACATAGATAGTCACTCTTTTTTACTCTACATAGATAGGGCAGGGCAGACAGGACTCCCCACAGCTGCCCAACGCCTGACTCGCGGTGACGAAAGAATAAACTGCGTCTTAGCAGCAAGAGGAGGAAGGAGGAGGAGGAGGCATATTTGGGAGGATATGAGGCGTTAAAGCACTTATTTTTTTGTGAGTTGGAATTACAGAGAGAGAGAGAGAGAGAGAGCGAGAGAGAGAGAGAGAGAGAGAGAGAGAGAGAATATTTTTCATATCATATTTCTTTCTCTTGACCCATGTCGGTGTGTGTGTGTGTCCATGCGTAGGATGTAGTAAGCACTTGTGAGGTAATATCACCGGATATGAGAGAAGATATAAACAGTAACATCTCCCTATCTCTCTCTCACACACACACACACACACAAACACACAGACACACACACACACACACACACACATAAACACCTCGAGAGAATGCCAAGCAGCTCCTCCTGTCCTTTGGGTTTTCCACACGATACTTTCCTCAAGGTCTTGGTGTGTGTGTGTGTTTTGTCTGTGTGTGTGTGTGGTGTGTGTGCTGTGTGTGTGTGTTTTGTGTGTGTGTGTGTGTGTGTGTGTGTGTGTGTGTGGAGGAATAGAGAAGTGGAGATAAGGTGAGTGGAGGGAGTGATTGAGGAAATATTAGGAGACATAAGAGAGAGAGGAGGAGGAGGAGGAAGAGGAGGAAGCAGAAGATAAAGAACAAATGGAAAATTTAGGAGTGATAGTGTTTTCTCACTTAATTAATCAATCACATTGTTTATCTCTCTCTCTCTCTCTCTCTCTCTCTCTCTCTCTCTCTCTCTCTCTCTCTCTCTCTCTTTCTCTCTCTCTCAAAGCTACGTCTGTTTACATTTGTTTGAAGGTGCGTGTCATCATAGGAGCCAAGTTTACAATGAACATCTGTAAAAGGTGACATGTGGGTGTGAAAGCAAACAATCTCTCTCGGTCTCTCTCTCTCTCTCTGATGGGCACTGCGTAGTAGTGTTGATTAACTATAAGCTATCACTACTGTCATCGTCATTATGTGTGTGTGTGTGTGTGTGGTGTGTGTGTGTGTGTGTGTCATAAAGATACACATATACGAAATAATTATTCTTCCTCCATGACTTATTTCGACGTTTGGTATTTATAGAAGAGAAACTATAGTTGGCGAGTAGGAGGAGGAGGAGGCGTTGAAGAGTCGGTATGTGGAGGTAGGTAGAAACACACACACACACACACACACACACACACACACACACACACACACACACATAACCTTAGACAATAATAATTTCCACTAGACAAGTATATAAATAACAATGAAAGAATGGAAAGAATGCGAGTAGATAAACCTTGAGGCTAAAATTACGTAGCGGGACAGGAGGGAGAGGAGGAGGAGGAGGGAGAGGAGGAAGAGGAAGGAGAGGAAGAGGAGGAACAGGTTACGGAAGGACGGAAGGAGGAGGAGGAAGAAAAAGGGTATCAGGTAAAAAGCAGGAATAGAGGCCGGTTTGGAGAGAGAGAGAGAGAGAGAGAGAGAGAGAGAGAGAGAGAGAGAGAGAGAGAGAGAGAGAGAGAGAGAGAGAGAGAGAGAGAGAGAATGATAGCATCTTACTCCATATAGAAGTCACCCTAACTTCATTAACACACACACACACACTGACCCACATTATTCTCTTACACACACACACACACAAAAAAAAAATAAAAAACTCCACACTACAAACACACGACACACACACACAACACAGCAACACACACACACACACACACACACACACACACACACACACACACACACGCCTTGGGGCACCTCAGAAAAACACACACACACACACACACACAACATACCTTTCTCCTCTTTTCCCTTTGTCGCCATAACTTTCTGCATCAGCCACTAAAAAGTTGAACACACTACAGGCAACTCGGTAGGTAGACACACGGGGCACCAAAAAGTGTCAGGCAATCAGTAGTCTCGCAACACAAGGCACCACCAGTAAGCCGCAGTGTAGTATCCCCCGTGAAGGCTGGGGTTACTCTGACTACAGAACCCTTGCCAATGGGAGCCTTTATACCCTTCGAGAAAGTTGCCAGGTGTGAGATAACAATACATAACCTTTATACCTCTTTTTCCTCTATATTCTAACCCATTCAGACCCAAAACTAGATAATATACACATTAATACGATATTCATACTATCTCGTAATCTAACTTCACGTGATACCTTGTAGAAATCGTAGAAATGTGAATTGGAGTTGTGTGGGGGATCAAATAGTGTTTCTGGCAGGGATGAACAGGATTCCCACGTCTAAAGCTTTTCAAGGAATGCCTGACGGAGTTTTACGGTGTATGGTAACGCTTCTGTAAAGACGAGGTTATGGGAAAAAGAGAAGAAAAGAAGATCAGAGAAGAAAATCAACAGTAATACTAAGAAAACCCTGCCTACAGAACTCCATATCTAGAGAGTGGAAAACCATTAGAGAGAGAATTAGATCATTAGCATTAGAGAGCATTAGATCATTAGCATTAGAGAGCATTAGATCATTAGCACTAGATAGCATTAGAGGCATTAGAGAGGAAAGGCGTCTTGCTACTGAAGATAGATAGATAATGACGATGTGAAATGACGATTATTCATAAATGACGAAAGATGAATGACGTGTGAATGTGTGAGAGTAAATGATAAGGATGATAATTTTTTATGATGATAATGACTTAATTGTATCATCTATTTTGTGCTTTTTTTGCGAGTGACAGTTGAGATAGAAAAAATAGAAATGGATTAATGAATGGATAGAGTCCGATAGACAAATAGATGCAGGATGTTATAAGAGAGAGAGAGAGAGAGAGAGAGAGAGAGAGAGAGAAGAGAGAGAGAGAGAGAGAGAGAGAGAGAGAGAGAGAGAGAGAGAGAGAGAGAGAAATGACAATGACATTAACCTGCTGACTGACAACTTTCTCTCTCTCTCTCTCTCTCTCTCTCTCTCTTCTCTCTCTCTCTCTCTCTCTCTCTCTCTCTCTCTCTCTCTCTCTCTCTCTCTCTCTCTCTCCAAACATCTTTACTGTCCAACCTAGCAAGGAAAACATAGAATACAAGAACCAAAGACATTCTAGCAATAATATAAAGAGACACAATAAGGAAGGAGAGAATAAGGAAGAAAAGGAAGAAGAAAGAGAGAAAGCAAACAGAGGAAACAATAACATTCGTATCATAAGCTTATTATTCATTTTCTTTATTAATGTCAAAGCTTATTATTCATTTTCTTTATTAATGTCAAAGCTTATTATTCATTTTCTTTATTAATGTCAAAGCTTATTATTCATTTTCTTTATTAATGTCAAAGCTTATTATTCATTTTCTTTATTAATGTCAAAGCTTTATTCATTCAATGTCCTTTATATTAATGTCAAAGCTTATTATTCATGTTCTTTATTAATGTCAAAGCTTATTATTCATGTTCTTTATTAATGTCAAAGCTTATTATTCATGTTCTTTATTAATGTCAAAGCTTATTATTCATGTTCTTTATTAATGTCAAAGCTTATTATTCATGTTCTTATAATGTCAAAGCTTATTATTCATGTTCTTTATTAATGTCAAAGCTTATTATTCATTTTCTTTTAATGTCAAGCTTTATTCATGTTCTTATTAAGCAAGCTTATTATTCATGTTCTTTATTAATGTCAAGCTTATTATTCATGTTCTTATTAATGTCAAAGCTTATTATTCATGTTCTTTATTCATGTCAAAGCTTATTATTCATGTTCTTTATTAATGTCAAAGCTTATTATTCATGTTCTTTATTAATGTCAAAGCTTATTATTCATGTTCTTTATTAATGTCAAAGCTTATTATTCATGTTATTTATTAATGTCAAAGCTTATTATTCATGTTCTTTATTCATTTCAAAGCTTAGTATTCATTCTCTTTATGCATTTCAAAGCTTAGTATTTATTTTCTTTATTCATTTCAAAGCTTATCATTGATTATCTTTATTAATTTCAAAGCTTATTATTCATTCTCTTTATTAATTTCAAAGCTTATTATTCATTTTCTTTATGCATTTCAAAGCTTGTTATTCATTCTCTTTATTAATTTCAAAGCTTATCATTCTTATTATTCATTATCTTTATTAATTTCTAAGCTTATAATTTATTTCTTTATGCATTTCAAAGCTTATTATTAATTCTCTTTATGCATTTCCAAGCTTATT
This sequence comes from Chionoecetes opilio, assembly GCA_016584305.1. NCBI lineage: Eukaryota > Metazoa > Arthropoda > Malacostraca > Decapoda > Majidae > Chionoecetes > Chionoecetes opilio. The sequence goes on from JACEEZ010024172.1 coordinate 128,143, forward strand.
TTACAATCTATTCATTCTACCTTAAATGTTTCATGCCGTTTCTTACGTTATCGTGTTTTTTTCAATGAATGTCTTAAGTTATTTTAGTGTTACGTCTCTATTTACTTATTCGACTTATCGTAGGATTTAGAAATAACAGAAAAGATAAGAAAAAAAAGAAAAAATGTCATAGAGTAGGAAGATAAGATAAAAATAGATAAATACAAATATGCGAGTTATTTTTGTTGATAAGTAAGTCTCACTACCGTAGATAACAGTATAGTCGCCACCTGCAATAATGTCGCCAGCCGCCAAATATTACGAATTATAGCATCACTACTGATTTTTATGTGCCACTGAAGATGTTACACAGTAGTTTATATCATGACTGTATAATCTACCCTGTTTCAGCGTTGTTTTATGCTTTGTAGCTGCAAATATAACTGTTGCGCATTTTGCTTCTCACGTTTTTCTTCGCGCGATGACAGACAGCAGCTCATCACC
>JACEEZ010024172.1:133625-138625 GCA_016584305.1 Chionoecetes opilio
AATTGAAGATATTTGGGTGTTTCTGATAGATTTTTTTTGCTAAAATGCCACATGCCCTGCATCCTTTATGGGTGCAGCAAGGACAGCTGTGCCTTTCGAGAAAAGTTTGCACACAAAGGAAAGGAGTGGCGTGGGGTAGGGTGATACACGTCTATAGTGTGTTGGGGCGAGCAGTTGTGTTGAGAAACGGTGTGTAGTGAGGGTAGCGGTGGACCACCACGACTGTGAGGCTTTGCCTCTTAACAAGACCAAGTAAACCAAGTAAACCAGTTATGGAGTGGGCGTGCCCTGTGGTGAGAGACCCTGTGGTGGTGTGGCTGTCACACTTTCTGCCTTCCCGCCCGCATATTTTCCAACTCTATGCTGTAGTTAATGCTATTATGTGGTTTCCGAGTAATGACGTTTGACTGTAGCTCCAAAACTAACCATAGGATTTTCTCGAAAGTACCTTCATTGTGATTCCCACACACACATGGTTTAACTTTATTTACCAATCCATGTTTTGGAGAAGTGCCAGGTCCTCCTGCTGAACCTCAGGCTCTGCTAACACCTGTTCATCCACCTCGTACTCGGGCTCAAACATATAGGATCCCATGACAATCTGAGGTTCGTTTTCCTCATAGTATACGCGACCAGCGTCATTTCTTTCGGTGTCAGATTGAGCATCGTACTCTAGATCTGTCACAGCGACAGATTCACTGTCTGACACCGAAGTACAATCGCTCATCATAACATTTGCCGACAGGCGTCAGACAGAGTGTCTGCGGGCGTCCCTGTTCTGACGTCATCAATAACAGTCGTAGGCCCTGTTGGAGGGAAGATCTTTTTTTTCGCGCGCTTTTTTTACAAAAGTCGTGTTTTTACGGAAATAAGGCCTGGAAATCAATTATTTTTGGTGGATTAGGTGTTTTGAATGTACATTCAACATAATTCGGCAAAAAAAAATTGGGTCTGGACGATTACTTTAAAGTAATCGTCCAGACCCAATTTTTGTTTGGCCTAATTATGTTAAATGAACATTCAAAACACCTAATCCATCAAAAATAATTGATTTCCAGGCCTTATTTCCGTAAAAACATGACTTTTGTAAAAAGCGCGCGAATTTTTTTTTCTTCCCTCCAACAGGACTACGCATGTTATTGATGCCGTCACAAGAGGAACGCTCCAATGTAAACAACAGTGCCTCTGTGAGACCTGTCGGCAAATGTTATGATGAGTGATTGTACTTCGGTGTCAGACAGTGAATCTGTCGCTGTGATAGATCTAGAGTACGATGCTCAATCTGAGACCGAACTAAATGACGCTGCTCGCGTATATGAGGAAAGGGAACCTCAGATTGTGATGGGAGCCCAACCCTATATGTTTGAGCCAGAGTACGAGGTGGATGAACAGGTGTTAGCGGAGCCTGCTGAGGTTCAACACTACTACACACCAGGGTTTGAAAACGAAATAATTTCTCAAACGGTTCGTTCCGATCAGAAACAGTATTATTAACGTTTCGTTTTTCGTTCCTCCTCCAAACATATCGTTCCTGAACCGGTTAGAACGAAATGAAAACCGGTTAGAACGTTATTCTCAAACCATGTAATGAATATGCTATTAGCCCTAATAAATAATAATGCCTATACATGACTACATTTTTATAGATGGTAATAAAGCCATACATTTCATGGTGCATAGTATCCAACAAAATCTAACCGCTTAGATGTCGTAGGAACTATATTATTATATGATTTAAATAAGGCAACACATTTACATATACAATACAGGAAGCGTGGTATAGGAGCATGCAATCTCAGTCGTCGTAAAGACATGAATCACTAATTATTTATTAATATTATATATGGTAAAACTATATTAATTCGTAATATCACCAGCCCACTAATTAAATAAAACTAATAAATGAAGTCAATGACTACATGTGGTACTCCAAGGACTCGAACTTAGGACACTCACACTGAAATTCGGCGCACCAAGCATTAGGCTATGAACAGAGTTAAAAGTTTAAGCACATACTCACGATATATAATCTCTTTTCGAATACTGGATATTAATCTAAGCATTTTCTTAATTAAACCAAACTGCAGTATAATAGTTTAACGATTGCACGATTGGAAGGTGTAATGAAATAAGGGAACGATGATGTTATAGATAAGGAAACGATATTACGAAGATTTATCCTGCATTGCCACTTAATATGCATGCGTTATGCGATATTAAGAAGATTTATCCTGCATTGCCACTTAATATGCACTATACGATATTGATGTTTTTTCCTGCATTGCCAATAGATATGTGTTTACAATATTATTTAAGAAGTTTTTTCCTGCATTGCCAATTAATATGTGTTATACGATATTAAGAAGATTTTTCTTGCATTGCCACTTGAACCTTGTACCCTGTAATGCCCAATGGAGGGATACCTGTAGACGTAAAATACAGAAGAAAAACAAAGCAATCGAGCCAATGAATTATGTAATTCGCTGATTTGTATTATGATCATGCAATATCTTACACAAGCTTACTGATACTATAGATAAGGATAATCCGATGTATTGTACACTTGTCACGAAGACATAATTCATTATTCATTATTGAAGACGAATTCATAATAATAAAAGGTAAAAAATAGTTATTCTTCACAAATTAAATGAAAAGTGGTGCATATGATACTATTTGAAACAAAACCACATCGTCAATTGCCAAGTGAACAAATACAGTAGACTTAATTAATGTATGTATGTAATACAGATGCATTTACTTAAATCATTTGGCTACTGGAAGTGAAAATGGATGAGTGACCAAATATGGCATGGAACGAAAAAATAACGTTATTAACCGGTTACAGGGATTTCAAAATAGCGTTTTTGCTCCGGAACATTAAATATGATAACGTTTCTGTTTTTGTTCCGAGCATAATTTCGTTCGTTTCGGTTTTCGTTTTCGTTCCCTTAAACCGTTTCCAAGCCCTGCTACACACACACACAAACACCAATACACACACACACACAAACACTACTACACACACACACACACACACACTACTACGCACCACACAACACACTACTACGCACACACACACACACACACACAACACACACACACACCACACACACACACACACCACCACACACAAACTACACGCACGACCAAGAACTTCACGCACAACACACACACAAACACTACTAACACACACACACACACACACAAACTACTACACACACACAACACAAACACTACTACACACACACACACAAACACTACTACACACAACACACACACACCACACACACACACACAACACAAACTACCACACTACACACACACACACACACACACAAACACTACTACACACACACACACACACACAAACACTACTACACACACACACAAACACTCCTACACACACACACAACCACTACTACACACACACAAACACTGCTACACACACACAAACACTACTACACACACACAAACACTACTACACACACAGACACTACTACACACACACACACACAAACACTACTACGCACACACACACACACAAACACTACTACGCACGCCACACCACACACACAAAACCACTAAACTACTACACACACACACACACACACAAACACTACTACACACACACACAAACACTACTACACACACACACAAACACTACTACACACACACACACAGCAGCGCGGGAAGAGGAGCCTTCCTTTTGTTACGTCACCGAGCCGTGGCGCATCGTCTGCCAGTTGCCAGCAGCGTTTTCGAAGCTCAGTGAATTTACAGATTTTTATTGCGGATTATTCAAAAACGGCTGACTGGATGTAAAAAGTGACAACATATTGTGGATACACTCGATAATGGCTATACTCTAACTACATCAAATCAGGAATGATGAAATGGTCTGGACGATTACTTTAAGTTTACACACACACTATCGTAAACCTGTACGTAAAATTAAGGTAGGTAGGATAAGCTACGGTAGGATAGCTACTTACATGATATGTAATTCTTATTCATGTGTCATTCACCCATGGTCTTGTCCACGCGAGCTGGCTCCCGATCGCCAGTTTCGCCCTCCCGGTGCGAGCTTGGAGCTCATTATTACCGATCTTTGGGTAATGCTGGGACGTTACACACCAAACATCCCCACCCCCTTGCTCAATGAGGACAGTAACCGCCCGAATTGGTCAGTGAAAAATCCCCGTGAGCAGTGAGGATTCGAACCGGCTACCACAGAATGGCAGGCCAGCGCTATCTACTGGACTATTGGGACGCTGTAGCTGGAGGTACGTCAGGACTGTGTATCTACTATAGTGTGTGTGTAAACTTAGTGTGTACGTGAATTTGTGTATATCTTTTTACCTTTACCTTATCTTTTGAGAGAGAGAGAGAGAGAGAGAGAGAGAGAGAGAGAGAGAGAGAGAGAGAGAGAGAGAGAGAGAGAGAGAGAGAGAGAGAGAGAGAGAGAGAGAGAGAGAGAGTCACATCCGCATAAGAGGCAGAGGCGTGATAAGGTGGGTTTGTATTCAACATTTTCTCTCACATTCCACATATTACTGAACAGAAACTTGCTCTGGTGGATGTGGGAGGTGGATGAGGCGTTGAGGTGAGTGGAAGAAGGATGTCACAGGTGGAGAGAGCAGGTGGAGGTGCGGGAGAGGTGGAGGAGGAGTGGAGGGAGGGAAGGTATGAGGGAGAGTAAGGTAATATAAGGTGAATATGAGTGAAAAAATAACTTTCTGAAAAAAATGCAACACACACACACACACACACACACACACACACACACACACACACACACACACACACTGACTCACACCGGAAGAAAAAACACAGAAAAATAAAAACTAGAACATTGCTAGGTGTGTGTGTGTGTGTGTGTGTGTGTGTGTGTGTGTGTGTGTGTGTGTGTGTGTGTGTGTGTGCGTGTGTGTGTGTGTGTGTCCCCCCCTCCCCTCGTTCCATTCTTCTCCTTATAAAGATATTTGATCGGGCAGTAA
>JACEEZ010024172.1:141125-143625 GCA_016584305.1 Chionoecetes opilio
GGGGTACTAGATACGAATTCGCACTATCAATACCCATTTACTTTACAGTGCGCGTCAAGTCTGTTTTTTAATGTAGTTATTGTGCTGGCTCCGACAACATTTGCTGGTAACTTGTTCCATCGATCAACGACTCTAACATTGAAATAATTTTTACGGAGATCGGTGATGCAACGTTGACCGTTTAGTTTTAAACCATTATTTCTTGTTGTCACTTGAGTTGAAAGCTCGAATAGGTTCTCTTGATTAATGACATCAAAACCTTTTAGGATCTTAAGGTTTCTATCAAGTCCCACGGATTCTACGATCCTTTAAGGAAACATATTAAGTTTCCGCAGTCTCTCTTCATAAGATGAATTTCGCAGAGATGGAATTTGTTTGGTTGCTCTTCTTTGCACTGATTCCAATTTGGCTTGATCTTTTACGAAACAGGGCGACCAGAATTGAACGGCATATTCCAAGTGCGGCCTAACCAAGGACGTGTATAATTGTATCATTACTTTCGGAGTTTTATGTTCAAAGTTACGTTTAATAAAGCCCAACATCATATTTGCCTTTTTACTGGCAGCTAGGCAATGCGGACTGGTTTTCAGATCAGGAGGAGGAGGAGGAGGAGGAGGAGGAGGAGGAGGAGGAGGAGGAGGAGGAGGAATACAAAGAAATACATAGGAATACATAGGAAGCATAGTTACCAGGAGAGCTATTGGTCTATAACGAGGGTATCTGCTGAACAGCCTGAACTACATACTACTAACTCTCAAACTATATGTAAGGGGGCAGGAGTAAGAGTAAGAAGAGGAGGAGGAGGAGGAGGAGGAGGAGGAGGAAGGAATGGGAGTGAATGAGAAGGTTGGGATAAGAAGATAATGATTGCTGTTATGAGATGATGCAATGGCTTACGTAAGGTTAAGGACTTTAATGTGGAAGAGAAGGAGGAGGAAGAGAAGGAGGAGGAAGAGGAAGAGGATGAGGAAGGAATAGGAGTGAATGAGAAGGTAGGAATAGGAAGATAATGATGGATGATGTTATGAGATGATGCAATGGGTAAGGTTAACGACTTGCATGTGGAGGAGGGGAAGAGGAGATAGAGGAGGAGGAGGAGGAGGGGGGGAGGAGGAGGGGGAAGGAGGAGGAGGAGGAGGAGGAGGAGGAGGAGGAGGAGGAGGAGGAGGAGGAGGAGGAGGAGGAGGAGGGGAGGAGGAGGGGGAGGAGGAGGAGGTCAAGGAATGAGTAATGTGGGTTTTCCCCTTTTTCTCACGACTGACAAGCACACACACACACACACACACACACATACAAACACACACACACACACACATACAAACACACACACACACACACACACGTACAGAAGCGTAAAATTTAATAGTAAAGACATTGAGTAACATAAATGTATTGGATTCCCCTGTGTTACGCTCTCTCTCTCTCTCTCTCTCTCTCTCTCTCTCTCTCTCCTCTCTCTTTTCTCTCTCTCTCTCTCCTCTCGTCTCTCTCTCTCTCTCTTTTCCTCTCCTCTCTCTCTCTCTCTCTCTCTCTCTCTGTGTGGTGTGTGTGTGTGTGTGTGTCGTGCGTGACTCAACACTGACCGGAAGAGATAATTTGAATGAAAAAGATGAATGGTCAACAGAAGGAGTGTGGATGGAAGAATAAACAAACAAAACACACACACACACACCACACACACCCCACACACACACACCACACAGGATCCTCTTATAAGGGCTTCCGTTTCTTTTAATTACATACTAAGACAAAATGCCTGACACTATTATACATACGGTCATGGAAAAACACACACACACACACACACACACACACACACACCACACACACACACACACAAAACCAAACATGGAAAACCACACACACACACACACACACCCCACACACACACACACACACCACACACACACCACAAAACACACACACACCTACACCCACCCCACACGTAGCCCACATCTGTCGCCTTATAGGGTAAAATAGCAAGTGTGTGGGCCCCCCACTCCTGCATCATGGGTACACACACGCACACACAGTCACACACACGCGCACCCACACACACGCCCACACCTAGAGAGAGAAAGAGAGAGAAGAGAAAGAGGAGAGAGAGAAGAGAGAGAGAGAGGAGAGAGGAGAGAGAGAGAGAGAGAGAGAGAGAGAGAGAGAGAGAGAAAAGAGGAGAGAGAGAGGAGAGAGAGAGAGAGAGAGAGAGAGAAGAGAGAGAGAGAGAGAGAAAAAGAAAAAAACTGAAATGAGAAAATAAAAGAAGCGATTACATGAACAGATGAAAATAAGTAAAAAAAAAAAAAAGGCAAAAAGCAAAATAAAAAACAAGCAAAAAAACCCAGCAGACTTACAAGTCTGGTTTTACAAGGGCAATAAAAGCAAGAAAACAAAAATGGACAAATTTGACAAAATATACCTAGAGAAATTGTAACTGGCACACACACACACACACACACACACACACACACACACACACACACACACACACACACACACA
>JACEEZ010024172.1:148625-151125 GCA_016584305.1 Chionoecetes opilio
TTTTGTATGTCTTTCCTCCTCCACCTCCTCCTCCTTCTTATCTTCTACTCTTAATCCTCAATTGCCTCTCTGTTTAGTTAATCCTCATTCAAGTCACGAACATAAACACTTGTATCACTAACTTGACCTCTCATATCTTCATCATCTTCTTCTATCTATCTATCTTCTATCTTCAAGAGTCAAGTTACTAATATGGAGTCCCGCAAGGCTGACTTTTAGCACCGTTGATTCTTAACACTAGTAGTTGTACATGAGTGGGGGAATAAAGTGGTCCTGCCTCACTCACTCTTTTGTTGCTTTTCTATTTTTTACGTTGGAGCCTATAGCGCCTGTAAGCTTTTTTTTCTTATCTTATAACCTTTTAAATTAAACTTAGCTAATAGATTATAATAAATATAGATTTACATAATATATTACTCTAGAAATCATAATTATAAACTAAATTAAACTTATTTTATCTTCTTTTTTTCTTGCCACCATATTCATGCTTACCACCATCGCTCTGAAAATCATGACTATTATCATTCGGGAGTAAAATCATCCTCTCTCTTATCATTCCTGCCTCACCTCACCTCCAGACACACATGTAACCCTCCATCACCTGCGCGGCTCTTTCACTTCTTTCCTCTCTTGTTCACCTCTTCATCTTTCTTTCACTTCTTCACTTCTTTCCTCGCCTCTTTCACTTCTTTAATCTCTTCATCTTTCTCTTTCACTTCTGTCATCTCTCTTTCACCTCTTCCCCTTTCTCTTTCACTTCTTTCCTAACCTCTTTCACCACTTCACCTTTCTCTTTCACTTCTTTCATCTCTCTTTCACCTCTTCCCCTTTCTCTTTCATTTCTTTCCTCACCTCTTTCATCAGTCTCTTCACCTCTACACCTCCATCAGCCCAGGTAACTTCATCAGCCGTAGATAACAGTGAAGTCGCCACCTGCAGTGAAGTCGCCAGGCGCCAAATATTACGAATTATAGCATTACTACTGATTTTTATGTGCCACTGAAGATGTTACACAGTAGTTTATATCATGACTGTATAATCTACCCTGTTTCAGCGTTGTTTTATGCTTTGTAGCTGCAAATATAACTGTTGCGCATTTTGCTTCTCATGTTTTTCTTCGCGCGATGACAGACAGTAAACAATAGCCTTTCGGGCGGCAGGACACAAGACTTGCCAGACCTTTCAAACTTGAATAGAATTTATTTTCACGTTGGCAGAGGAATTTTTATATATCCAAGCATCTTCCGCAGCTAATATATATAGAGACTTGTTTTACTTTACCTCTAATTTCCCTGAATTCCCCAGAGTGGCGACTCAACTGTTGGGTTAAAATACTAGCTGGCGGCTTTACTGTAGTAGGTATAGTGAGGTCGCCACTCGGTTTTATTTTTGTAATTTGTTCATTTATAGCCCTAATATGACACAGATGAAGACACAAAATGACACAGACTTTCCAGATAGACCCTTCTAACTTTCCTGAAATCATGAATGTAGAAATGTAAGTATTAACGCCACCACACGTCTGTAAATAACAAAGAAACGTTGAACTGGCGACTTCACTGTTATCTACGGTAAGTGATACCTTAATTATCTTTTTTTTATCTTACCACTTTAATCTATCTTTTTTATTAATCTTACCATCTTAATTGTTTACCTTTAATTAATGTTACCACCTTTTTCCTAGCCCCATCTTTATGCTTACCACCAATGCTTTGAAAATCATTACTATTATCATTCGTGAGTAAAATCATCATTACTTGTATTCCTGCCTCCCACCTCCTGTTCACCTATCTCTTTCCCTTCTTTCCTCACCTCTTTTTCACTTCTTTCTTTCACCTCTTCACCTCCAGACGCCCAGGTAACACCCTACTCACCTGGATGGAAGGGCGGGAGAGGTGTGACAGGAAAGCCCGATATCCGTAATAGAAGAAAACACACGAGTATTGCCCACCTTGTACCGTATAGGATGTGTCGAGAGATCCTGCAGGACTAGATGCCTTCCTTATGACCTATACAGACTTTGGTAATACCGTCTGTCTGTCTGTCTGTCTGTAGGATGTCTGTACCGCCGTCCTTGTACCGTATAGGATGTGTCGAGAGATCCTGCAGGACTAGATGCCTTCCTTATGACCTATACAGACTTTGGTAATACCGTCTGTCTGTCTGTCTGTCTGTAGGATGTCTGTACCGCCGTCTGCGATTAAAAAAAGAAAAAAAAGAGGATATATTCAATAACAGGTAAAATAAAGACAAAATTATTACCAAAAGTATTTAAATTGTAGTTCCTTATTTTCTTCTGTTCTTATGTCTGTTGTGAAATAAAGGAAAAAATACATCAGGAATTATAAAATAGGAAAAAATAAGTGTGTTCTACGTAACAAACATACACTTATTCTTTCCTGTTTGATAATTTCTGAAGTACTTTTCCTTTATTTCACAACAGACATAAGAACAGAAGAAAATAAGGAAACTGCAATTTAAATACTTTTGGTAATAATTT
>JACEEZ010024172.1:163625-178625 GCA_016584305.1 Chionoecetes opilio
TGAACTGTACAAAAGAGATGATGTCACTCATTGCAGCATCGAACTGATCGAGAGAGAGAGAGAGAGAGAGAGAGAGAGAGAGAGAGAGAGAGAGAGAGAGAGAGAGAGAGAGAGAGAGAGAGAGAGAGAGAGAGAGAGAGAGAGAGAGAGAGAATGTGTGTGTGTGTGACTGTGTGTGTGTATGTGTGGGTGTACACGTCAACCCCAAAACACACATACAAATCATGCAATATCTTTTTTCCCATCTCTCCTTGAACCTTCCCTGCCCATGTGCTTAACCAGTGACGTCAAACAATGCCCATCCCTCCCTTCCCTTCCCTTACTTCTCTCCCTCCCTCCCTCCCTCCCATCCCTTCCTAACCTCCCCTTCTCTCTCTCCCTCCCCTTCTCTCCATCTTCTCCCTCCCACTCCCTCCCATCCCTTCCTACCCTCCCCTTCTCTCTCTCTCCCTCCCTCCCATCCCTTCCTACCCTCCCCTTCTCTCTCTCCTTCCCTTCCCTCCCCTTCTCTCCATCTTATCCCTCCCCCTCTCTCCATCCCCTCCCTCCCTTCTCTCTCTCCCTCCCTTCCCTCTCTTTCTCTCCATCTTCTCCCTCCCCCTCTCTCCATCCCCTCCCTCCCTTCTCTCCCTCCCGAGTCCCTTCCCTCCCCTTCTCTCTCCCTCCCTTCCCTCCCCTTCCCTCCCTCCCTAACCCCTTTCCTCTACAACGGTAAAACTAGAGAGTCGAATTACTGTTAACATCCAAGATTTATTTTTTTGGGAGGGGGAAATAGGAGAATAGGAGGATAGGAGAGGAGTGAGTGGGAGGGGGGAAGGAATGAGGGGGAGGGGGGATACGTGTTAAAGGAAATGGTAGGGAGGATACATAGGCACTGAGAGAGAGAGGAGAGAGAGAGAGAGAGAGGAGAGAGAGAGAGAGAGAGGAGAGAGTAGAGAGAGGAGGAGAAGAAGCGGAGGAGGAGAGGAGAGAGAGAGAGAGAGAGGGAGCGAGAGAGAGAGAGAGAGAGAGAGAGAGGGGGGGGTATGTCTATATGGTCTTACCTAATATTTGTAATGTCAAGACTTTCTTAATATGGATTTCCTTGCCCTCTCCTTCTCCTCCTCCTCCTCCTCCTCTTCTTCTTCTTAGGTCATCTCTCTTCGTCTCTACTACAGGAACTACCACGTGTAGGTCTCACAACCTCTTGTAGCTTCCTTACTTTCTCATGTTCTTATGTTCTCTCCGTTTCTCTTAATTATTGGGATTCTTATATTTTCTGACATTTATATGATGATGATGATGATGGCAGTGCAATAAATGATAACCATCAAGAGACCCTATTACCCCCACACACCCTATCACCCCCTACGCGCACACCCTATCACCCCCTACGCGCACACCCTATCACCCCCTACGCGCACACCCTATCACCCCCTACGCGCACACCCTATCACCCCCTACGCACACACCCTATCACCTCCTACGCGCACACCCTATCACCCCCTACGCGCACACCCTATCACCCCCTACGCGCACACCCTATCACCCCCTACGCGCACACCCTATCACCCCTACGTGCACACCCTATATCACCCCTACGTGCACACCTATCAACCCCTACGCCACACCCTATCACCTCCATACGCGCCAACACCACAATCACCCTACGCGCACCCCCTATCACCCCCCCTACACACACACCCCTATATATATACACACCCCTTCAACAGCACTCATACAAATTCAAGGTTATTTTCACAGAACCACACACACACTCACCCCCTCACCGCCCCCTCCATTACACCCATTACAGCTTCCCACACCCCTTGACTCACACCACTCCCTTATTCACTAAACATCCTATTCATCTTCCTTGTCTTCCATCTCATCTTTATTATTATATTTCCTTCGTTAGTATCTTCCTCTTCCTCCTCCTTCCTCCTCCTCTTCTTCTGATCATTTTCTTCTATAAATCTAACTTTTTTTTCCTGTCATCCTCTTCCTCCTCATTTTTCTTCATATTGTCTGTCTTTTTTTTTTTTTTACTCCTTTCCTTCTCCTATCAACTCTTAACCCCTTCACGCCCAGATCTTTCCTTTGCTATAAAAAATCGTCTGTTGTTAGCTATAAAATTACGAAAAGTAACTAAATAAACCAAATTAGTTAGTCGACAAGGATACTAAACAGGTCATATCTATAAAACATGGGTTTTAGTATTCCATTAAAAATAGTATAATGGTTTTTTTTTTTTTTTTTTTTTTAAAAACCCCGATTTACAAGTGGAAATTACGTTCGGGCTCAAGGGGTGGGGGGTTGTAATAAAACAATAATTGTCATCACATTGGGCATTTTTGTGTAGTTTCCATAAATTTTCTTTCCCTTTCCAAATAAAGACTTTACAAGGGCAATTTATCCGACTTTCTACTTGGTGTGTCTATTTTATGTGTGTGTGTGTGTGTGTGTGTGTGTGTGTGTGGGGTGTGTGTGTGTGTGTGTGTGTGTGTGTCCTCTTCTTATTACTCCTTATTTATTCCTTGTTTACCTATACTACTTATTTTACTTTCTCCTCAAGTTACGTTTTTTCAAGGCTTCTATACTTCACCCTTCGCCCTTCTATCTCTTAATAAGCTTCCTCATTCTTCTCTCATTCCTACATCCTTTATTTCCTTCGTCCTTCTCTCTACTCCATAGTTACTTTATTTTCTAACCTCTTTCCTACTTTTACTTTTTTTTCTAACTTCTTTCCTTCTTTTAATTTTCTCTCCTTATGTAAGCTTAGGCGTGTGTGTGTGTGTCTGTGTGTGTGCTTACTATTGGCATTACTCTCTCTCTCTCTCTCTCTCTCTCTCTCTCTCTCTCTCTCTTCTCTCTCTCTCTCTCTCTCTCTCTCTCTCTCTCTCTCTCTCTCTCTCTCTCTCTCTAGTATTCACCCTTTAAAACGATGATTGACAGTCTATCACTCTACTTCCTCATTAACGCTGCCTAGTGCAAACAGGAGGAGGAGGAAGAAGAGGAAGAAGAGGAGGAGGAGGTGGTCAAGGTATAGTGACGCAAACAGTGACGTACATGATGACGTAGACAAAGGTGATAGTGAAATGGAGCAAGAACGTTGTGTGTGTGTGTGTGTGAGAGAGTTGAGGAGAGAGAAGGAGACGGAGAGGAGTGAGAGGGAGAGAGAGAGAGACAGAGGAGAGCAGAGAGGAGAAGAGAGTGAGAGACGGAGATGACGAGGAGATGAGAGAGAGAGCGAGGAGAGCGAGAGAGAGAGGTCGAGGATTTTTAGTATGCCCCCAAAAAAAAAAAAAAAATTTTATTATATTTTTCTGCTATGATGTGGTGTCGTGTGTTCCGTGTGTGTTGTGTGTGTGGGTGTGTGTGGGTGTATGTGTTATGTGTATTGGGGTGGTGTGTGTGTGTGTGTGTGTGTGTGTGTGTGTGTGTGTGTGTGTGTGTGTCCTGACTTTTAAACAATGACTGGCAGGTTTTGTGTTAGCTTTACGCAATCTCAACTTCTCTCTCTCTCTCTCTCTGTTACGAAACATCCGGATTCACAGAACTTCTTTGCGAAACAAATGCAGGGCGTGTCCACAATACCCTCCTACCTCTTCCTCCTCTTCCTCCTTCTCTTCCTCTTATAAAAATTATCTTCCTGATCTTCCTCTTCCTAAAGTTCTTTATTCCTAAAGTTCTTTGTATAATTTATCTTTCTTAGTTTTTTTCTCGAAGTATTCTAATTTATTTTCCTTTGCATAGCTTTGTGTCTCCCCCCTTTCTTATATTTTATCTTCTTCTTTCTCCTATTTCTTTAACCTTTCTTCTCCTCATCTAAATTTAGAACTGGTTTTTTTCTCCTTCCTACTACTACCACCACAACTACTGCTACTACTACAATACTACTACTACTACTACTACTACTACTACTACTACTACTACTACTACTACTACTACTACTACCTTAGATAACACTAAAGTCGCCAGGACAACTATTTATTTTGCTTTACGGACGTGTGGTGGCGTTAATACTTACATTTCTACATCCATGATTTCAGGAAAGTTAGAAGGGGCTATCGCAGAGACATCGTGTCATTTTTGTGTTTCATCTGTGTCTAGTATGGCTATAAATGAACAAATTGCAAAAATATCACCAGAGTGGCGACCAACAATAAAGTCGCCAGTTAGTGTTTATTTACTGAGTGTCCTCCTGACGTCGTCGTCGCCCGAGAAAAAAAACGAGTAGCGAAATTTTAAACCGTATATACTTGCAGATACAAAGCATAAAACAACGCTGAAACGGTAGATTATACACTATATACGTATACAGTAATTATATAAACTACTGTGTATCATCTTCAGTGGCACATATACAACAGTAGTGATGCTATCATTCGTAATATTTGGCGGCTGGCGACATTATTGCAGCTGGCGACTATACTGTTATCTACGCTACTACTATTACACCACCTACTGCTACTACTACTACCACCACTCCTTTGTTCTTTATTCTCCTTAATTCGTCTTTTCCTATTTCATTTACTTCTTATCTTCTTCTTCTCCTCCTCCTCCTCCTACGAATTTTCCTCCTCCATTTGTCATCTCCTGAATCTCCTCACTTAAAATGTCATCTCCCTCCTCCTCCTCCTCCTCCTCTTCCACTCCTTTCTCCTCCTGTTTAGTCAAGTTTGTTTTTTCCTCTCCTGTTTCTCATTCTATTATTATCTCTTTTCTCTTATCTCTATCTCTATTCTCTTCTTTTATCCCTTATCTCTTTTCTAAATTTTATTCCTCATATGATTAATTTCTTCCTGTTTATTATCTGTGCTGAGACTCCTTTTTTTCCTTTTTTCCCTTTCCAATGAGAGAGAGAGAGGCGAGAAGATGGGGTGAGAGAGGGACGGAGGAGAGAGAGAGAGACGATCGAGGAGAGGGGGAGAGAGTCGGAAGGAGAGAGGAGAGAGAGAGAAGAAGAGATTGAGGAGGAGAGGAGAGAGGGAGAGAAGAGAGAGAAATCAAACTGGAAAGCCAATAGGAAAATAAGAGTTATGATGTGCGAAACTCTTTACCTCAAATTTTCACCATTATCTCACACCTCCTCCTTCTCCCCATCCTCATCCTCTCCCCCCCCCTTTCCTCCCTCCTCCCCCCCCCCCCTCCTCCTCCTCCATCCTTCTCATCATACCGTTTATCGTTCCCTCCTCCTCTTCCTCTTCTTCTTCCACCTCCTCTTCCTCGTGCACCTCTTCTCTACCTCGAACTTCTTTTTTCTCGAAATGACATAAAATGTTATTTAATTATTTTGCTTTCTTGTGACGTTGAGAGAGAGAGAGAGAGAGCGAGGAGAGAGCGAGAGAGAGAGAGATGAGAGAGAGAGAGAGAGAGAGATGGAGAGAAGTGGGAGAACCGATTATGTACTATCTCTCCATTCTCCTCTCCTTATTTGAGCCTCATCTCCTGTGACCCTTTCCTGTGCGCGCCTCGTCAACACACTCCGAGGTGACGCCGGGAAAGGCCCCTCGGAACCCCCGTAAATGTGTGTTGTGAAAGATTGCTGGAAGGGAAGTGTACAAGCAGAGAGAGAGAGAGAGACAGAGAGAGATATTTTAAGAGAGAGAGAGAGAGAGAGAGAGAGAGAGAGAGAGAGAGAGAGAGAGATGGACAGGGGCAGGGGTAGGGAGAGAGAGAGACGGGCAGATATGGACAGGAGAAGTAGAGGAGAGAGAGAGAGAGAGAGAGAGAGAGAGAGAGGAGAGAGAGAGAGAGAGCGAGAGAGAGAGTAAGAGATGACGAGAATAGAGAGAGAGAAGGGAGAGAGAGAGAGAGAGGAAGGGGGGAATGGAGGGTTGCAGATGCTGTGTTCTATACGATTTTCTTACTACTATTACTACTACTACTACTACTACTACTACTACTATTGCTACTACTACTACTACTACTACTACTATTACCACTACTACTACTATTACCACTACTACTACTACTATTACTACTACTACTACTACTACTACTATAATTTGTGACTTTCATTGTTGCTACTTTTCACTACTGGTTTTTTCTTTTTGATTGTTTTTTTTTACAGTTTTGCTGCCTTCATCGTTGCAACTACTATTCTACTTCTATCTTCACTCTCACCACCACTACCACTACAACCACTGTTACTACTACTACTACTACTACTACTACTACTACTACTACTACTACTACTACTACTATTACTGTCTTGCTACCTAACATTAGTTCTACCATTACCTGTTATGTTATCGATTATACTGCTACTGTTCTAAATAATGTTACTACTACCACTACCAAAAAAAAAAAAACCTTATCCTTTCCATAATACAAAACAGAATAAAAACATCATCTTCCTCATCCTTATCTTCTATAACATCCTCCTTCTTCCTTCTCATTAAATTTCATCCTACTCCACTGCTGAAAACAACACCAAACAAGATAACATAATAATCAAATAAACCTAAACCACCACCACGAACAACAACAACAACAATAACAACAACAACAACAACAATAACAACAATAACAATAACAACAACAACAATAACAAAACATTAAAAAAAGCTACGTAACATTAATTAACCCCTTGAGGCCCAGAACGTAATTTTCATTGTAATATAACCACTATTCGACGATTTTAATTAACATATGCAATATTATATAGATATGACCTGTTTAATATCCTTGTTCATTAGCTAATTTGGTCTATTTAGTTACTTTTTCGTAGTTTTAGGGCTAACAGACGATTTCATATAGCAAAGGAAAGATCTGGTCGTGAGGGGTTAACATCTCTTCTCTCATCACAGTACCCGTCTCTTAAGGATTCACATAACCCCTCCACGCTATAAAGAGGCGGTACTACCAAGCCCTTCCCTTCCCCACAGTCTAACGGGCCCACACCCAGTCCCGCACGTTCCAACCGGCAGGACGCTTGACATTTACTCATCTGCAACTTGGCCGGTGGAGTTTTCCTAGATAAATGTAGCTCTTGGTGGGGCACCAACACAATGGGAAAAATAATTAAAGCGGACAATAGGACTTTAGGAAAACACACACACACACACACACACGCGCACACACACACACACACACACACACACACACACACTCTCACTCTCACTCTCGCTCTCTCTCTCTCTCGCTCTCTCTCTCTCTCTCTCTCTCTCTCTCTCTCCTCTCTCTTCTGACTCAACCCGTACAATTCTCGAAACTTTTCACATAGTTGATCGGACTTCCTGGAAAATATTATAGTGAAGTGACGGAGTTTGAAAGGGAAGGAAGGGAGGGGATAGGGTCGGGAAGGGCCCTGAGGGTGGAGGGCAAAGGAGGGAAGGGAGTGGAAGGGTGGGATAGCTGTGGAATATACACTCACTAACACTCCTCCTTTAATCAACAGGGAGTTTTAAAAAGAGGCTACACAATTTCATGGATGGGGATGAAAGGTGGATGAGGTAGCTGTTAAGTAACCAGAACTACCACGGTCCTCTTGTAGCTTCCTTATTTATCTCATGATCTCGTGACTGTAGTGAATGCTCATGCACTCAGAGGGAAGGCTGCCAAAAAGGCGGGTGAGGGGGAGGGACAGGTGTAATAATAATAATAACGGCATAGTCACACACCCCAAGTGAATTTAGACCATGATAATACTTGGACCGTGACCACAGGCTCTAAATAGTGACATAGTCAGCGTATAAGTGGCGTTTTATAGTTCTTCTGCCGCGTGCTCCGTGGGCGTAATACGGGGGGCATACGTGCCCCCCCCCCCCAGAGAATCCGGTGCCCCCCACTGGCCATTGGCTGCCGTATTCTGTACAATGCTGTAATACCCAGTATTACCCACCCACTGATCTGATCTTAGATATACCATTATAGGCGACCCTTCTATGTGGGTATAGCTTCATCATCAGCATGCCCCTGAGCTCCGCTTGCTAGGCCCCCCCCCCCCATAATTAGCTGTGCCCCCCCAGGGTTGCCCTTCCCTTTGATAGATACCACTGTACGCCACTGCGTGGTGTGTTACAGAGTGAGAACAGCTATGTTAAGATAGATGGTTCATAATGGACGACAGACAAAATTGGCGAAATCAAAAAAAAAAAATGCTGAAAGAAAAAGAGAGGAGAGATCGAAAGGTGCAACATAAGAACATAAGCAAAAGTAAGAAAGCTACAAGAGGCAGTGAGGACTACACAACGGGTTATTAGAAACGGGATGTCTTAGGCTGGGTTATGTAAATTCTCTCTCTCACACACACATTCTCTCTCTCTCTCTCGGCTCTCTCTCTCCTCTCTCTCTCTCTCTCTCTCTCTCTCTCTCTCTCTACTCTCTCTCTCTCTCTCTCGCCAACACTTTGCATTGCATATTTCTAGTTTGCTACAAGCTATTGGATTCAAAGTTTCCACCACCACCACCACCACAACACCACCACCACTACTACTACCTTAAAATGAATAATAAATTATTATTGTTGTTATCATTATTATTGTTAATTTACTATCGCCGTTACAAACTAAATTAGCGACAGCTGAGGCATGGACAATTCAGGACATAGTAGTAGTTAGTAGTAGTAGAGTAGTAGTAGTCTACAGTCTACTATACTACATACTTCTACTACTACACTACTACTACTAATACTACTACTTTTACTACTACTATATACTACTATCTAATACTATTTCCTACTACTACTACTACTACTACTACTACTACTACTACTACTACTACTACTACTACTACTACTACTATACTACACTACTACTATGTCCTGAATTTTCCAAGGCCTCAGACTGTCATAAAGTATAGTTTCGTAACGGCGATAGTAAATTAACAATAATAATAATAACAGATAACAATAATAATAATAATAATAACAACAATAATAAAATAATAATAACAACAACAACAACAACAATATAATAATAATAATAATAATCACAACAATAATAATAATAATGATAATGTTAATAAAAGCCAATTACGTAAGCTCTACAGTAAGTCTTGGAAAGGTGCCACAGAGAGAAGAGAGAGAGAGAGAGACGAGAGAGAGAGAGATATGATCACCTGACTGAGAGAGAGAGAGAGAGAGGAGGAGAGAGAAGAGGACGAGAGAGAAGAGAGAGAGAGAGATTACGCAATGGTACCAATATTAAAATAGGGATAGTGCAATAGGTAGAGGGCGGGAACGAGGGGAAGGGAGTTAGGGAGGGGTTGACAGAGGGGGAGGGAGAAGATGAGATGAGGGGAGACAGAAGGAGAGAGAAGAGTAGAGGGGAATAGGAAAGAGAGGGAGAAATAGTGTGAGTGAGTATGGCAGGGAAAGGAAGGAGGAAAAAGGCAATATGTTGGGAGAGAGGGAAATAGGAAAATAAGAAAATAAGGGGAAGCTACAAGAGGCCGTACGTGAGGCCTACAACGAGGTAGTTTCTGTTACTTAACACTACCGACATCCACCTTTCATCCCCATCCATGACTTATCCAGGCTTCCTTTTTTTAAAGCTCCCTAATGAACTCCGCACTAATACCGTCTAATGAGTCCATTCCAATCATTCACCACCCTATTTGGAACCAGTTTTTCCCATTTCCATTTTTTGGTGTGTGTAGAAGACGAAGAGAGGAAAGGAAGGAAAGGAAGAGGAATAAAAGAGGTGTAAGAGGAAAGAGGAAGGAAGGAAGAGGTGTGTAAGAGGAAGAAAAAAGTTAGAAAAGAGGCCGCAAGCGTACTGAGAGGGAAAAGTACCAGAGAGAGAGAGAGAGAGAGAGAATGTGTGGGGGAGAGGAGAAGTGCTACACAAAATCAAGGTTAACTATGGTCCAAGTGAACGTGACGTAGAGATGACGTCACTCACACCGTGATGACGACACACACCACACCACGCACACAGCACACACCAACGGTCCCCGCCTAGTGCCGGAACACGAGATTGGGCCCGAAGTTCCCGATCCGGTACGTCACAAGAGATTCGAGAGAGAGAGAGAGAGAGTTGATCAAATATTAGTGTTATCCTACTTCCAGACTACAAAACTCTCTCTCTCTCTCTTCTCTCTCTCTCTCTCTCTCTCTCCTCTCTCTCTCTCTCTCTCTCTTCTCTCTCTCCTCTCTCTCTCTCTCTCTTCTCTCTCTAACAAGCTGACAATGCATCATTATAAAAAACGATGTCCAGTTGTAACAGAGTTTCGACAAAATTAATGATGACTTTCACTTCTCAGCTTCAAGAGTGCCACATCTTTTAGAGCCACCCCTTCCCCCCCTGACCCCCTAAAAAACGTGATAGGAGGAGACTTGATAGCAATGTATAGAGCCAATAGCAATGTATGTCAGAATGGAGAGAAATGACAGAGGACATGTAGTATGTTCGGACGTAGAAGCCACGAGAGGTCCTATGAAGAACCTTATGAAGACAAGGTGCTTAAAGGTCATTAAGAAGTACCAGGTTTTCCCTTTATGCATTGATATGGGACTAACCGGACAGATGAAATTATAGATGCCAATGTATTCTGCTTTTAACCCCTTGGAGACAGAAACGTAATGTTCCATTTGTAATTTGGAGTACCATTAGACGATTTTTTAGTGAATATAAGCAATATTTTATAATATGACCTGTTTGTATCCTTGCCACTAGCTTAATTTGGTTATTTCATTTAATTTTCGTAATTTTATGGCTCAACAACATACAGTTTCTTAAGCAAAGGAAAGAGCTGGGCGTGACGGGGTTAAAGCTATGACTGACCAAATGAGACAGGAGACGGGACCCACGAATGTAACTAATTCCCATCATATCAAAACTAGTTAAATACACACCACACACACACACCACACACTGCCTCTTCCCCCTCCCCCTGCCTGCCCATGAACCACCCCAAATAACAAGGAACTGAAGCACACGAAACACCGAGACGCCATGAAGCAATACTAAAAAACATGCAGGAAATATCACCGCTAAGGAACTGTTTCGGTTTCACGCTCATGAGTCTTTTTTGGAGTTCGAAGAAAGCATATTAGATGAGACACTACTTAAAGGAAATTTCTCTCTCTCTCTCACTCATCTATCTTTCTCCTTATTCGTCTTATTTCCCCTCTTCCATACATTCATCATCATTCCTCTATACTTTTTATTTTCCCATGGCGATATAAATTATTTGTTGATAGTGATGCATGGTGGTGAGAAAGATAGTAGGTTGGTAGTATAGAGAGGAGGAGGTGAGGAGAGGAGGTGAGGAGGGTACACCGACCTTTCGAGCGAATACTTTCGAGCGCGAAAGACGATTCGAGCGAAAGACGATTCGAGCGAATGACTTCGTCGCGAGGAGGGACCCATTCGAGTAAATGCTATCGAGCGTAGGATAGCTAACTATACACGCATTGGTATTAAACAATACGACTAAGAAATTGCTTGTTATTATATTTTAAGAGATTTCTGTCAGATGTCTGGTTTAGAAATGATTTTTTTGTTAGTTGAAATACTGATCCCACCACAACACCGCCGACTGCGCGCCACGGCAGTCGGCTGTTGTGTTGTGGGGGACGCCCAGGGAAAGTTTGTTTTATCTGCTTTGCTGTATCTCGATTACTACCATAGGACTAAACTTATTCATATGCGTCTTCTACTAACCTTCAAACCTCTTGCAAGCTGTTACTTTGGTCAAATCACGGACAAAATGATCAATAAGAATAAATAGGGATGCTCCGCCGTCGCCATCAGCACATTTCGAGACCGCGGGACGGACGCCTTCCAGTTCCCATCAACTCCCTCACGGACAGCAGCAGCAGAGTAGGTTGGGTTTAGATTGGCTTTATTTTAAACTAAAACTAAACCTTAAAATTAACCTAACCTAGCCTGATTGCTGTCCGGAGGGAGGGCGCTTGGACCGCGGTCTCTGAATGTGAGGGTGGCGACGGTGGAGTGGCACCTATTTATCAAAAATAAATTAAACCTTAAAATTGTCCCAAAGTTTGCCTAACAGTTTGGAAACAAGTTTCCAAACAAAGTTTACATAGTGTGACGGTCGACAGAGCGAAGGGGGGTGGGGTTTAGAGTACCTTTAAAGCCTCGTATACAGAGGACCTTTAGGTGGCCGCGGGCGCGGCGGGCGGGGGGCCGGGTGCCGTGCGTTCAGGAATTCCATCCGGAGATAAACACTTAGTCGCCAGAGCAAACTTTTTTTTTCGATGTACAGATGTTGGTGGCGTTAATACTTACATTTCTACATCCATAATTTCAGAAAGTAGAAGGCTATCTGGAGAGTCTGTGTCATTTTGCGTCTCTTATGTGTTCATTATTATGGTATAAAGAACAAATTACAAAAATATCACCAGAGTGGTGACCAATATAAGGTCCCAATTAGTGTTTATGTTATGAGTGTCCTCCCGCTGTCGTCGTCGCTCGAAAGAAAAAAAAACAAGTAGGGAAATTGAAAACGTCTATACTTGCAGATGCAAAAGCATAAAAACAAACGCTTTGAAACAGGGTCGATTATACAGTCATGATATAAACTACTGTTATCATCTTCAGTGGGCACACACACATCAGTAGTGATGCTATCATTCGTAATATTGGCGCCTGGCGGACATTATGCAGCTGGCGACTCTAAAGTGTATCTACGATACAGGGTACCAAGGAGGTCACGTCAGGTAAGGCAACACACACACAACACACACACGCAAGGGTACCTGACTGACCCTCACTCCCCTCGGCCTAGATTGTCCTGCCGGTAGTATTTATAGAAACAGGGGCGCCTAGCGCTTCACGCTTTGTGTGTGTGTGGTGTTGATGAAAAGAAAAAGGGAGTGCATTATAAACGTCTATTATAACGTATAACTCTACCTTTATTTCAGCCAGACACGGGGTAAGATAGGTTAAATGATACTAGGTTAGGTTAGGTTAGAGGTGGGTTTGGTTTAGTAACATGATATCAAGAAACAAAAAGAAATTTTCGATATACTGTTAGTGAGAAGCGAAGTAAGGTTTACGGGGCGGGGATCCCCCACACCCTGTACACAAAAAGTATATTTATCGACAAAACAAGTGCCAGATCATTCATACACATCAAAACTATTCAGGAAAACTAAGTTGGTTCCTCCGATCGAAAAAGTATTCGCTCGAATCGTCCTCCGCTCGAAAAAGTATTCGCTCGGATAGTCCTCTGCTCGAAAAAGTATTCGCTAGAATCGTCCTAGCTCGAAAAAGTAGTCGCTCGAATCGTCCTACGCTTCGAAAAAAGTATTCGCTCGAATCGTCCGCCGCTCGAAAAAAGTATTCGCTCGAATCATCCTACGCTCGAAAAGTAATTCGCTCGAATCGTCCTACGCTCGAAAGGTTATTCGCTAGAAATCGTCCAGACACCGTGAGGAGGAGGAGGAGGTGAGGTAGGGAGAGAGAGAGTGAGGAGGAGCGAGGAATACAAAGGAATACAAAGGAAAAACACAAACAGGACCAGACCGATAGGTCCTTACAAGACTGTTGCTTTAACTACACTACAACTAACTAGCATAAAAGAGAGAAAGGATAGGAAGTGAAGGACTCTCCCCACCCACCCATCACTCAGCCGAAGTGGCCGGAGGATAAGAAGTGATAACATGCAATATAGAAAAACTGCCATGGAATTTGTGAGGAAAGTTGAAAGCTGTAAATCTATGGCTAACTAATACTAGTTTGTGGGGGTTAGGTTTAGTGCTTGATAGAAGGTCATGTATGTGTGTTTTGTAATGGTGTGGAACATCAGTGTGGAGGTTACAGGGTGGTGCGGCAGCCTTGCCTGGCGCTTCTTGGGAGCAGCAGTAATATCAGCCACCCAGCTCCGTTCAATCCACTGCGGATTGTGGACTCCACTAGGAGGAGGTTGGTGGTGTGAGTGAGGAGAGGAGGAGGAGGAGGAGGTGGTGGTGGTAGTGAGGAGAGGAGGAGGAGGAGGAGGTGGTGGTGGTAGTGAGGAGAGGAGGGTCAGGAGGAGGAGGAGGTGGTGGTCAGGAGTGAGGGAGAGGAGGAGGAGGAGGAGGATGTGGTGGAGGTGGTTTAGTGAGGAGAGGAGAGGAGGAGGAGGGACACGACTTTAAGGGCGGTTTTGAGGGCAAGTTTATTTCAGAAGCGGAATTTCATCAAAAAATCCAAAAATTATGTTTGCATTTCAGCCAGCTGAAACACCACCCAACTTCGAGCGGATTCTAGATGCATACGCCGCGTTCAAGGGCTCGAAGTCAGGGAGTGTTGCCATAATTAATACAAATTTAGTTTTCAATTATTTTTTTCAGTTATCTTGTTATTTTATCGGAAAAAAAATGGTTGTGGTTGTTGTACAACACACAAGAGAGTAGCCTGCTGGGGGGGAAAAACT
Source organism: Chionoecetes opilio (assembly GCA_016584305.1). Taxonomy (NCBI): domain Eukaryota; kingdom Metazoa; phylum Arthropoda; class Malacostraca; order Decapoda; family Majidae; genus Chionoecetes; species Chionoecetes opilio. The sequence continues at coordinate 177,939 of JACEEZ010024172.1, forward strand.
CTGGTGTGGAAAAACGCGCTCTCAAACCCCCCCTTGGGTAGTATGGAAGAGTTTGAAACAAAGGCAAGGCCTCTAGGAGGGCCCCGATAAATGGTATGAAGGTTTTTTTTTTCATTTATATTTGGTTCTATTAGATGACTAGGCCCATTCGCCGCTAAAATCCGCCGCAAGAGTTGCTCTGGATAATTGCATCAAAATGCTGGATCTGTTTTTATTCATATTGATAAATTCCGATCTGTCTTTTATTGGAATCCCCCTTTTATTAAAAAGAGTTATAGAACTTACTAAGTAGAAATTCTTTTTAGTTAACTTTTTCGTATTTTAGGGCTAACAGACGATTTCATATAGTAAGGAAAGATCTGGGCGGAGGGTACTCTTCTCTCATCACAGTACCCGTCTCTTAAGGATTCACATAATCCCTCCACGCTATAAAGAGGCGGTACTACCAAGCCCTTCCCTTCCCCACAGTCTAACGGGCCCACACCCAGTCCCGCACGTTCCTACCGGCAGACGCTTGACATTCTCATCTGCAACTTGGCTGGAGTTTTCCTAGATAAATGTAGCTCTTGGTGGGCACAATGGGAAAATAATTAAAGCGACAATAGGACTTTAGGAAAACACACACACACACACGCACGCACACACACACACACACACGCGCACACACACACACACACTCTCACTCTC
>JACEEZ010024172.1:183625-326125 GCA_016584305.1 Chionoecetes opilio
GTGCTGCTCCGCCGTCGCCATCAGCACATTTCTAGACCGCGGGACGGACGCCTCTCCCAGTCCCATCCCTCCCTCACGGACAGCAGCAGCAGAGTAGGTTGGGTTTAGTTTGGCTTTATTTTAAACTAAACTAAACCTAACCTTAACCTAACCTAGCCTGATTGCTGTCCGTGAGGGAGGGCGCTTGGCCCGCGGTCTCTGACTGTGCTGGTGGCGACGGTGGAGTTGCACCTATTTATTCAAAATAAATAAACCTTAAAATTGTTTCCCAAATGTTTGCTAACAGTTTGGAAACAATGTTTCCAAACAAAGTTACCAAGTGTGGACGGGACAGAGGAAGGTGGGTGGGGTTAGAGTACCTTTAAAGCCTCTTATACAGAGACCTTAGGTGGGCCGCCGGGCGCGGCGGGCGGGGCCGGGGTGCCGTCAGGACATTCCATTCCGTAGATAACACTATAGTCGCCAGAGCAACTATTTTTTTTCGATGTACAGATGTTTGGTGGCGTTAATACTTACATTTCTACATCCATAATTTCAGGAAAGTTAGAACGGGCTATCTGGAGAGTCTGTGTCATTTAGTGTCTTCATATGTGTCATATTATGGCTATAAATGAACAAATTACAAAAATATCACCAGAGTGGTGACCAATAATAAGGTCGCCAATTAGTGTTTATGTTATGAGTGTCCTCCCGCTGTCGTCGCGCGAAGAAAAAAAAACAAGTAGGGAAATTTGAAACCGTCTATACTTGCAGATGCAAAGCATAAAAAAACGCTGAAACAGGGTAGATTATACAGTCATGATATAAACTACTGTGTATCATCTTCAGTGGCACATACAAATCAGTAGTGATGCTATCATTCGTAATATTTGGCGCCTGGCGACATTATTGCAGCTGGCGACTAAAGTGTTATCTACGGTACAGGGTACCAGTGAGGTCACGTCAGGTAATGCACACAACACACACACACACGCACAGGGTACCTGACCTGACCTCACTCCCCTCTGCCTGGATTGTCCTGCCGGTAGTATTTATAGAAACAGGGCGCCTAGCTGCTACGCCTTTGTGTGTGTGTGTGTGTTGAAAAGAAAAAGTGAGTGCATTATAACGTCTATTATAACGTATAACTCTACCGTTATTTCAGCCAGACACGGGTAAGATAGGTTAAATGATACTAGGTTAGGTTAGGTTAGAGGTGGTTTGGTTTAGTAACATGATATCAAGAACAAAAAGAAATTCTCGATACTACGGTAGTGAGAAGCGGAGCAAGGTTTACGGGGCGGGGATCCCCCCACACCCTGTAAACAAAAATATATTTCCGACAAAAACAAGTGCCAGATTCATTCCATACACATCAAAACTATTCAGGAAAACTAAGTTTGGTCCTCCGCTCGAAAAAGTATTCGCTCGAATCGTCCTCCGCTCGAAAAAGTATTCGCTCGAATCGTCCTCCGCTCGAAAAAGTATTCGCTCGAATCGTCCTCCGCTCGAAAAAGTATTCGCTCGAATCGTCCTACGCTCGAAAAAGTATTCGCTCGAATCGTCCTACGCTCGAAAAGGTATTCGCTCGAATCGTCCAGACACCGTGAGGAGAGGAGGAGGTGAGGTGAGGTGAGGAGAGGAGGAGGAGGAGGAATACAAAGGAATACAAAGGAAACACAAACAGCAACAGACCGATAGGTCCTTACAAGACTGTTTGCTTTAACTACACTACACTAACTAGATAATAAGAGAGAAAGGATAGGAAGTAGAAGGCTCCTCCCCACCCACCCATCCCTCCAGCCGAAGCTGGCCGGAAAAGAAGTGATACCATGCAATATAGAAAAACTACATGGAATTTGTGAGGAAAGTTGAAAGCTGTAATCTATGGCTAACTACTACTAGTTTGTGGGGGTAGGTTTAGTGCTTGATAGATAGGTCATGTTATGTGTGTTTTGTAATGGTGTGAACACAGTGTGGAGGTTTAAAGTAGTCGTCCAGACCCATTTTTTTTTTGCCGAATTATGTTGAATGTACATTCAAAACACCTAATCCACCAAAAATAATTGATTTCCAGGCCTTATTTCCGTAAAAACACGACTTTTGTAAAAAGCGCGCGAAAAAAAAATCTTCCCTCCAACAGGGCTACGACTGTTATTGATGACGTCAGAATAGGGACGCCCGCAGACACTCTGTCTGGCACCTGTCGGCAACTGTTATGATGAGCGATTGTACTTCGGTGTCAGACAGTGAATCTGTCGCCGTGACAGATTTAGAGTACGATGCTCAATCTGACACCGAAAGAAATGACGCTGGTCGCGTATACTATGAGGAAAACGAACCTCAGATTGTCATGGGATCCTATATGTTTGAGCCCGAGTACGAGGTGGATTAACAGGTGTCTCTTTATCTTTCTTTATCTGTCTCTTTATCTTGGCAGGAGGTATGAGATGTGCACTCGCGCATATGTCCCCCGGTGAAATTATGAATTATTTAATCATAATTTCTACTAGTTATGGACAATTACAGTATCTTATAAGTTTTAACTACACAATCGATATTAATAAACGGCTGTTATTTACCAAATAAGCAGTACATGAGAACAGCAGGGCTGTCATAAGCAATAATGTCAAGGGCTACTTGGCATTATGTCGGCGAGGGGGAGGCAAGGTGGGTAGGGATGGGTGCCGTGCGAGGCTACATCAGCTGTGTCCCTCCTTCTCCCGCCCAGATTAGCGACAGTGTTTAGTTTGAGAGAGTTAAAATCATGACTTATTTAGTATCAATTTGAGAGAAATAAGCTGTAGACAGTGTTGTACGCTTACGGTAATGTGAAGTATTATTCTGGATATGGGGCTGAATAATCCCCATATCCAGAACCCCATATCCAGAATAATACTTCACATTACCGTAAGCGTACAACACTGTCTACAGCTTATTTCTCTCAAATTGATACTAAATAAGTCATGATTTTAACTCTCTCAAACTAAACACTGTCGCTAATCTGGGCGGGAGAAGGAGGGACACAGCTGATGTAGCCTCGCACGGCACCCATCCCTACCCACCTTGCCTCCCCCTCGCCGACATAATGCCAAGTAGCCCTTGACATTATTGCTTATGACAGCCCTGCTGTTCTCATGTACTGCTTATTTGGTAAATAACAGCCGTTTATTAATATCGATTGTGTAGTTAAAACTTATAAGATACTGTAATTGTCCATAACTAGTAGAAATTATGATTAAATAATTCATAATTTCACCGGGGGACATACGCGCGAGTGCACATCTCATACATACCTCCTGCCTCCCGCTAGCCGTGAGTTACATGACGGCCGCGGTAATTCTTTCTCACTCCATGTCACGTAAAGGAAGCTTCAGAAAGCATATGGGTATAGAGCATTTTGTTCTTAGAATAATTCGGTCTATCTCCTGTATCAACATTTGCATAAACTCGTGTTACACCCTGTATTTATCTCTGTTTACGTGTCTCTCTGATCAGCGCGGGAAGATGAGCCTCCCTAATGCTACGTCACCGAGCCTGAGCCTGAGCGTCTGCAAACCTTGAGAGCGTTTTGAAAACTCGGGGAATTTGCAGATTTTGATTGCGGATTATTTAAAAACGGCTGACTGGATACAAAAAGTGACGACGTATTGTTGATATACTCGTTAATGGCTATACTTTGATTGCATTAAATCAGGAATGATGAAATGGTCTGGACGATTACTTTAAGGGTGGTGCGGCAGCCTTGCCTGGCGCTTTCTTGGGAGGCAGCAGTCAATCAGGCCCCAGCTCCGTTCAATCCACTGCGGATTGTGTACTCCACTAGGAGGAGGTGGTGGTGGTAGTGAGGAGAGGAGGAGGAGGAGGAGGAGGAGGAGGAGGTGGTGGTGGTAGTGAGGAGAGGAGGGAGAGGAGGAGGAGGAGGTGGTGGTGGTAGTGAGGAGAGGAGGAGGAGGAGGAGGATGTGGTGGAGGTGGTAGTGAGGAGAGGAGAGGAGGAGGAGGACGACTTAAGGGGAGGGCAAGTATTCAGAAGCGGAATTTCATCAAAAAATACGAAAATTATGTTTTGGCATCTTCAGCCAGCTGAAACACCACCCAACTTTCGCGCGTATTCTAGATGCCCTACGCGCGTTTCAAGGGCTCTGACGTCAGGGAGTGTTGCCATATTAATACAAATTTAGTTTTCCATTATTTTTTTCAGTTATCTTGTTATTTTATCTGAAAAAAAATGGTTGTGGTTGTTGTACAACAACACAAGAGAGTAGCCTGCTGGGGAAACTCTGGGTGGAAAAACGCGCTTCTCAAACCCCCCCTGGGGTAGTGTGGAAGAGTTTGAACAAAGGCAAGGCCTTCTAGGAGGGCCCTGATAATGGTATGAAGGTTTTTTTTTATCATTTATATTTGGTCTATTAGATGACTAGGCCCATCGCCGCTAAAATCGCCGCCAAGAGTTGCTCTGGATACTTGCATTCAAAATGCTGTATCTTTTTTATTTATTGATCAATTTCCGATCTGTCTTTTTATTGGAATCTTTATAAAAAGAGTTATAGAACTTACTAAGTAGAAATTCATGTTAAATGAATTGTTATAGGAGAAATTTGTCGCCAATCTTTGAGGACCGTTTTCTCAGAATTACTTTTTGACTGGTTTCCAATACTTCTATACGTCACTACTTGCTACATTTTTAACCAATTTTGAATCTTTCAAGTTTGTTTTGATCAGTATGATATAAATGATATAAAAAAGGATTCCTCTTGCCAAAATATTGATATATGAAAAAATAATGTCTTAATCAGATCAAATTACATCTTGTTTTTTTATGTTCTTCGAAAATTGTATATATCTTGAAAACTAATCAAAAATTTCAAATTCCAGCAATAAATTAAATAGAAATAAACTTCCTCTTTAAAATTAACTTTAAAAATAAGAAAAATAAGCATTAGTAGCAAAACTGAAGGAGGAGTAACAGCTTGAAGAATTTACGTAAAAAAAAAAAATATATATATATATATATATATATATATATATATAATATATATATATATATATATATAATCAAAATTTCTAGATTTTTGGTTTGAAGCAGTTTTGTAATAGTCTCAACATTGTGTTACAGTTTCATAAAATTTCAACCATTCCTTCTGACCTGGATACTTACCCTCCCTTAACAAACCTTCACAAATCAATGAAGCAATTCAATACGAACACAAAATCTCTGCAATATTCTCAGTGTACACAAAACATGATAAAACATAAATGGTTGTGTTACTAAAATGTAAAATAAGACAAACTAAGGTATTATTCCAAATGAACACCGAATTCACTTTGGTGGACGAAACAATTTTTTTCTGATAAGTTTTGATGTGTTTAGAATTAATCTGTTAACCGTTTCTGTCGCAAATCACTTATTTTATATTTTTATTTTTTTAGGTAAAGGTTAGGTTAGATTAGGTATAGGTGAGGTTAGGTTAGGTAAGGGTTAGTTTAGGTATAGGTTCGGTTAGGTTCAATTTGTTTTTTTGTCATTTTTCTTGCAAATCACAAAAAAAAGGGGAAAAAAAAAAAAAAGTGATTTGCGACCGAAACGGTTAGCAGATTCTTTCAAAACACATCAAAACTTACCAGAAAAAAATTGTTTCATTCACCAAAGGAAGTTCGGTGTTCATCTGGAAATGTACCCAAACTACAAACTAAAAATGTTACTACTGAAACAAACTTAATATTTGGTGATATAGTAGTTACCTTCTAGCTTATGGAATAATATTTTGTGCAATATACTACATTTCTAAGAGTGTTAAGAACTACTTCCTCTAATTTTATGTACTAGACATCTTCAGGATTATCTTGAAAAATTCCTTGAAAGTACTTCTTTGAAAATAAAAACATCTTAATGGTAAAATTTTCAATGAGAGGTGAGTAAATGGAAATACTTTTTTAAGGGGTAATACCTTGGCAGAGTGGGAAGGGATGGGACATTACCCCAGCAGGCAGTGGAGCAGAAGACCTGGCTGGCATCACACACACACACACACACACACGGTGCTTTAAATGTCTAACAAAGCAGCCACTTCATTCTTCAACTCTGGCATTGTGGAAAAGGAAAAGATAAGTTCCAAAGAAAAGATAAGCAACAGATTCGTTTATATGATTTATTCACAAAAAAATCTGGTAAGTGTTAACTGTAACATGTTTCAAAAAATTGCAATAGGTATTTGTCATACTGAGGGAGCGGTGAAGCCCCTTGCATTACATTGAGGGACACAGGGTCCTCAACATGGTAATAATACACCACACAACACTCAGTGGTCTCCCGGCAGCACACACTAGCTGCACCTCACACCACCACCACCTGGCTCCCCCCCCCTCACTCACTCACTCCTATAGTGCGACCACTCCTAAATGGCGGCTAGGGTGCGATCAGGCTGGGCTCACACCTGTGTACAGTGGTGCCACTTTTACCAAACATGCGATGCGTTACTTCGTGATATGTGTAAAGGCATCACAAATACGATACACATACCAATACAATTTTAAAGTAACATGGTATCGCTGTACACAGGTGTTGGCCCAGCCTGGCCACCATTTAAGAGTGGTTGCGCTATAGGTGGCCAGCTAACATGATGAATACTTGTAAAAGCCACACCACTCATCCATGTATCTATCACTACTTGAAATCCTATAAGAGTAATTGCATGAAGGGAAAACTGTAACTCTGAACACAACAGAACGTGACGTAAGTTAAACAGTCTGGTCTGCGGGTGCCTTGCGCTCCACAACGCTGATACACGAAAGATGTTGTTGTACGGATGTTTTCTAAGCTTTGTAATGATTATGAGCAACACCTGTAGCGGAACAAGGTCTTGGCTTCTGGTGTGCAGGTTCTAAACAACACCTGCACTTGTGTGTGGTACTGTACATGCTGGAGACAGAGTTTTGTGCATTAGATATTCAAAGACTATAAAGGTTTACTGCAGTTTTGAGTTTTTAAGAGTTGTTTAGAATACTGCTATTAAAGTTTACTACTGTTTATAGTTTTTAAGAGTTGTTTAGAATACTGCTATTAAAGTTTACTACTGTTTATAGTTTTTAGAGTTGTTTAGGGCTGCTATTAAAGTTTACTACTGTTTTATAACCAAAGTAAACATCATACAAAGAATCACAGTCTCTCCAATGGAACCTTCAGATGTACATATGTACTAACTCATTCATTCCCACACCTTCCGCCCTTCAGTCACCACTCAATGCATCAACAAGACCCACTTAATGCATAACAAATAACATGATAAAAACAGGCAACATTAAGTTCGGAATTGCTAAACTGACGATGACTAGCGCCTAAATGATAACATACCCTTTCCGCGGAGAGGAACCTACAGAGCCGTGTGTGTGTATGTACGGTGCTATGGAAGTCATGAATGAGGCAAACCTGGTAAACAACGACCAACAACCTAATATACCTTACACCGTGATGCGCTATGTTAAAACGGGTAACGTTAATAACACTATAGTCGCCACTGCACTAATGTCGCCCGGTGAATTTTACCGGCGAATATTACAAACATTAGCATCACCACAGACCTGCATATGCCCCTGAAGACACGTACATAATATAAACTACTGTGCATGACTCTTCAGTGGTACCTGCATATGCCCCTGAAGACACGTACATAATATAAACTACTGTGCATGACTCTTCAGTGGTACCTGCATATGCCCCTGAAGACACGTACATAATATAAACTACTGTGCATGACTCTTCAGTGGTACCTGCATATGCCCCTGAAGACACGTACATAATATAAACTACTGTGCATGACTCTTCAGTGGTACCTGCATATGCCCCTGAAGACACGTACATAATATAAACTACTGTGCATGACTCTTCAGTGGTACCTGCATATGCCCCTGAAGACACGTACATAATATAAACTACTGTGCATGACTCTTCAGTAGTACATACAAGTCTAGTGATGCTAAAGTTTGTAATATATAGCGCCTAGCGACATTAGTGCAGTGGCGACTATAGTGTTATTGACGGTTGACGAGGAAAAATAATTACATTCTGGTGTCTTGGGGGCGACGTTCTATCTTTAAAGTGTTTACGGCTGCTGACTGTATGAAGCAGTGAGTCAATCAAGGTGTACAGTCAGTTATACTTGGGCTCAGGTACACGTCATAACAGTACCCAGGGCAGCAGAGCAAACACAGATTGATTTATTTAATGCCAAAAAGAGGGAAATGTGCCAGACATCAGAGGTCATATGGCACTATGGCAAAGCATAAAAAAGCGGAGGGGTTAGAGAGAAAAAGTGAAACGGTGAGGGATGAAGGAACGTATTGTTACAGCAGGATTGGTTAGATCAGATGCAGGAAACACAGAAATGTCCCTAGATCAGATGCAGGAAACACAGAAATGTCCCTAGATCAGATGCAGGAAACACAGAAATGTCCCTAGATCAGATGCAGGAAACACAGAAATGTCCCTAGATCAGATGCAGGAAACACAGAAATGTCCCTAGATCATATGCAGGAAACACAGAAATGTCCCTAGATCAGATGCAGGAAACACAGAAATGTCCCTAGATCATATGCAGGAAACACAGAAATGTCCCTAGATCAGATGCAGGAAACACAGAAATGTCCCTAGATCAGATACAGGAAACACAGAAATGTCCCTAGATCAGATGCAGGAAACAGAAATGTCCCTAGATCAGATGCAGGAAACAGAAATGTCCCTAGATCAGATGCAGGAAACAGAAATGTCCCTAGATCAGATGCAGGAAACACAGAAATGTCCCTAGATCAGATGCAGGAAACACAGAAATGTCCCTAGATCAGATGCAGGAAACACAGAAATGTCCCTAGATCAGATGCAGGAAACAGAAATGTCCCTAGATCAGATGCAGGAAACACAGAAATGTCCCTAGATCAGATGCAGGAAACACAGAAATGTCCCTAGATCAGATGCAGGAAACACAGAAATGTCCCATCTTTCTGCTACCACGTGGGATGTCTCTTAGGAGGTCTGTTATGAGCATGCAATTATTATTTCTTCATGGAAAATCAAAATAAACCTCCATATCACTGCACACTAAGTTCTGGTGCTGGTATTTGTACAAGCACTGCCTTCATGTACATTGTTTGGTTGAAGTCTATCTTTCTGGACACTATGTAGGGAGAGACTGCGGGCTGAAACTACTCTCAGTTCGGAACCTTCATAACAAGTCAACATGTCTAATTACGTGCACTGTTACTGTATGAAGTAATCAGTTTTTCCTATCTAACTTTTATATAAAAAATGTGAACTCTGACACAGTCTATGTCTGTTGTCCGCCCACCTCTCTCTTACACTCCACACTCCACCGCACATTTCAGGCCACTTGCGAAACACTCTTAAGGACTCCAACTTGTAACTTGCATGTGCTACAGGTAACAGCTAATGTTCATAAAAATGACTCACAATAACTGTAAGAATGTACCTGTAACTCTTTTACGTATAAGTATGATTGCATGTAGCTCCCGTATAGCCACTTAGGTGATACAGTGATTCAAAGGATGAAGAAAAGCTTGATGAAACAGAAGCATCACTGCCCAGAGCCTCCTTGTGACTAGTGAAGTGAGGCTCACCGTTCATCACCAACCAGCAAGGTTGTGTAATATTAAAACAGTGCCGTGCAGAGATGGATTAATAACTAGTGCAGCCTTCAGGCGCGTCCACACCACCAGCCGGTGCCCTTCTTGGATGGGGGAATAACACGTCGCCGCTACGTAACAACAGGGGGCAACGGAAGCAACCCTTCAATCAACATTCTCAGACTCAAAAACGGGCTTGTCCTCACTATCGGGCTCGAGTGAAACTCCCATCATTGGAAACCTTTTCGTAGCTTTGACGGGCAAACCAGCAGGCAGTCCGTGCCCGCAGTTGAATGAAATCACCTGCCGGGCACAGCCTGCCGGGCTCTGTCCGACAGTGTGGAGCCTGCCGAGCACTGCTCCATCTGGTAACACTGCTAAAGAAGCGAGAGCAATACGCGCGGTGGACACTGCCCGATGGTGTGGACGCACCTTTACAGATCAAACCATAAATCTACCTTGTACATAGATGGAGCCTGATCACTGTAAATAAAAACCATTCTTATCTAAACAATCAGGCTCTTATCTCCTATAGAACACACTAAAAACAACAAATTAAAGTCTTGTGTTAAGTTATTGTCTTGTATTATTAACTGCAAAACTTGAACGGCTGAAGACGCCGGTGAGCCTTGAACACCACACTTCCACAGCCGCTACACCCCTCCGTGCCACGCCCTCGCACCGCAGCCCCGTGCCCTGATCTCACACCTCCACAGTGTCTGAGTGTGCAGTCCCTCGCCTCATCCTTGGTGGCTCAGACAACGGCCGAATTAACGTAGTCACCGACTTAAGTAAACGACACTATGGCTGCTTCGAGTTAACATTATTACAGTGGATGGAACCTTTTTATATGTTAACATCAGGTTTGTATGTAAACACTTGGTTGAAGTCCTTCGCTAAATAGTAAGGCAGATATACGTCTGGGATGGCGAGAGAACATTTTGTAATCGTAACACATGAACGCTCGTTACAGTAAAGATGCAGGGAATAAATATCTCTGAACCTCCTCCAGTAATCCTTATAAAACTCTAGTATTGTCCTAATAGTTTGGGGCAGACCTCATTCAGCCCAGCGAGCCGTGTACAGAAATTCATCACATATCAAGTCTAAAACCCGTATGATTCTGCTCATCTTGAAGCCGTTATAAAATGCCTGACCTAAGTGACCCACAACAAGGAAGTCACAAGTTCATTGACGTGAACGCTTACAAAACAAGCAGCGGATCTTGTGAGGAAAACGTATACAGTTAGTCTCCAACTATTTAGGTCCAACGTAGACAGATGAAAACATGGAAACGCAATCACAGCATTTCCTTGATAACACCACAGCATAACATTTCCTTTGAGTCTCTGGGGATTGAATTGGGGTTTTATTTAGGGGTGAGGTTGAGTTTTTGAGTTGTTTTGTGTTTTTTAATGCTGCGTTGAGGTTGAATTAGGGTTTTTAATTTAGGGGGATGGGAGTTGAATTGGGGGTATATTTTGGGGAAGGTTGAGTTTTGAGTTATTTTAACATTCAAGTGATGGAATTATAATAAAGTAGTGATATCTTGTTTTGCCGCTTCATTTCCTTGCATTACAAACAGCTCTGCAATGAGTCGGCAGCCACCAAGCAGTGCAGAACCAATAGCCTCACATCAGAGTTCACCATCAAAACATTCCTCTTTGAAAGCTCTGAAGCTGCTACTCAAATCACAAGTCACCAGCAACGTGGCTCTTTGTAAGCTTCTCTATCCTTGTACCCACTACCCTCAACAACACTATAGTCGCCACTGCACTAATGTCACCAGGTGCCATATATTACAAAGTATAGCATCACTACAGATTTGTATGTGCCACTAAAGAAGCATGCACAGGGTAGTGGGTAGAGGGTAGTGGGTAGTTTATATTATGTACATGTCTTCAGTGGCACATAAAAATCAGTAGTGATGCTAGAATTTGCAATATATGGTGCCTGGTGAATATAGTGCAGTGGTGACTATAGTGTTGTTGACGGTAAATGCAGCACAGAAGTAGCCACACAAAACAACCAGCTGGAAATTTTTGGTAAAAGACTTCTTAATATAGGTGGCAGACAGACCTGTATGTCAATGGGTTAAGTCGTTTACAAAATCAAAGCAAAACTCCCCCGTGAAAAGCACTCAAAATACCTGGCATATTAGCAACATAAAACCACCGTGCAATCTTTAGTCAAGACAAAATGTGAAGTATTCTTTTGACATGATCTAAGTATAGCAAGTTTGTAAGGAAAGTGTGTTTATCAGCGCTCTCTTTCCTCCGGGTTAATCAATCCACACCTTCACTTTGCATCCGGAACAAGTCCTAACAGGTAGAACAATCTATCTATTTCACTGACACTAGATCAAACCAATAGAGTTCAATGTATACAAAAATTAAAGGAAAAATGTATGCAATCCAAGTATTTTTTTCTTTTAAATAGATTTACAACGGTATATCCCAGAAAAAAACGAAAAAACAGAAATCCAGTTCAATATAGAGGAATTAGAAGCATTACTCCAAACAGACCATAAAACTGCAAACTGTGTTCTTATTTGTTATGGAATAAATCAGGTATTCACTCCAGACCAGCAGGGTGTTGGGCTGCACCTTGGGGCCAAGACTGAACTGTGGTTGTAAACCATCTTTTGTTTGTTGATTTTCATGTCTACTTAAGTACGTCTTGTAAGTTGACACACTTACTCAGAGTTAAGAGGCTTCCCCACCACCTTGTGACTGTGTCCTCACGTTACAGTATGTCCGTTAAGTAACAGTATTTTGTTCATTCTTTCAGGAACTACCTCGTGTAGGTCTCGCGGCCTCTTGTAGCTTCCTTACTTTCTTATGTTCTTATTCTAGCACAGTTGGGGTCTATTTAGGGTTACTGAATGACTTGTTACTCCCTGTGTTTCTGACATGGTCTGTGCCTGTGGTTTAGGTGCCTTTTAAACCCATGAAGACAGTCACAGCAGTATAACATGCCGTAACAACCATGTATAACCATGTATTAACAACCATGTAGGTCGTGTATTAAGTCTTGCTTTGTAGATAAGGTCTCCCAGACATGTGGGTGCCACTAACACATGTAAGTAGCTCACAAAATATACATAATACAAACCATAAATTGAACATTGTAAACATATATAAAATAGATTAACGACAAATCAATTTTTACAAAAAGCTACAAGTTGATCTGGGTTTCAATTTTTTTAACTATCCCACACGTTTAACCCCTTGACACCCAGAACGTAATTTCCATGGTAATTTGGGTGCCATTAGACGACTTTAATTAATATATGCAATACTTTATAGATATGACCTGGTAAGTACCCTTGTCCACTAGCTGATTTGGTATATTCAGTTACTTCTCGTAATTTCATGGCTCGACAACAGACAATTTTATATAGCAAAGGAAAAAGCTGGGCGTGAAGGGGTTAATAGAAGGCCTTATGTAGGGGGCAAACTATGATTACAGTCCATTACTTTTTCTGTGGACTTGCGGATCATCTGGAGCTTCTCTTGAAAACCACATACAAAGATTCATAAATAAACACAAATACATCTTACATCTACTGTGAATACTTTTAAGAGAATAAAAATGGGTCTGAAATATCCCCAAACAACACTAATTCACTAATCTTTTATAAGGAACTTTCATACCCTTAAAGAGAAGAAGCAAAAAAGTATCATTATCAGATCATAGAGAAATTCTTCAGTCATACAGAAAACTGAAGTGAGATAAAAGGAAACTAAGTGCGAGACCATCCTTGTTATTATTACTGCCCCAGACCTACCTCACCATATCCTGGCACTCCATAGCACTCCACAGGCACTCCAGCACAAGAGGGAGTAAGTAAGCTCCTCCACACATGTACTGAAGGGTCCTGGAGGGCTAATAGAGGGTGCTTGCTGGTGTGGAGGGGGACAAGTCACAAGGATCATCTCTGTGCATAACACTGCTCCTACAAAACAGTGGGAAGAAGATGTGTGTTGTGGTCCGATGTCTCCCTCGTGTTGCTTCCGTTACCGCCACCTCAAGGTCACGCCGCCACCTGCACTGCCCGGCCTATAGGCGCTCCTGGTTGTAGCAGGGCAAGCTCTTCTCATTAATGTGCGACTCATCCAGGAGCTCGTCTACCTCATCGGCGGGACTCTTCGTGCACTGAGGACAACGAGAGGACTGGTAAAGGTGTGCTACAGGTGTGAGGAACTGCATCTCTGGGCAGTGCATCTTTTATCCAAATCTTACTGGGCAACACAGACATACAGAGATACAGACACACTCTACACCCCGAGTCTGAGACCTGGCGACAAAATAACCCACCCAGGCACGCTGCACCACACGGTATCATACAGTACACTGTAGCGAGTGGTAGGGTTGCCATGTCCCTACCCCAAAATATATATCATAAAGGTTTGTTTATACAGTTTCTAGATGTAATAATAATGGCAATAAATTTACTATTAGTACTAAAAAAAAAAAAAAATATTGAATTATGCAATTTCTATCGCAGGCAATTAGTTTCCGTGTCATCTGTTTTACCTGATTGAATGCTATCCTAGGAAGGCTGATCTGCTCGGGGTAAATCCAAGGCTTGTAGTTGGGGTTGTTGTGTGACTTCCATGCGAGGTACTGCACACTGGCCTTATGGAGGGTCTTCACCATCTGGAAACAGCACGCCAGGTCACAACCCACAGGCAGGGCGGAGGGAGGGGAGGGAAGCGTAAAGGATGACTCACAGAAGCTTAACCCCTTGAGGCCCAGAACGTAATTTCCTTTGTATTTTTGCTACTATTAGACTATTTTAATGAATGTAAGCAATTTCTTTTATAGATATGACCTGTTTAATACCCTTGTCCACTAGCTAATTTGGTATATTAAGTAATTTTTTCGTAATTCTATGGCTAACAGCAGATAATTTTATACAGCAAAGGAATACTCTGGGCGTGAAGGGTTACAGGTTGCTATGGCAGTTTTGTCACGTGGTATTTAAGTTTATATGAGTCAATTGATTCATCCCACATTTTTAGAGTTAGGGGAAGGGAAGCATATAGGATGACATATAGAAGACATATAGATGACATATAAGATGACATTATAGGAGCTTAAAAGTTGCTATGTCTTGTCACGTGGTGTTTAAGTTTATAGGAGTCAATTGATTTATCCCACAATGTTATGTTACAGGTTACACAAAGGCTAAGCACATAGGCAATGACTTAGGTCTTAGGGCAGTGGTTCTCAACTGGTTTCAAGCCATGGACCACTAGCCCAATTGAAGAAAAATAATCATGGACCATCTCCTTTTTGACCTTAGAGGTATGATGAAAAAGAGTAGAATTTAAAGGTAGGTAAAGGCTTGGTTATGAATATATATCCTGTAAATATAAAGTAAACAGAATTTTCAGAAATAAATCAAATAATATTAAATAGCTAACATTTTGGTTTCATATATATTTCAGTTAATTTCCAAATATCGTGAACGTTCTGCGGACCACTAAAAAGTTATCATGGACCACCAGTTGAGAACCACTGTCTTAGGGTATTGCTTCAAACACTCTTATTAATACACATTCAAAGGGTGGGTTAAGGGATTTGAGAGGAAAAAAGAAACATAAGCTTTAGTTCAAGCATTATAAAGCATCCTTATAATCCCTAGGTATTAAAAAAGCTTTAGATAATAACAAACTAAATAAATGTTGGCAGTACACTTGGTTGAGAGTAGAAGAAAGGAAATGAAAAGTGTGCAAATATCTCGCAGTAATCCCTCGTGAAAATATCTCGCAGTAATCCCTCGTGTAAATATCTTGCAGTAATCCCTCGTGAAAATATCTCACAGTAATCCCTCGAGTAAATATCTCGCAGTAATCCCTCGTGAAAATATCTCACAGTAATCCCTCGTGTAAATATCTCACAGTAATCCCTCGTGTAAATATCTCACAGTAATCCCTCGTGTAAATATCTCGCAGTAATCTCTCGTGAAAATATCTCACAGTAATCCCTCGTGTAAATATCTCGCAGTAATCCCTCGTGAAAATAGACATAGGAAAAGGGAATGAAGAGCTAGAGACGTGAAGTGTGGAAAATGAATAAAATCTAGCTTTATTTTCCTACTATATATTTGATATTCTGGCATCTTTCTGGCAATCTTTCTTAACATCATCTTTCTAGCATCTTCTTAACGTTCTGGCATCATCTCAGAGCTACAGTGCATTCACCTTAGAAATAGAAAGTCCTCTTTGTGAATACAGAAAAATGAATAAGAATAGAAAATATAATTATGTAAGAAGAAACTAAGAAGAACTATGTAAGAAGACAAAGAAACCTAAGACTATGTAACTATGTAAGAAGAAAAAGAAGACAAAAGAAGACAAACACAACTATCATAAAAAAAAGGGAGCGCATAAAACTGTTCCTACATTCATATTTTTGTGGGAATATAAGAGTTACAAGAGATGGGTCCACCGTCCTTACATTACAAGCAGGAAATAGCCAAGACACGTATTCTAACCCTAATCCTGATAAGTAATGCCTAAGGAAGGAAGAAAACAGCCTACCAGTGAAATACTTGAAATACTAGGCTCCAACGAAGCAGAAAACAAAACAAAACAATAATAATAATAATTATAAATAATTATAAGACTACTACTACTGTACTAACAATCCTTTGTGTGTGTAAGCCTTTCTTCTTTTTTTTTTTTTAGTGTAAGCCTTTCTTCTTCTTTTTTAGTGTAAGCCTTTCTTCTTTTTTAGTGTAAGCCTTTCTTCTTCTTTTTTAGTGTAAGCCTTTCTTCTTCTTTTTTAGTGTAAGCCTTTCTTCTTTTTTTTAGTGTAAGCCTTTCTTCTTTTTTTAGTGTAAGCTTTTTTTTTTTGTGTGTAAGCCTTTCTTCTTTTTTTTTTAGTGTAAGCCTTTCTTCTTCTTTTTTTTTAGTGTAAGCCTTTCTAATTTCTTTTTTTTTTAGTGTAAGCCTTCTTCTTCTTTTTTTTAGTGTAAGCCTTTCTTTCTTTTTTTTAGTGTAAGCCTTTCTTCTTCTTCTTTTTTAGTGTAAGCCTTTCTTCTTTTTTAGTGTAAGCCTTTTCTTCTTTTTTAGTGTAAGCCTTTCTTCTTCTTTTTTTAGTGTAAGCCTTTCTTCTTCTTTTTTAGTGTAAGCCTTTCTTCTTCTTTTTTAGTGTAAGCCTTTCTTCTTCTTTTTTTTAGCGCAAGCCTTTTTTTTTTTTTTTTTAGTGTAAGCCTTTCTTCTTCTTTTTTTAGTGTAACCTTTCTACTTCTTTTTTAGTGTAACCTTTCTTTTTTTTTTAGTGTAAGCCTTTCTTCTTCTTTTTTGTGTAAGCCTTTCTTCTTTTTTTAGTGTAAGCCTTCTTCTTCTTCCTTTTTTTTTAGTGTAAGCCTTTCTTCTTTTTTTAGTGTAAGCCTTTTTTCTTTTTTTTTTAGTGTAAGCCTTTCTCTTCTTTTTTTAGTGTAAGCCTTTCTTCTTCTTTTTTTTAGTGTAAGCCTTTCTTCTTTTTTTTTTAGTGTAAGCTCTTTCTTCTCTTTTTTAGTGTAAGCCTTTCTTCTTCTTTTTTAGTGCAAGTCCCTTTCTTCTTCTTTTTTTTAGTGTAAGCCTTTTCTTCTTTTTTTAGTGTAAGCCTTTCTTCTTCTTTTTGTTTTAGTGTAAGCCTTTCTTCTTTTTTTAGTGTAAGCCTTTCTTCTTTTTTTTAGTGTAAGCCTTTCTTATTCTTTTTTTAGTGTAAGCCTTTCTTCTTCTTTTTTAGTGTAAGCCTTTCTTCTTCTTTTTTTTAGTGTAAGCCTTTTTTTTTTTTTTTTTTTTTTTTAGTGTAAGCCTTTCTTCTTTTTTTAGTGTAAGCCTTTTTCTTTTTTTTTTTAGTGTAAGCCTTTCTTCTTCTTTTTTTAGTGTAAGCCTTTCTTCTTTTTTTAGTGTAAGCCTTTCTTCTTCTTTTTTTAGTGTAAGCCTTTCTTCTTCTTTTTTTAGCGTAAGCCTTTCTTCTTCTTTTTTTAGTGTAAGCCTTTCTTCTTTTTTTAGCGTAAGCCTTTCTTCTTCTTTTTTTTTAGTGTAAGCCTTTTTTTTTTGTGTGTGTGTGTGTAAGTCTCAGGAACAAAACATAATCAGAAACATTGAAAACAACAGCGGGGAGAAGCAAGGGATAAGCAACAGGCAGATTACCTTAGGTGCAAGAACATGGGTTAGTTTGTTGACTAGCCAGGGTGGTAACTTTCCTCTGGGGTCGCAGTGAGACACGTAGCTGAAGGAGCACCCCCCGGAGGCCAGGGGGCGGATCAGGTAGCCTAGGGGGGAACAGCGAGGGGGGGGTTCAGGTTATGGCTCAAGGAAACGGTGAACAACAGCCAGAAATAGGAAGACAGGGAAGGGAGAAGGTATAAGGTTCATAGTTACTCTTCATTTTGATCTTTTCTTTACTTTATGCGTATTGTATCAAGGAAATGTGTGTTGGGCCCACGAGTGTTGCAACGGTGAGTGTGTGAGTGTGTTAGTGCAGTGAGGGAAGGAAGGTGAATGGTTAGTTGTGGTGAGTAAGTCATGAGAGTAAGTAAAGGATGCTCACACTACTGCTCCAACAAACTGATTATCATAGAGAACATTCCCTTATGTTCTATTACTACACCAAAGATATTCACATTGACAGCAAGTTAGTTTCTACAGCTATGTTACATGTTAACATACTACAAAGTTACTCTAAGGCCCAGCATCAGTGCATATTCTACATGTAAAGCTCAGGGAATGCAGATTATTAGTTCTTTTAAGTAAGGCTATTTACTGCATCTACAAAATACTTCTCTAAGTGAAGTGTCTGAGATACTCGAACAGGAAGGTATAAAGGGAAACATATAGGTAGGTCACAAGCCTTTTTTATAATGATGTATTTATCTTAGACCTGGAGTTTTTATGTAGATGCATTTACTGGCAACACCACATAATGATTGCAATTCAGTATGGCAAGATCTGCAGCATGGATACGTTCCACCTGAACCTCTAACCTCATGCAAAGACTACTCTATACTGGACTTGCTACTCGTGCCCCGCGCCAACCCACCCATGACCAGTGGAGGCCAGTTTTGCGATTCCTGACATTTTTTAACATCACCCCTATTTCCCTTCCTAAGGTTTATCAGTATATATGATATACCGTTATCTTTGTAACTGTTTGTTCTATAATATTATCAAATAGAAAACAGTAAAATACACTAAAGAAATGCCATTATGAGAGAGTGAAGAAATATGCATGACTCAATATATACTTAAACTCTTCGCCATTTAATATTTTGCGAGAAAACATTTTAGATGCTAGCGATAGAAAGAAGCGGATTTTCATTAGCTTTCCATTGATATATTTCGTTTTCTGATAAATGAATTACCACCATGCCTAAATTAGCGTTAACTAAAAAAATAACATCATCAATCGTATCGGCAAGTAAAAAAGTGTTCCATGAATACAGTAGACTATGGCATATCAGTATAAATGATACACTGTTATCTTCGTGAATGTTTGTTCTATAATATTATCAAATAAAAAAACTGTAATACACTAAAGAACCTAAAGAAATTCCTTGAGACTCTGCAGAAATATGCATGAATTATATCACTTAAATCTCGCAATTGATATTTGCATGAAGACTTTTTACGAAATATCAATTAGAAGCGTGAATTTATTATTTTCCATTGACTCATATTCATTTTCTGATAAATAATTAGAACCATGCAATAAATTAGGCTTAACTCAAATAAATAGCTCATCCATCGGTAATCCCGATAGATGATGTATTGGGTAGTAACGCTAATTTAGATCCTACAGGATTCATTTATCAGAAAACAAAATTGCAATGGAAAGCTAATGTAAATCCGCTTCTTTCTATCGCTCAGCATGCTAAAACTGTTTTCTCGCAAAATATAAATGGCGAAGGTTAAGTGATATTGAGGTCATGCATATTCTTCAC
Organism: Chionoecetes opilio; assembly: GCA_016584305.1. Classification (NCBI taxonomy): domain Eukaryota; kingdom Metazoa; phylum Arthropoda; class Malacostraca; order Decapoda; family Majidae; genus Chionoecetes; species Chionoecetes opilio. The sequence goes on from JACEEZ010024172.1 coordinate 203,186, forward strand.
TCCCATAAGCCATTTCTTTAGTGCATTTTACTGTTTTTGATCTGATATATTATAACAACAGTTACAGATTAACGTATAATATCACTGATAAACCATAGGAGGAATAGGGGTTTATTTAAAAATGGCAGGATCGCCAAAGTCCTTCACCTGTCTGGGCGGGTTGGCGTGGGGCACGGAGTCCAAGTAGTGAATTAAGTCATGACATATTTCTTAACTCTCTCTAATGGCATTTCTTTATTGCATTTTACTGTTTTTATTTTATAATATTATAGCCAAACATTACGAAGTAACGGTATATCATTATGAAATATAACTAAGGAAGGAAAGGGAGTGATGTTAGATCACCCCAAATGCAGAATCGCTAACTGCCTCCACTGGAAATAGCCCAAAATGAGTAGCAAGTCCAGTATAGTCTTTGCCTCATGTTACACAGATTAAGCTTGTGTCTGTCTAGCCCACATTTGTAGCCACAAAGTGTGTCCCTGAATAGTTCACAACATTTTTTAAACAACAGTAGGTAAACCTCTCCTAAATTAAGACAAAAGTGAGGCTGCATCATTATCAAACCAAGAATATTGCCTATTTAAACTGATACTTCTCATATGAATGAACAAATTATTCCAGTCCAAATACTTTAGTTATTTTTATCCACTGAGAATTTATTCCAGAGAGGAGTGACTAGATAGTAGGAGAAAACAAAAACCCTCTTGTGATGTAATAAGTACAGGTGGTTTATCCGTGCAACTGAAAGCATAATATATTCAGATGTCCTGTGACTGAAAGAGTAAATATGAGAATCTTCTAATTATAAATATATCTTAATGTTATAGGTAGGGGAGAGCGGGGCAGGTTGCATCAAGGGTAGGTTGCATCATTGCCTCTAACTCGCATGTTATCACACGTACATCGTCTTAATACTACTACTACTACTACTACTACTATTACTACTACTACTACTACTACTACTACTACTATAAACTACTACTACTACAACTACAACAATAATAATAATAAAAAAAGTTAATGCGAGTTATAGGCAATGATGCAACCTACCCTCGATGCAACCTGCCCCACTCTCCCCTACATCCTTTTCATATAACTGATCTTCTCCCAAACAAGACGTGAGCTGACCTATAACAAGTGACAGACTGCTTGTCACCGGTGGGGGGACTGACCTGTGAGGTGCGATAGGCCGCGCACAAAGCCCTTCTGCGGTGGGTACTGGTGGTGGAACACAGAGTGGTTCAGCACGTACAGCTCCTGCCCGGTGTCCAGCCACGACCGCTGCAGCACAAAGTCACGGTTCTTCAAGGGCGCCGGACATGAGACTGCGGGGGGGAGGAGGGGAAAAGCTAATGACTGGAAATTAAATGAAAGATACTGATAATGGAATAAAAATGGACACAGAATGAGAATATAAGAACATAAGAACATAGGAGGAGGAGGAGGATAGGAAAGAGGAGAAGATAAGAGAGGAGGGGAAATAGAAAGTTACACGTCCTTCCATGAATTTAGGAGAAGTCATTAGTGCAATATGAACGATGAAAGGATGCCATTCAAGAAAATTAGATGAATGATACAAGAAATAAACTGACCTGTAATATGGATGTGAATGAAATAATAGAGAGAAATGAACATCAGGTAACAAATTATATGTTATTCTACTGGTGATTAGAAGCTTTAAAAGAAAACGAATGAAAATACATTCCTTTAGTCAGGGAATCCACAAAGCTACATCATCATCATCATCAATAACATCATGAGTGACAACAGTAATAGCAAAACTACCATCAAGCGAGGCAAGGCAAGACAACAACAGCAGTTTTGGGCTTTTTGTTACTACTTTTATTTTTTGCCCCTGACTAGTCTTCTTCATGTTGTATATAAAAAAAAAATATTAAAAAAATAAATAAACCATGTAAAGTGTCCTGCATCCATCCCTGCGTGTGTGTTGACTGTTTGGTGCGTTTCAGGTTCAAGCCGGACGAGTGTATCCTATCTGTGACCAAGGCCAAAAAAAAAAAAAAAAAAGGGTAAATTTCCAGATGAACACCGAACTTCCTTTGGTGGACAAAACTATTTTTTTGTGTGTGTGTGTTTTGATGATGTTTTGAATTGATCTGCTAATTGTTTCCGTCGCAAATCACTTTTTTGTGTGTGCGATTTGGAACAAATATGACAAAAAAAACAAACAAAAAATTAACCAAACCTATACCTAACCTAACCTATACCTATACCTAACCTATCCTAACCTTACCTGACCTATACCTATCCTAACCTAACCTATACCTAACTTTAAAAAAAAAAAAAAACTTTACCTAAGAAAAAAAAGAAAAAAAATTCCGACAGAAACGGTTAGCAGATTAATTCTAAACACATCAAAACTCACCAGAAAAAAATGTTTCGTCCAGCAGAGTGAATTCGGTGTTCATCTGGAATAATACCAAAGAAAGCAGCAGCCTCCTCATGACTCACTTGCATAGTAGGAGACGTCGTTGTTAGGGTTGAGGAAGCCCACATCCACGGAGGTCACCATGTGTTTGTCCCAGAGGCGGCGGTAGTGGGGGTCGTGCAGCACGTCGTACAGCACCGAGGCGTCCAGGTCCTGGTACACCGTGCACACCTGGAGGGCGGTGACAGTGGCAGGATAAAATAGTGCTGACTGAGTGGGATGGGTACAATAAAATGTTAAAAGGGGCACTATGCAAAGGTTTCCTTACGAGGGGGGTGTGTGTGTATTTACCTAGTTGTAACATACAGGAAAATAGCTATGCTCGTACTGTCCCGTCTCCAAATCTACTATTATCCAGCTTGCCTTTGAAGTCCTGAATACTTCTTTCATTAATCACTTTTGCATCAAGGTTGTTCCAGGCTTCTATGCTTCTATACGGGAAACTGTATTTTTTTTTTGTCCCTCTTGCATGTTGTCCTTTTCAATTTCTTCTCATGACCTCTTGCATTTCTATCATCCCACACAAACAGATCTTCTCTATCAATTTTTTCCAGACCCATTGATGCTCTATACACTGCTATAAAATCTCCCCTTTCTCTTCTTTTCTCAAGAGTTGGGAGTTTTAGTCTTGAAAGTCTTTCCTCATATGTTAAATCTCTCAGGCTTGGAGCCATTTTTGTGGCTGCTCTTTGTATTCTCTCAATCTTCCTTATATCCTTCTTTTTATGTGGTGACCAAATCACTGCCGCATATTCCAACCTTTGTCGAATCAAAGATGTTATCAATTTCTTAATCATCTCTTCATCCAGATATTTGAATGCCATTCTTATATTCCTCAGCAACTGATATGTATCTCCTGTGATCTTGTTTATATGCTTCTCAGGTGACAAATTATCCTTAATCCATACTCCCAGATCTTTTTCGACCTTTGTTTTGATTATAATTATCCATTCGTTTCCCATCGAATACTTTCCTCTCTGTCTCTTTTTGCTACTGCCCATTTCCATCACTTTACACTTTTTAGCATTACACTCCATTTCCCATAGTTGACTCCATCTGAAAATCTTATCTAGATCCTTTTGTAAATCCTCACAGTCCTCTTTACTTTCTACTTTTCTTAGTAATTTAGCATCATCAGCGAATAAACTCATATAAGTGTTCACTCCCTCTGACATATCATTTACATAGATCAAGAACATCACTGGGGCCAATACTGATCCTTGAGGAACTCTACTTATCACACTGCACCATTCTGACTTCTGATCTTTTATTACTGTTCTCATCTCTCTGTTGCTCAAAAAGTCTTCCATCCACTTCAGCAAACCACCCTTCAATCCTCCTACATGTTCTAGCTTCCAGAGCAGTCTCTTATGAGGTACCTTGTCAAATGCCTTCTTTAGGTCCAAGTATATGCAATCAACCCACCCCTCTCTTTCCTGTGTCACATCGATCACTCTCGAGTAAAAGCTTAATAAATTCATTGTACATGACATTCCTCCTCTAAATCCAAACTGGCCACCTGCGAGTGTGTTTGTCTCTTCCAAATATTTCAACCATCTGTCCTTCACAATTTTTACACACATTTTTGCCACTACACTTGTTAATGATACTGGCCTGTAATTTAATGGTTCTTCTTTGTCTCCTCCTTTGTGAATTGGCACAATATTTGCTCTTTTCCAATCAAGCGGGACTCTGCTCTCCTTGCGTGAACTCTCAATTGTGTGTGTGTGTGAGTTGATTATATATTGGGAGTAAGTCTGTAAGGGGTGAGTAGAATGGAGTATAACCAGACAATAAATAGTTGACTGCGTGGGATTTGGATAATAAAATAGTTGACTGAGAGGGAGATAGGAGTGAGTACCTGTAATGAGAGGAGTGTATGATTTGAAGGGGTGACTTGACTAAAGAATGAATAAAACCAGTCCACGGAGGCAGTGACATTAAGAACATAAGAACATAAGGAAGCTACAAGAGGCCGTGAGACCTACACGTGGTAGTTCCTGTGGATTACCTTGATCATGTGGAAGGTGGAGTTCTTGGTGGGTCGCGTGAACACCCTGGTGGGGGGCTTCTCGTAGGCCTGACTCCATCCCTCAGGACAGTCACAAAGCTTCTTCAGACGCTCAAAGTCCCGGTCGTCCGCCACCCTCACCTGACAGCGTGTAAAGGTGGGTGAGTCATGTATAAAGTCATATAGTCGCCACATTCCAAAGGACTCAAACAAATCTATGTTCTTCTCTATGTCAAATGCTTGTTAACCTAAAAATATATCACCTCAAAGTATGTCATGGAACTTTGGCACCCTACAGGTTTCATTACACCACCTTAGAGCGTTTACATAATTTACATACACCTATAGCCGCCACTCGTTATGTTGGCGATAATGGAGGCCTTCACTCACTACTTCCGAATGCATGGGATTGGCCGAGGTGTTGGGTGTTGGGGCTTTAGGGCAGAGTAAGGCATTCTCACCCAACACTCAACACCTCAGCCAATCCCGTGTGTAGAGAAGGGGGGAGTGAAGGGGCCCCATTTTCGCCACCTTAACGTGCGGCGACTATAGGTGTATGTAAATGACGTAAACGCCCTAAGGTGGTGTACGGAGACCTGTAGGGTGCCAAAGATCCATGACAGGCTTTGAGGTACGTAATATATTTTTAGGTTAAAAAGCATTAGACATAGAGAAGAACATAGATTTGTTTGAATCATTTATCAAGGAACATGTTAATGTATGCTATTTGTTAACAACACTATAATTTTTCTTGATGTTTATTACTTCATTAACTGTATTGGTACACTTGTGATTAAGTATTTGTCTATACAAGAAGGAGATAGGTACTAATAACAAAAATCTTGCAAATTTAGGAGCATATCAAGGTTTTTTAAATAGTGTAAAAAAAAGTAGCCCAGCCTTTGTTGATGAGGAGCAAAAATCTTGCATGCTAAATTTCCAACCATACTGTATATATGTACATGAAAGGAATGTTACATATAGTGATAGATTGGGTAAGCAGACTGAAATAAGGTAAAACAATAATAAATACAATAAAACAGTGAAGATAATAATATGTAAAACACATCGTTGCAATGGAACAATAGTGTCCAGCGTGAGATCCATGCTCCATGCTGGTGCCGCGACAGTCTTCCAGGCACAACACCCCTGGGAGGCATCACACAGGGCAGTCTTGTAGTGTTTGCATGAGACTTGTCATGCAATACAAAGAAATATTTTCTTTCATATATGATACAGTATGTCTATTTATAACTTGAGGTGGGGTGCAGACTATTGCTAGTCTTGCATAACAACCAGACACACACACACACAGTCGTACACACTCACAAAAGAGCTTAACTAAATCCTATAAGAATACTATAAGATAAGAACACACACACACACACACATACACAAAGAAGGGATCATAGCAGTGCTGCAACCATCTATCTGTCCCCTGAAGTGAGATCATGGCTGTATCGAGTGACGAGGGGCTTCAGTATGGACCTTCACTATGAATTGGGCCCGGCAACTTTGTACTTTTCTCTGTATTTCTATTTTTCTTTCTATGTACCACTTGTTCCCCCCCTTCATTGTAAATCCTTCCCACTTTCCTCAATAAACTTGTAAAATTATAAACTTGGAATTTGGCCACTGGATGTCTCAAGTGTAGACCCAATATGCTAACCTCTAGGCAACCAGCCGCTACTAAGAGCCGTATGGTAGTAACACACTCTTTGTTACTCATTTTGGCAACACTGGATTTATATCTATCAACATGCGGGTAGTCACTTTATGCTGCATGTGATTCAAGCTGTAGGAGTTTCATTAGATTATGCTAAATGTTTACTCCTGTCTTCATGTTGTCTCATCACATAATACTCAACTTGTACAAAATAAATAGCTTTATAAATAACAAAACAACTTGAATAGTCTTCGTTCCATTATTAAATCCATAGGAGTCTGGTTGTACTCGCTATAGGTTGGTTGATTGATTGATTGATTGATTGATTGATTGATTGATTGATTGATTGATTGATTGTAATGCCAAAAATGGGGAAATGTGCCAGCTATCAGAGGTCCTATGGCACGTTATAGGCAGAGCATAAAAAGGGAGGGGTAAGGGGAAAGGAACGGATTGTTACAGCAGGATGGTTAGATCACATTAAGGATTGGTTGGTTGAGCCCTTTAAAACATCCATCACATTAAGTAACCCTCCTTGGTGGCTGCACAACAAATGACCTTACCAGAATATAGTGCGACCCTTATTTTAATTATAGCCGCCCTTCCCGACCCCACCTTGACCTTTTTTTTATTTTTCCATCTACTTATCCTATGTTATCATTCTTCCTTTTCTTATTCTTTTATTCTCTCATAATTATCATTTTTCATCATCTTCCTCTCTCCTCCTTACTTATCTTCTTCCTCTCTTTCTATATCATTACCAAACTTCTCCTTACGTGAACAAAAATAGAAATATCAACAAACTTCCTCAGTGACTGTCAACCTTAGTGTATCCTCCAAGGGCATTGCCTTGACTGCCTTTGCAACGTCAAAAATATCCGACCTACTGCCCTGAATACCAATACAAATGGCTGTCTGGTGAATAGTTAAAGCAGAACCTAACCTTCAGCCACGTCACATGTATCGGACTTTAATATTAAGACAACTTTTTGCTATGTTGTATGTGATTTGAGGAGATAGGAACGCATTGAAACAAAAGTATTTTATCTTAAGTTATCAGCCAATTTGTTAACAGTTTGTGATTTCCTGTCTTACTTCATATCCTCAGCTTTAGCGATGAGTAATATTTTACTTTTTATTTCATACTTTCAGCTGCAGGGAGTATGTCAATAACAAGTCTGATTTGCAGGTAATACTTCAGCAAATTGTGACAAACTTTGTGGACACCATCAAACTCTTTATGTGCAGCAATTATTTCAAACATGCATCACAACCTACAAAATACATCCCAAATAACTGTTTTCTGTTTCTAATCCATGTTAGGAAGTAAAAGGAGGGTCTATATTTAAAAAATCCTTTCAAGACTTTATCTAGTTGTCAAAAAATTATTTTCTATTTTGTTTAGTATCCTTGTCGACTAACTAATTTGGTATATTCTGTTAGTTTTCGTAATTTTATGGCTAACAACATACTTTTTTTTATAGCAAAGGAAAGATCTGGGTGTGAAGGGGTTAAAAATGCATGATTAAGTAAGTGTGCTCACCTATAGTAAAAGTGAGTCAAACATTTCTCCTGCAACCCACCAAGCTATGATGTGTGTGATCCTTCACTCCCTCGTCTCATCATCTTACAATGACCTTAATCTTTCACTGACACATCAAGAGGGGACAAACATGCCAGTATCTTCTGCCTGTATACAACAAATGCTCAGTTACCCAAGTTATGGGAAGGTTTGATAGCATTACATTACTGAATACATTTTAATAATTAGAAGAAAAAAATCCTTAATGTGATAGGCATTAGGCATGTATAGGTAAGACTTAACCCATGACATGAGAACACTATATTAACCCCTTCACGCCCAGATCTTTCCTTGGCTATAAAAAATTGTATATTGTCGAGCCATAAAATTACAAAAAGTAACTTAAAATACCAAATTAGTTAGTCGACAAGGATACTAAACAGTTCATATCTATATTATATTGCTTGTATTCATTAAAAAGCATCTAATGGTACCCAAATTACAATGGAAATTACGTTCTGGGTTCTCAAAGGGTTAAGAATTTGGAGGAACTATATCTTGCTTGCACAGATGGGAGGCGCTGGAGCCATGCAAGGAGCCGGGACAGGAGACATCATGAGGTATGCAAACATGAAAATGAAGACCTGTAACATTTCTCCTCTACTGTCCAGGACTACAGGAACAGAGGAACACGTGTCCAAGCCTACAACAACCCTACCAGGAAAATATTCTAGACATTCCTTCTGTTCAACAAAAATCAGGCCAAACAAGAGAAACCAAGAGGACATTGTTATCGATGTGGAACAAAAGAAAGGGAATTATTAAGCAGCAGCAGCAGCAGAGGTGGGTAAGAGTCTTGCAGGGTGGACACAATTTAACTTGAGACTCCTGACTCTACCTCCATGAGAAGCTGCCCGTCACTGCTGCTTTCTCACTCACTACCTCACGTCATTCATGAGCTCAAAAGCTCTCTTAAAATACACATGATTACACTATGTAGTTCAGTATAAAGAGCCTAAGAGATGCAGTAGAGATAAGCACACAATAATAACTAAGAGATGGGTTTAGTTTATTTAATGCTTGTGGCAAGTTTTTCAGAAGTGCTCAAATATAAAAGTGCAATACAGAGGAGTGGCCAGTCATCATGCACAGACAGGCAGCCACACAGCCACCACAGGCTATAAATATTGAAGGTGGTGGTGGTGGTGGTGGTGGTGGCAGGGTGGTGGTGGGGGGAGCCTAACTGACCTCCAGTCTACGCTCTTCATCCTGGCGTTCACTCTTCATGACGTCCGGGCAACTCCCTACCTCAGGGCTACAGATATTCCACACACTGACACCACCTGGAAATAACACCCTGTCTCAGCATCGCCAAGCACCACCCTCGCCGGCAGGGGCGCACCAGGGGGGGTTGACCTCCCCACCCTCGAAATTGACTTCCTTGTAATAAATCAGGTACAATAACTTTCTGTTAAAAAATAATATCATACAGGCCTAGTTCCTGTGATACTACCTCATATACATGACCTAAATAATTAATAATAGGCCTGACAAATTATCTTTTCTCGGGTAAAGGGATGTCTTATTTCGGTATATGATTGCTTAGGTGTATTTAGTTATATTTTGGTATGTGTTTAGGTGTATATATAAATCTGTTTTTTGAAAAGAAAATATGTTACGGTAATACCTAACCTAGACTCAAATTAAGACTTAGAGCTGTTTTTCTCCTCTAAAACAGTATAAAACTGATAACCTTTTTTTCTAGCCATAATCTACATATGGCCCTCCGAAAAAATTCTGGGTGCGCCCCTCCTCTCTGGGCTGGCATGTGGAAAGTTATTTCTTTACCTTTAATCAACACAAGTGGCAGGTAAATGCAGCCAGTGATTACATGTTACCCTATCCATGGGGAACCAGACCTATGACTTAGGTAATGGTCATCTCTTCCAATAAGGAGGCTACTGACATAATTAAAAGGCTTAATTATATCATGCCACTCTAATCTAATGAGAGAGAGAGAGAGAGAGAGAGAGAGAGAGAGAGAGAGAGAGAGAGAGAGAGGAGAGAGAGAGGGAAGGAGAGGAGAGGAGAGAGAGAGAGAGAGAGAGGAGAGAGAGAGGGGAGAGAGGGGGGGGGGGGGGATCAGTCCGATAGTGAAGTGATTAATCTCCGAACCAGGAGAAGGGAAGTCAATATGTCAATATGAGGGAAGAATCTTCCTTTTCTTTTTGTTAAACATGTTGTACTAGCCGAAAAGCCGCTACCAGGCGGACTTTTTGGCTAGCTCTTGCGGAGGGCTATTGGTGGGCCTTTGGCCCACCAAACACAGACTCTCCAGATAGCCCCTTCTAACTTTCCTGAAATCATGGATGTAGAAATGTATGTATTAACGCCTTACCCATCACCACACACCCATTCACTCACCCATTACCCATCACTCCCCACCCATTCACTCACCCATTACCTATCACCACACACCCATTCACTCACCCATTACCCATCACCCCCCCCCTATTCCCTCACCCATCACCCATCCCCCCGCACCCATTCACTCACCCATTACCCATCACCCTACATCAAGGTTTCTCAATTCTCGCAACCCACTTTTTTTTTTCACAATTCTCGCTAATAGGCTACTAAAAATTAAAATAAATAAAAAGTGATCGGACCATTCCCAAAGTGGCCTTAAAATGTTCCCCTGGTCGACCTGGTTCCAAAACTGTGCCATATGATGGGATTGCGCCACTGGGGGCGGAACCTATCGCGGACACACAGACAGAGACACACACACACACACACACACACACACTTTCGCTTATATTATTATAGATGTTAGTGTTACGAACAGTATGTACTAAAACACATTCCTAATATATTACGGCCGCCGTATCTATTACCGCGACGCTACGAATACGGGTTTGTATCTTAAACCACTGAAAAAAAATATATAAACCTTCACATAAACACCAAAAAAAAAAAAAAAAACCACCCCGGTAAGAGCGAACAACACTGCAAGTAAAGCTGAAAAGTAGTAGGCTACATGAGTTAGTTAAGGCGATAATTAGCAACGAGTTTGTATCTTTAGCCACTGAAAAAAATATACATAAACCTTCACATAAACCAAAAAAATATTAAAACACCCCGAACTATACTGCAAACAAAGCTGGAAAAACGAGAACATGAGTTAGTTAAGGAGATAATTAGCAACTGGTTTGTATCTTAAAGCTGAAAAATAGTATATGGGTTAGCTAGTCTTCTAATAAGGCGATAATTAGCCCCCCTTTAATGATTTATGGCAGGGGACAAGTGACACGTCCTCAACCCCCTCCTGAGTGCCTGAAGGAGAGGCTGTCTGTCTGCTCACCTCGCCTATGTTCATGTTGCGTGCAGGAGGACCAGGAGGCAGGAAGACTAGGAGGACAGGAGGCGAGGTGACTAGTGGCTCCTCTGGGTTCTCGCGTACCTACCACCCACCTGTCAGCAACCCGCCCACCCACTGACTGACTGACACTGCTGCCTGGCACTGCTGACACTGCCACTGAGCACTGACGGTCACTTGCATGGATTCATAAATACAGAAACCCAATAATACATTTAAAAGCCACTTATAGATAGATGATTAGAGATAACAAATACATATTAATATATCTTAAGTAACATAAAATAGGTGCAAATATGACGAAAGATATCAAAATAGAATTGAGCGATGGCGGTACCTGGCATTCCTACCTACACTAATTGCCATCATAGTTTAATTGCTCGGTTAGTTATCATGTGCAAGGGAGCCCCAGCAGGTGACTTTAATTGAATAACTAGTACAATGCATTATTTTGGCCTGTACGCTGTGTGGGAGTCACCTGTCCGCCCTTCCCGCCATCTGTTGGTCGCATCCCACACCACCCATGTTGACCTCCTCTCAGTACGCCATCACGTCTAGAACATGAATAAACAAACAAACACACACTTTAACAACCTACATATACCCAATAGATAATAATAATTAGTAATAAAACCTATCTGCAGAGGTGAAATATAAGAGAAATGGTTAAATCAGTTAAATAAGGTTAGGGTGTATTAGTTTGTTAAGCCTGACCCTTGCATACGAACACCAGCCTGAACTTTTTTGTAAACATCTCGTCGCTAAGCCTGGACAGTGAATCATACAACACAGGGAACTTTTATACAGTGGTGAGGCAGGAGGGCGTGATGAGTGGGGCAGGATGAGGAGAGAGGGCGTGGGTGTAGGCTCGGTGTGGGCGGGGAATGCGTGGGCGGGCGTGCAAAGGGTGTGTCAGGCTTAGTGTCAGGCAGGGAAAGGAGTGTCAGTCAGCCTGTGTACAAAGTCAGCCTGATCTTCCCTCACACCCACTGACCTACCTATTTCCTACGCCCATTGTGTAGGTGTGGGCGTGTGTGTAGGTTCTTCATTATTTTGTGGTGTTATAGTGGGTACTAATCACCATTACATTCTGTCGTCACCATCATTATCACCACTATGTACAGTGCTTCACCGCTATCATCACCACCATCCTATTCACATCATCACTATTATTGTATTCAGTCTCCATCACCACTACTAATGTATTCACTCACTATCATCACCATTGTAAACAGTTATCACAATCATCACCATTGTTATTTACACCACTTACCGTAGATAACCGTGGCGATACCACTATAGACGCCGGTCACTTGCCACTGCACTAATGTCGTCAGGCACAATATGTTACCAATTTTAGCATCACTACAGACTTTTATGTGCCACTGAAGACATGTAGTTTGATGTACATAATATAAACTGCTGTGCATGCTTCTTCAGTAGCACAAAAAAGTCTGTAGTGATACTAAAATTCGTAATATATTGTGCCTGGCGACATTAGTGCAGTGGCAAGTGACTGGCGACTATAGTGTTATCTACGGTAGAGGTAAGGTAAAATTTTGTTAGGTTACCGGGTGTCTAGGGGGGCGGAGCCCCCGCGTTAGAAGGTTAGGTTAGATTAGCGGATGATTATTGCTAGGTGGTTAGGTTAGATTATCGGGGGGTCGAAGGGGGCAGAGCCCCCCGCTAGGTTAGGTTAAATTTGCTTAGGTTCGGTAAGATACCGGGAAGTCGAGGGGGACGGAGCCCCCTCGGAGAGAGGGCTCTTCATATTATAGTTGACTGCAAATAGCGGGATCCCCTAAACCAAAAAATTACCAGTGCTTATTGCTGTCACTTTCTGTTTTCCTTAGCCATAAAACAAAAATAATAAATCATCCGTGTCTTCATTCTTACGTTTCGAGAGAGGGTTCCTTCATTTGTGCCTTCATATCATAGTTAACTGCAAATCGCAGGATGCCAGAGGGCCTTAAAAAAAATTACTATCCTGGCTTTTTGCTGTCACTTTTTTTTTTCCCCCATAGCCATAAAAATATGAATAATAAATCACGGGTGTCTTCAGGTGCATATCAGGCACGGGGCACCATGGGGGGCAGCGACATGCAGTTCTGCCTACGATGGAACAACTTTGGCACCACCATGACGGCCGCCCTGCACACGCTGCACGAGGGCGGCGACTTTGTGGACGTGACCCTGGCAGCGGACGGCATGCAACTCAAGGCCCACAAACTGATCCTGTCCGCCTGCAGCCCCTACTTCAGAGACATCCTCAAGGTGGGTCTTGTGGCAGGGGACAGAAGGAGGGTACTGGGTGCTAGTTGGTGTGTGTGTGTGTGTCAGTTGTTGCTTATTGAGTACCAACACAGAATTTGACGAGGTCATTTTCACAGGTTTTGTGCCTTATTCCAAGAGCCATTTTTTCCCACCTCAGTAAATAACAAGACATCTGTCTCTTAATTTGGTGTCTACAAACAAAGAGTTCATTCAACATTTAGTGTTCCTCTGTGTGCAGAACAACCCGTGCCCGCACCCAGTGATCATCCTGCGTGATGTGCCCATCGAGGACCTGGAGGCAGTGCTGGCCTTCATGTATGAAGGTCAGGTGAACGTGTCCCAGACGCGCCTGCATACCTTCATGAAGCTGGCCGAGGCCCTGCAGGTGCGCGGCCTCACCGACACCCAGAACACCCGGGCCAGGATAGAGAAGGTGGGTCTGCTGGGTGCCCCTCTACTGAGGCTCACTCATGGTGACGGCGGGAATGTTGTGAGTCTGAATGTTGGCATTCCTGATCAAAATACAACCCATGATACATTAAGCTAAAGTTGGGTTGTTTTCTGGGTGGCAGGAGATGCTCCAGGACTTGCTGCCGGGCTCCGAGGTAGCAAATTCAAATCCAGTGGTAGCTGCAGCAGCAGCAGCAGTCGCTGCAGCAGTTAGCAGTGCAAGTGAAATAACTGTCCCAATAGTTTCACACACCAATGTAAGTTACTGTACTGTAGCTCTTCATATAACACTTTTAAGAAAGCATTTTTTTCAGTGGTAGATTAAAAGTTCATAAATCATAATCTGGGGTGTTACCTTAGGCAACCACAGTTCTGATTCTTAGCGAGAATTTCTTGTGTGGCATTTACAGTAACATTTCTCATCAATATCATTTTCATAAAATGCTTCAAGTTTAGGAAATGTTTTTACTTCCTTTTCATGGGTTGAGATTCTAGGAGAGAGGGAAGATGACTGCTGTGCCTCCTAATGGGTATCTTCGCCTCCCACAGACCCGGCCTCCACACACCAGATCCCGGGCCCAGGAGTCCCCGCCGCCCACAGCCAAGCGCAGGCGCCCCTCGCCCGGCCAGGAGCGGCGTGCCACAGGGGAGGAAGACCACACCTTCCAGGATCATGCAGATATCAAAAGAGATATTCGTGTGAGTTTCCCTTGCTGTTCATTATGAGTGGCTCATTGGAAAAAATCTGTTGCTGAATGTTGGGAGTAGAACAAGAATGAATGTTAATAACATATGCATTTTTTTTCTAAAATTTCATTTAAAAAAAAAAAAAAAATTCTCAAAAGTTATATTTCTATAAGGCAAGTTCCTTGTTTGCATGAGCCAATGTGGCAGCTTGCCAAATTGCACTTGTGTGGAACTGTATTTAGGTTTCTTCTGAGGGCCTCATGCCACGTCTTCCCTGGCATGCCTCTTGGTGCCCACTCTGCCTTGCACTCACAATATTATAAAGCTGACTTTGCCCAACACACTAATTTTGTTCTTGTCACTATTTATGCAATGTAATGCATTGAATGGACCAATTTTGTCCAAAAAAAAAAGCCAAAGTAGTACAAAGAAAAACACCAAGATGCTGAAGTATGCACGAATAATGAACACATTTTCACATAATGCGTCAGGATTGACGGAATATGGTGTAATAAGCTGTAGGGATGCCGAGTATCTGTAACTTGCTCGCTGATCTCCATTACGGTGGTGTGCAGAGGGCACTTTGAAATGTCCCCCAGAAAATGTAGCTTTGTGGTAATGTAGTTACAGGAATAATAATGCCATAAAAATTATAACCATGTCCAGTGACAAGAAAATAAGGAGGTAATAGTAGCTGTTTTTCACACATCACCCAACTAATGCATCCATGTTCATTGCTCTGGTTACCTATTCGTGTCATGGAGTCATGCGGATGTGATTTACCTGTGTTAATTGGTGAAGTCCCTGGTTTTAACGGGAAAGAAGTCATTAGCGACTCTAACTGCCACTGTTTGTGCCATGCCTGTCAGCAGTGTTTTGAGTTTTGCAATGTATCATTGCAGTTTGAATGTCACTTTTCTTGAAATTAATGCATTTGTGTACTATGGCAACGTAGTGAGTTAGCACACAGTGCATCGCATTCTTTTTCTCCTGCATTTGTTGAAATCACAAGATCATAAGTATGATGTAATCTCTCCAGTAATTTGTGACCAGAAAATGTTTTAAGAAAATACAAAACTCTGGTGTGTGCAATTTTTGCATCTGCTTGTGCGCTAAACTCCCAGTGGTACAGTCAGTACATGCAGTTAAGCTTATGAATTTTTTTGACCAGAATTTATTGGAGGTGAAGTTAGAGCCTGACGAGTACCCCGAGGATGAGCTGGAGCAGGAGCCTCCACCCCCTCCCCCCGAGGTGAGCTTCATGGAGCACCAGCCCGACGTGAGCCTCAAGAGCCTCGGGGTGGCCACCACATCGGCCAGCATGGCCTCGGGCTACATCTCTCACCAACCCTCCGAGAAGGCCACTCACCACATGATCCCACGGAGGAATTCCCACGAAAAGACCTCCAGTCATCTTAACTTACAACCAGAATTTCCCCAAGACCCATCTTGTAAGTATTGTTTACCTGTGACCTGCCAGTAGGCTATTTACTCACTCACTCACGGCCAGAGGCTATTTACAGTGAGCCACCATTCACTTGGTTCATTAGGGGTAGGGGATAGTAAGACTGTCAACAAAATTTGCTGAAATAGTGCCATAAGATTCATGATCATATTGCTTATCAGGGAGACCTTGACATTTTTTTAGGTCCCTGTTGTCGCCTTCGTGGTGTAGTGGCTAGCGTGCCTGGCTACGAATCTGCGGGCCCTGGTTCGAATCCGGGCCAGTGCAATTCGGCGACCAGCCCACCCAGCTGTTCTTCCTTATTTTTGGGGTTGATAAATATACCTGGGGTAGGTAACTGTGTTAACCCAGATGTCACACTAGCCCTGTGTCCCGGGGTAATGGGTCCTCACCCACCACAGGCTCTAAGGGCTAATAAGAACATAAGAACATAAGAAAATAAGGGAGCTACAAGAGGCCGTGAGACCTACACGAGGTAGTTCCTATAACTAATGCCACGGAGATGAGCCACCGAATGCCACGTGCAGCTTAGCGTATGCTCCCATCTTTACCTTTTTTACCTGTTGGGCTGTTTTCACACCCTGTTCTTGCCACGACCATGCCACTGGATCTGTCACTGCTCCTCGCTGTGAAGGACAGTTCAGTTCTGACCTTAAGTCAGATGATACTTGAACACATGGGTGGCCGTCGACACTGGTTCTGGGGAACCAGTGTGGCAACACAAGCAACACACAGGAACTGTGCCACACGGGGTGACAGGCGCGTCTGTCAACATAACGGTGTAGGCTCAGCATCTCGCCTCACAAGACTCAAGTCAGCCCCGTCTCCGTCACCATGGCGCATCATTTTATCCTAGCATTGAGTCAATAGTCTTATTTGGTTTAACAGTGTGGAAACAGTCAGTTGTAGTCTCATATAATTATATAATTTTGAACGTTCAATTAATTTTCCACAGCACAAAGTTCTTAATATGTTGGTAGTTACCCACTGTTGAAGCCACTGCTTTGCCAAAATATTTTTTTCCCTCTCACTTTCTTCTCTTTAATGACAAGAGTCAGCTCAGAGTGCAGTGCGGTTGAGTGGTATCTTGTCCAACAACTTTTGATGTACTGACGTGCCACCCACCCACAGCACCAAGCACTTCTAGCGAGGCACGAGCTTGAGCACACAATGGTTGTGCATGACTTTTCACTCATCCCTATTCCTGGCCTCCCTGCCTCATAAAGGTGGGGTCACACGACAGCTTTTTTTGAGAATATTTAGCCGGCAATATTCAGCCAAGGCGATTTCTTGCAGAGTTCTGGTGACACGGACTTTCACAGAGCTAGCCGAGTTTTAATGGCAATTTTGGCTTCTTGTTTTAATCGGCGCAGGAGCCAAGCCGTATCTGAAGAAGCATCTTTGGAAAAATAGGGAGAAACTGGTTCACAAATAGGGTGGTGAATGATTGGAATGGACTCATGTTATGGAGGCGTCAGTGAGCAGCAATAAGATGGTCCAGTCCAGTATCCCCTTAAAAGGTAGACAGCCAACAAATAAAATAGGGAAGACCATCACTGACTCACGAAATCCTCCTAAGCGTTATTATCCTTCAAAATGTTACAAAAAATGTACAAGACTTCACAATTCGTCTTGTAATCGGTTCTTGCCACTATGTAGTTGTTTATTTCAGCTTCTGTATATTGAATTAGAGCGTGCATTAAAAATGAATGTCAAATAATATGCGTTGTTGGTGGTTTCACGGTTTGAATTTAGCCAAAACTCGGGAATTTTCAGCCAACAACACGAACATGTTCGTCTTGACTCAATGTTGGCAATTTTAGCCGATTTGGAGCCGGATTGGTCTTGCTGGCTGAATATTGCCGGAAAAAGTGCTCGTGTGACCGCAGATAAACTAGCATAATCTGACGGGGACATTTTGCAGTGTAGTAAAGGAGTTTCCACCATCCAAGTGAGCAGCTCTACTACAAAGCCAGCTTCACTGAAACAAAGCTTCAAAATCAATGCAGTGAAACATTAAGTGCAGGGTTATTTTTTATTCTTTCTAAAGACTTAACTAAACTAAAGACTAAAGACTCTCTCTAAAGTTAATTTAGAGGCAGTCTTGAGATAGGTTGAGGATAGCATGGTTGATAAGGAGGTCAAGGGCTGTGGAGACAAAGCCAACGTGACAGTGGCCTTGGAGGCACCACCACCACCACCTCTTTACACTGTTACTGCTTGGTCATCGGCACACACCTGCAAACTCAAAAATGATCCTAGATGTTGCTTGACCTCAGTGTGGCATGCTTCCAGGCCAGAACCTGCCCTACCCGTGTCCATTCTGTGAGAAGGCCTACACCTCGTGGGGCTTCAGGCGGCGCCACATCAAGGGCTACCACACCTCGTCCCCCGAGCTGCCGTGCAAGTGGTGCTTCACCATTCTGGCGTCACACCAGGACTGGGCGGTAAGATAAACTGTTGAATGACAATAAACACACCTTTTTTTTCATGTTCTTTTAGTGATGATTTGATGTCCAACTGAGTGGTAAAGTTTTGTATGAGGAAAGTAAGTTTGATCTCCACTTGTCTCGAAGGTTGAGGACCAAGAACACACAAGCAGAGGCATGCTTAGTGGCACCTTAGAGTTGTAATATACATGATACTATAAAGCAGTAGCTGTGTTAATGAGAGAATAAAGCTTTTATTGGCACCACGATGAAGGCTCTTGTAAAGAAGAGGTCATAATCACGGTCAAAATGTATGTGTGTGTGTGTGTATACTGATCTGACGGTTGGGTGGGCAGGAGCACGTGGCGCGGCGGCACAACCTGGCTGTGGGTGACGCCCGCAACGGCCTGCTGATCCTGGAGGAGGCCCACATGGTGCTGCAGATCGCCCAGCCCACCCGAATCGACTCTCTCATGGAGCTGATCAAGAACAAGAAGGTGGCCAAGGTTGAAGACACCCCTGCCAAGGAGGCAGAGCAGAGCCAGAGCAAAGAGGCCGGGAAAGGGAGCAAGTGAGGCCTGGTGGGCTGATTCCATTTCTCTCTTTTTTATTCAGGGATAATGCATCCACAGTAGGAGTAATTAACCATAAAATATATAACACATGTGCATTCTGTATGCACAAGTATGTGTGTGTGTGTGTATGTGTATGAGAGAGAGAGAGAGAGAGAGAGCGCGAGATTGTGTGCTGTGTACAGGAGATGAGTGACCATCTTTCAAAGAGGGCTGTAGGAGTGCCTTCAGGTGCAGGTATATTGCCATACAGACTTGTGATATTCTACTTCATGTTGGTTTGTCTCCTTAAAATAGGATGGAGTGTGAGGAATTATGTGGTCACGTGGTTCATGGGTGAAAGGATAATGAGTTAACTTATTTTTTCATATGCACACTTTTCATGGAAAAGTCTGTGTAATTATACTTAATTTCATGGAAGTAAAGTTCCATTGTTCCCTCCCAGTGAAGTTTTAGTTCGGTGTAACAGATTCATTATAATGTTTTCTGATAACTCTCTACCCTTTTCCAATGAAACTAAATAACTGTATAGTGAAAAGTTATATTTTTAGAACTAATCAGAAATATTGGGTAATATTTTGGTGTACGTTGTGTGGCCTCACGGAGCCCGTGTGGTGGAGGTGGAGTGGCGGGTGTGTGTGTGGTGGCTGCCTCACGGAGCCCGTGTGTTGGAGGTGGAGTGGCGGGTGTGTGTGTGGTGGAGGTGGAGTGGCGGGCGTGTGTGTGGTGGAGGTGGAGTGGCGGGTGTGTGTGTGTGGTGGCTGCCTCACGGTTCCCGTGTGGTGGAGTGGCGGACGTGTGTGTGGTGGCTGCCTCACGGATCCCGTGTGGTGGAGTGGCGGGCGTGTGTGTGGTGGCTGCCTCACGGATCCCGTGTGGTGGAGTGGCGGGCGTGTGTGTGGTGGCTGCCTCACGGAGCCCGTGTGGTGGAGTGGCGGGTGTGTGTGGTGGCTGCCTCACAGAGCCCGTGTGGTGGAGGTGGAGTGACGGGTGTGTGTGTGGTGGCTGCCTCACGAAGCCCGTGTGGTGGAGTGGCGGGCATGTGTGTGGTGGCTGCCTCACAAAGCCCGTGTGGTGGAGTGGCGGGCATGTGTGTGGTGGCTGCCTCACAAAGCCCGTGTGGTGGAGTGGCGGGCGTGTGTGTGGTGGCTGCCTCACGGAGCCCGTGTGGTGGAGGTGGAGTGGCGGGTGTGGTGGCTGCCTCACGGATCCCGTGTGGTGGAGTGGCAGGTGTGTGTGTGTGGTGGAGGTGGATTGGCGGGTGTGTGTGTGTGTGGTGGCTGCCTCACGGATCCCGTGTGGTGGAGTGGCAGGTGTGTGTGTGGTGACTGCCTCACGGAGCCTGTGTGGTGCAGGTGGAGTGGCGGGTGTGTGTGTGGTGGCTGCCTCACGGATCCTGTGTGGTGGAGTGGCAGGTGTGTGTGTGTGTGGTGGCTGCCTCACGGAGCCGTGTGGTGGAGTGGCGGGTGTGTGTGTGATGGCCCCTCACGGCCACAGAGTCCGGCCTTGTGGTGATGTGGCAGTTTTACCATCAGAGTTCTCTTGTTTAGGGTCACCATTGCCTTCCAATTTTGGGAAAAAATGCCTTACTAAAGTGTCCTCTGAGGGATAAATTTTGTATTGACATCACGATAACTAATATGAATGGTAATGCACAAAGTAATAATAGTGTAATTATTGTATTTATTCTGAAATCAGTACTACGAGTATAGGGCCTCATGTCTAAAGTTAATTTAACTTTTGCCAATACCTAACAAAAAATGTATTTTTATACTGAGTTAGTGGCAAATAAATATTTTTTTGTTCAATATATAACATAAATACTACCAAATAGTTTATTTTTCTCCATTTGTGTACAAATCTTGGGGTTGAAGAAAAGTTTAAATCTTTACAGGATGACCTCATGACTACCTGATACGTTTTCCAAATTTTATCAAGGAAAAAGAAAACAAACTTAATGTCTTCCTTGTTCTTTCATGTTCCCTCTGCGTTGACCCTTCACGCCCCTCCCTAACACTGTCGGCCGGCAGCACACATAGGCACAGTGTACCATAGTGTGTGGTGGAGACAATGCCCTCACATTGGTGTGTGTTTGGCAACATCAGTGATGGTCAGATAAGAGAGCAGCACATAATTGCAGTGAAAAATACTGCCTCGACATGAGAACAAAAAGGGCCAGAGGTTCAGCGAGCAGGATTTGACATTGTCACTTGATTTGTGGAATCTTTCAGATCACAATCACTCGTCTTGAAAGCATCTTGGATGCTAGGTAGAAAAGTTTTCTTAAATAAATAAACAAATCTACACTACTTCCACATGTAACAGGAAAACATTAACATAGATTGTGTCTCAAAAAAATGCAGTGTCATTTCACTCGTTGAATAAATTATTATCTGTAAAATGTCATCATCATCATATGTCACACTCACTCACTCTTAAACACACGGCTCGAGCTACTCGACAGTCTGCATCAGAACTCCGACGGGTCGTGGAATATTCTGTTGTCCTCGGAGGGGTCGGTGGGGTTGATGAACACGCCCTCCATCGTCTGCCACTTGGCCTGCACGCCCGGCCGGTCCAGACCCACCACCTCATTCTGGCCGTGGATGGGCCGCCCGTACTGCTGGCCAGTCACTCCCAAATACCTGTGGGGGGCACCCAGGGGTGCGGGGGTTGAACAAAAACGAGTCTCGCACATTTTGCAAGACAACAAAAGCCAAGCAGAATTCATTGCCCTTTATACATGGAATTCCAAGGCTTAAAACAAAGAAAATTTCAGAATCTTTGAGTTTTACTGATCACTAAGAATGTGTTCATGCTCCTGGCTTTCTCTGGAACACTTGTATGCAAGGACACGAATGGAAGGTTGGGACCCTTCCCTTGGTCGTGACATTTCCCATGAAAACAAAGTGAAGCAATCTGCTTTTTGCTATTTACTATTCCCCTTATTTGGGACAAGGCCATTTGTGTATAGTGATTACATTGTTATGCCCTTCTTGTAGGGATTACTGTGGGTAAGTATTTCACTGAATCGAAGATCTGTTGTAAAATACCACAACTTCCCATGGTAAATGATGAAGAAACAACTCAAAATTTGAGAAATCTTTCACAGTGGTATTATGTACTCTGGGATCAAACTTGATAGATAACAAACACTACTTGTTAGGTATAGCGCTCCATGAGGAACTGGTATAAAAAAATAAAATAGTTAACTCACTTGTCGGTATCAGTGTGTCTCAACATAACGTCCTGGTTGCGGCCCCACGCCTCGCCGTCACAGACCACCATCCACTCGTCACCGGAGTCTCCCTCGCCCTCCTCCCCGAACGTCGAGATCTCCTGCATGTCAGACAGCGGCGAGGAGAAGAGGTGGGAGTGGAGGTTCCTGTGTGTGGGGAGGTGCTCCAGCCTGATGGTCTGCCCACAGGTGACGGGATCCCTGGAGAGGTGATACAAAAAGATGGATGAAAAAACACTGCTTGGGCAACTAAGACCAAATATCATGTGTGGGTAATGAAAGAGCACTAACCTTCCTGCCTACTCGCCACCATGGGCAAAATGCAAACTCCATGCCTAATGGCTGTGAGCCAAACACCCTACCAAGGGGCCACTCAATTTGATGAGTACCTAACACAAAAGTGGTTCACCAACTTGACAGTTTCTCTTTCCCTTTACAAAGTACAAAATCACAAGCCTCAAGTAAAAGAACTCTTCAGTGAACCTTCCTGACGAACTTGATCCCTTCACTGAGGATTCTAGCAACGTCCAAATAAGTGTGAAACATGAGAACAATGAAGGACAAATAATAAATCAAAGTCAGCACAATTAATATCAGTTGTTAACATCCATGCAAGTCTTACCCTCTCCTGCAATTCTTCTTAGCGGGGCCCTTCAGGAGCCAGTTGGAGTTGTGGTCTTCCTGCTGTGGGGTGCCCGTCACACTCTGCTGGCCGGAGCCCGACCCATACTTCACGTCGTGGGAGTGGAGCCGCACCTGTAGAGCAAGGATGGGTTAACGCCATCACGAGGCTGACAGAAAGCCAAAAAAATTTGAGTGCCAAAAATGTAACTTGTTTTCTTTTGAATAACTACAGTAGATGTACTAACATACACGGAATAGCTATAAGTTACTTCATCCTGTGTTGCTTTATCTATGTAGTATGCAGTGTAAAAATATTTAAAAGAATAGAATATCTTTTCATGAATAATTTTTTCCCTCTTCCCTTTGCTGGCAGCACTCTCGTAAAGATAAGAAAATTTTTGCAGGAAGAAATGTTACTTTTCTGGGGGTTTTCATACAGAATTTAAAAATAAAACAAATGAATTTCAAAATATAAGAGATTATTTTTTTCTTTTAATTTGAAATTCAATTATTTTAATTTGAAGTACAGTTATTCTAATTTAAAGTTCAGTTGTTTTATTATAAACTTCAGTTGTTTTAATTTGAGATTCACTAGTTTTAATTTGAAGTTCAGTTGATTTAATTTGAAGTTCAGTTGTTTTAATTTGAAGTTCAGTTGTTTTAATGTGAGTGAAAAGGTGTAGTTCACTAACTTAACCTGGACATTCGTTACGTAACCCAACCTTACTGGGGGGGGGGGGGGGGGGGCTGCCCGACTCCCCTTATGGTATTTTTCAGTTCCGACGGCTGATGTAGGTGTTAAAAATACTGCATTTTGTCAGATCTACACGTTGAGGACGGTTCTAGCTACGTGCCTTGTAGTGTATTAAACTGCAGCATAACAAAGACGGGAGGTGGGATTTTGTGGGAGAGATGCGGTCCTGTTACCTAAAATTACAAACCTGACTGACTTCTGCACGATATATGAGTGACAGGTCCACACACGTGCCTTCCTACCCACCCCCGCACACCACCAGCCAGGCCTCACGCCCGCCACCCACCTTGTAGTGCGTGTTGTACAGCTTCACCACCGAGCCGCAGGTCACGTGCTGCACCCCTCGCGCTGAAACAGTACACAATGCATCACCACCTGCACCCTCGCACCCAACACCTGTTTGTCACATCAAGGCATGTACACCCAGCCCCCGCACGCCGCTCACCACCTACCACACACACACGCCGCGTAGGTCACCAAGCACACTAGTCCCTCAAGCTTCATGATGCAGTGTTGGCAGGGTTCTCGGCACCTAGTACAGGCGGCCTGGAAGTGGCTGGGGTATCCTTGACGGTGACAGAGGCGAGGTAATGGATCTGACACCTCACACCTCCCCGCTGATGTTTACTTCCCCTGCCGTGGTGGTGGTGACGTCATGACAACACACGTCACCCCGCCTCATTGGTCCACACACCAAGAACAAACTGTCGTACGCCAACCAAAAAGTGTCGTACACGTATAATAATTACACATTACATAACACTGGATTAATAGAAATGGTGCTTTTATTAAAGAAGATAATGACCTAATATATGTCTATTAAAGGCCTGCAAATGAAAGTACAATATTAAAAGGCAATTTTCAGTTCTTTCTAATTGCTAATACACCACATATAGGCTATGTATGAAGTTGTGGGAGCCACTGATTACCGTACCATACTACTACTACTATACTACGAACATATTATATAATTTATAACTTGTACACACTAATATATTTTTGCTGCATAATGTAATTCTAACATAATTACATTCGTTCATAAAGTAAATACTTAAATAAAGCTACTAATCTAAAAACAGAGCAGCTGAAATAACATTAGCAGATTACATAGATGGAATATTACATGATGATTTACCTACCTACCTACCTACCACTATTATTCACAGTAGTTATATACATATTCCCTCAACCATTCTCTGTCTATATTTTACCTCATATTATCCTGGAAAGACGTGTCAAAGAAAACCGTGGAGTGACGTCATAACAAGGAAAATCAATGTTATGAATCCCCTTGGTTGTCCTGTGTGTGGTCATCGCGCCTCCGCCACCCCGACACAGTTGCCAGCGGGGCGCATTCTTGCCACTGATGATGCAACACCAGCTGATCATTCCAGTAATATTGAAAAACTAGCCCAATCTTCACTCTGGTATATCTATAACATGAATATAGAAGTTTATTATATATTATTAAATTTTAACTGAGACTATATTGGAAGAAAGAATTGGAATAAGGTGTAATATCTCAATGAAGATGTTTTTAAATCAACTATCTGTCGCCATGCTGATGATGCAATAGCAGCTGATCATGCCAGCAATGTCGAAAATCTAATCCAAACTCTACCCTGGAGCGTCTATAACATACATATAGGAATTAGCCATATATAATTCGCCTTCTTGGGTGAAACAACATTGCAATAAAGGAATACGACAGTGTGTAGTAAGTCAATAAAGAGCATTTTAAATCAACTTTCTCCTTTGTGACAGGATTCAATACAAGGCCAGATACAGCTGTGCCATTGGTCAATCTAACAGGAAATGACGTACACACTATCACCAGCCAATCACAGGACTTATAACACCCTGATATATTAATGACGTCACGGGAATCCTTGAGCCACTGGGGTGTTTGTAAACATAGACACGTTGGTCGTCCTGTTCATTATTATGTGTAAAGTTACCCTCACATAGGGCACAAGCTAGGGCGCGGCCATGGACGTGGATGACTTCCCCGCACAGGAGGCCGCCCTGGACAACGAGGTAAATACAATACATGAGTGAATAACCCAAAGCACTTCCCCAGCTCTCGACCATATCTTTGTTCTCCATACAGAAAACGAGCTACATCATTTCCATTCCCTGTTTCTGGCCAAGTCATTCCCCTATGGTGGTGCATGGGTGTGTGTGTGGGTGTTTGTGTGTGCGTGTGTGTTTGTTGTGGGGTAGTAGGGTGGGTGGGAAGCCTGGGTTGTAGGGCTGTCATTGTTCACTGCCTTATCATTGCCACAGTACAGGGGACAGTCATTCTACTTCCTGGTTGTCTTATAATGGTGGGCTACTTTACGATAGCGTTCTGAATTATATGGCTTTATGCATTTTAACAGTGATTTAAAGTGTGGTTTTGTAGGTAATGTTTCTAATGTGGTGATAGGTAACAATGCAACTACTACTCAGTGGAGATAAGTAGTACATCTTGGTGATAATGTTGTCTATACACTGTGACCTGAGTCTTGGTTGAGGGAGCAGGGTATTATTTCAGATGGACACCGAATTAACTTTGGTGGACGAAATAATTTTTTTCTGGTGAGTTTTGATGTTTTGAATTAATCTGCTATCGAACCGTTTCTGTCGCAATTATTTTCATTTTTTTACAGGTAAAGGTTAGGTTAGGTTTGATATAGGTTATGTTAGGTAAAGGTTAGATTAAGTATAGGTTCTGTTCGGTTCAATTTGTTTTTTTGACATTTTTGTTGCAAATCACACACACACACAAGTTATTTGCGACAGAAACGGTTAGCAGATTCATACAAAACACATCTAACCTCGCCAGAAAAAAATTGTTTCGTTCACCAAAGGAAGTTCGGTGTTCATCTGGAAATTTACCGGGAGAAGTGTTTTATCCTAAGCTGGGGAATTTGAGGAATATTACTGAATAATGCACAGGGTGATGTTAGTTCCTTGATCTGTATTTTTATTATTACGATATTCATGAGGTAACTACGTCCCCTGATTGTTATGAAAAGGGATGAAGGCAAAGAGACTAATAAAAAAGATCATATAAAAGACAAGACAAGTTGTAGTATAAAAAACGAAAAAAAGAAAAGTTCGTCAGGTGAACTCGAGGAGAATGATCACATTACTGCCATGGTAGTGAATAGCAAGTCAGACAGAAAATTAACTGAATAGATCACTTCAAGGTTGCCAAGACTAGCTATGATTTGCTCACATCATTTGCAGCTCTCAAGGAAAAACCATAATAGCCTACCGGCGCTATAAGCTTCAACGTAAAAAAAAAAATTATAATAATAATAATAATAAATAAAAAAGCTAAACATACGCATAGCCATCGCAATGAATCATACCACCAATGCTACTCCTTTGACAGAAAATGTATAATCAGTAAGTTGTATGATACTTTTGGGCCATGTATTGTACTACCTAATCATGTTATCAAAGAGCTAAAATACTGTCCCAAATAATCTTGATATTTCAAAATGCTTATCATGTTAATAATTAGTAATTGATTGTATTTTTCATACATAAGTCCGCCTCTCAATATAAAAATATTTATTATTCTCTATTTAAAAAAGAAATAGGGAAAAACTGGTTCACAAATAGGGTGGTAAATGATTGATTGAAATGGACTCAGTAGACAGGTAGTTAGTGCAGAGTCATTAGGGAGCTTTAAAAGGAGGCTGGATAATTTCATGGATGAGGATGAAAAGTGGATGTAGGTAGTGTTAAGTAACAGGAACTACCTCGTGTAGGTCTCACGGCCTCTTGTACCTTCCTTATTTTCTTGTGTTCTCATCAGTGAAAACAGACTAATGAAGGTGTTTAGCAGTGAAGTCAAGTGGATAGGCGAGAAAGGAGTTTTTTTTTACTAAGGAACAAATAATGAGACGAATGTTGTTTTGTGAATAAAAGAATGGCTTAGACTTTAGAGGGTTTACCAAGAGCCTTCATGTCTTGGTGCCTGAGTGGAGGCCAGAAGGGAAGAACTGAAATTAAATCATTAGAATGGGGAACTATAAGAGAGATTGACTGCTTGTAAATAGGAAGATAAAAGGAGTATGGAATGCTAGGAGTTTGTTGTGGGTTACTAGGGTGGAGGGGAAGCCTGGATAGGAAAAACAAGGAGAAAAACAAGGGATAGCATGAGACTCTTTTTGTAACAGGCATCAAAACTCATCCCTGTATTTGGGAATGGTACATGACTCTATGCTTGCTTCCTTCCCCTGTCGCTACCACAATGAACTAATAGTGATTGCCTTGTGAAGCATGCCCCTAATAATAATAATAATAATTGTATTCTCACCCGAAGGCATACAGGGGAAAACAATGATAATTATAATGCATATCCACAAAATATTACTAGCATCAGAACTTAAAAGAAACAAATAATGCTCTGCTATTCCATGGGTATGATAGGTTTCTAGATGAGTTCCCGGTAAAGGAGTCAAATGGAGTAAAAATAAGCTGTATGAGAGGATAATGTGAAAGAGTTGAGTTATTGAAGTGAAGCAATGATTGTGTAGCTGACATGGAGACACATGAGGCCTGACGTCATATTACCCACTTGGAGGTTATTAACATTTAGTATATAAATATGGAAGATTATTCATGATTGTATTTATAGGTCACCATCAGGGTTATGGAAAACTACGTAGTATGGCTTGTTTACCTATCCATCTGTCCATCTATCTTTGACGCCCCTTCCTAAGGATTTGCATTCCCTCCTTACATGCCCTAATCCTATCACTCTTCTCTCGCCCCTTTCTTTCACATACACTATAGCGCTCCGTCTTCCCATTGGCCTGTGAATAACTTTATGAAAAAACCCCAGATGTATTCTAGATCCTGAAGAAAGTAATAATGTTGACTATGCATTGTAAAAATTCAGATATATTTTATATCATGAAGAAAGTAATAATGTTGACTTATACATCAATATTGACAAGTGTTCATAATATCAAGGAATCCAGGAAAACTGTAAAGCCAGACATGATTATATATATAGTGTTACTGCACCGGATGTCTCCTCAGTAAGCAATAACACGGCAAAACTCAATGTAGTAACCAAGATAACAGTACTCACAGTCAATGGTATGGAGTATTTCCTTGAACCACCATTCATAGCCTGATGATATTACAAACACTTTTCTTCTCTGTTATTCATTAGCTTGTTATGTCACTCACTCACGCACGCACACCATGTTATACGAACGATATTGTGTCTTATTGTTAGTTATAGAGCATTGGGGAAGAGAGAACTGTGGTAGAAGTAACGGTGTGTGTGTGTGTGTGTGGGGGAAGGTGGAAGGCAGCAGAGCATCATTACCTACCGAGCGGGCGGGTCTTTGGTGCGTAGTAGTAAGATCGTGGTTGGCTTTTCCCCCCCAATACAAACGTCATATTTACTAGAACACCATTTTTTTATCACACTTCTTTATGCAGTTAGGCCTAGATGTATAATAACAGTTAACAGGTCGGGTTAAACTACATTTCTGGTTGACTTTTTCCCCCTATACAAACGTCGCACTATCACACAATTTTTTTCTAACACTTTCTTTTTGCAGTTAGATGTATAATAACAGTTAACTGGTCGAGTTAAACTACATTTCTATCTAGCGGTGAAAGGTGTCGATCCGATAATTCATTCATGATTTTTTTTTTATCTAAGCTTTTTCCCTGTCAGGAAAATGTGTGTGTGGTTTGTCATGCATTTTATGTGTGGTTTTATGACATAAGAGCACAGTTTTCCAGGGTAGTGTGTGAGACGGCGGCCCTTTAATAACACAGTGATATGACCTTCCTTCCTCACCGCTCCAGCAGACAGAAAAGAGAATAATATATAAAAAAGTAAAAAAAATCCTCACCGCTCCAGACAGATAGAAAAAGAGAGAAAAAATATAAAAGTAAAATTAAATAGCTGTGTATGTCTTCCCCTATTTAATGAGATAACT
Source organism: Chionoecetes opilio (assembly GCA_016584305.1). Lineage (NCBI taxonomy): Eukaryota > Metazoa > Arthropoda > Malacostraca > Decapoda > Majidae > Chionoecetes > Chionoecetes opilio. The sequence goes on from JACEEZ010024172.1 coordinate 232,672, forward strand.
TAACAATCATATACTTTAACACACTTTATAATGCAAGTATGACGACTCAAACCCTATCGGTGTATATGTTAAGTCGTCAATAAGTATAAACCGGTAATTAAAAAAAAAAAAGTATTGATATATACGTGGCAATGTCAGGAACCAGGTTAACCACGATCACAGCTCTCCCGTAATAAATACCGCTATAAGAACCTTTCCATTAATGTTTTAGCTTCTTTGGCGTTTCACTGATAGCCTTGAACTGTATGAGCTACACTCCATTATGTCATTTGACGACAAACACATTGAGAAGACTAGACACAGATGCTTAAAAAATGAGACGTAGAAAATTAATGGTAGCTATATATCCACTGCGTATATTGAACTGTATTTTATAGCATGTATCTCCGGCTTGTGTATGCTTTGCTCATACGGATATCCGGTAGATAGACACACGAGGTATATGTTAGGACCGGTTAAATAGTGTGTAGGAGCTATATTGCAGGCGGGATAGACAAATTCTGGCCGGGGTGGCGTGGGTTGAGCATGCCGCTATGAGCCACACAATAATGACTCTTACGTCCCAACCTCGTCCCTTACAAACATCTCACCCATAACCTAAAACTCTTAACTTTCTCGCTATGTTTATACTGTGTAGTGGTGAAGGGAGGATCAAGGCTATGTTTGAGTCATAGGGTTAAGGTGTATGAGGTGTTATGTAGGAGGAAATGAATGGAGAGTGTGTGCGTGGTGCGTGTGTGTGTGTGCGCGTGGAGGTGTGTGTGGCGTGTCTGCGTGCGTGTGTGTCAGCGGGTAGTGCGTAGTTACGATGTGCCAGGCTTTGTCGGCGACGAGGCTCAGGCGAGGTAAGACGCACTCCATCTAGGCTCTCAACTAACACTGTGGGGAACCTATGGGTGTGTGTTAGTAAGTTAGAAGATAGGTAGATAGTTAGAAATACCTTAACGTGTAGGTATGATGTGTTAGTGCAGTGGTTTAGGGTGAAGGGTAGATTGGTGATGATAGATGCCGGTGTGCGAGTCGATGAGGTGCTTGTCAAGGTGCGCATTACGAGGTTGAGGTGGGGTTGTGTGGTAGTCAATGTTGAGGTGTTAGAGGTTGTGTGTGGGCCGCGGCAGAGGTTAGGGGAGACACAGGTGACAGCAGGTACCGGTGTAGCGAGCCCGTCAGGTCCTTGCTACATAGGTGGTGCGCAGTACATTCCTTGCCGCTACTCTGCTACTCTCATTCTCCTGCCTGTGTCACGGGTCTACTAGCCACATGGAGCCTTGGTTATAGGGGTTAGGCTGTTCTTGTGGCCTAGCCGTGGTGTGTGTACTGTGATGTGTGTTGTGACTGTATTACCCGTCCGTATTCAGGGAAACAGTGCAAGTAGGCAATGTAGTGCAATATGTCTTGAATTTATCTCATTTATCTTTTATACAAACTACTATGCACTCAAATTTAGGTCAATATAATTATTCGTGTTTATAGAAACATGTGAAATAGACCTCCTGAACCTCCAATCTCACATCTGTAAGAGAGGTCATGAGATTTTACCTCATTAACCCTTTCAAACTTCTAAAAATATCATTGAAAATAATTAGGTACACCCATGATTAGGTAAAACGTACTGCGGCCTTGTACTTGGTCACGTCCCCAAGGCATAGTGTTGGGTACCAGACCGAGGAGCCTAGACTTAGTGCTCCTTTCTGTGTGTGTGTGTGTGTTCTAAAGTGAAAGGCTTTATTCTGGGATGACCCAACAGACGTTCTTCAGATGTATAATTATTTATACTAGCATTATTACTCTTCTACATCTTTAGATTCTACAGTTTCATGATCATTTCAATCCTACTGATTATATTGCAGCAGACTTTGAGATCATGGAAGTATTTAGTAGCTTGATAAATCATGTGTAGGCCTAACAGTTGTAATTTATTTTTTCAGGGCAGCAAGCGGGAAGGCACCAAGCGAGGCAGGAAGCCAGGCCGTAAAGCCAAGTCGGACATGAAGGCGAAACTCGGTGAGACAGCTTGGCTTGGGTTACAAGTTGATGTATTATCCATGTATCCTTGTAGAAATCATCAACTTTACTCGAAAAAAAGTGGTACAAGTGTGAAAGTAATGGAATTGTCATTTAAAGATATAAAAAGTGAAGGAGACTGTTTAAGAGATATGTGCATGCACTGATAACACTTCACACATGCATGCTTGTTGGGGCAAACTTTCACTTGGGGTTTATTATTAAGTTTACTTGTTTTCATTGTATTCTTTCACATGCCTTTGTCTGTTTTACAGTACTTAAGCACATTTGCAGATTTTCTACCTTGATTTCCATTTTACATAGTCCTTGTACTTAGAAACAACATATTATGTTTTATGCTACAAGTGTGAAAAGTGGTGTCCACCAACAATTAAGTCATTCATGGCACTTTGCAGAACGCAGTCGGCAGAGTGCAAGGGAATGTCGTGCTCGTAAGAAGCTGCGTTACCAGTACCTTGAAGAACTGGTGACCAACAGGGAGAAAGCTGTTATTGCCCTTCACAGGGAGCTGGAGCAGGTAGGATACTGTGATGCCCCATTTTAAGTCTGAATGTTGGCACTACATCTAAAGAGTGAGACTTTGCACCATTGCTTACACGGGCCAGACAGCAGCATTAACCTTGTCTTATGTTTGAGCTCCAACTTGTACGAAAACCCTTCCATTGCAATCCCATAGCATTGGGTCAATGTTCAGTATGTTGTATCTAATTACCAACACCACAAATTACTATCATACTATGACAGGTCTCAAGTAATGTGGTTGAATGTCTATTCTTTTTTTTTGTCACAAGCTGGGATAAGCTTATCATTAATGTCTATTTTTCTTTCCTTTGTATTGCATCCCTTGTAAAGATTGGCCAGTTGCTTTGTTGCAATGCATATTTTTGTCAAAACTGAGCATGTGAGTACTACACACAGGGAGAAACAGGGAGATACACGATCTCCCTGTTACTCATGTGATATATTTTTTACAGTAGACAAGTTTGTTTTTCCCCCCGCCCAAAAAAAGTTGCACTACAACTTTCGTACCACTGAAACTCAGTGAGTCATTTTTTAGATGTCATCAGTACATCATTTACTTCAAGGTCATAGATGATTGATCCCTCGTAATTGCATTGTTTGGTTTTTATGACTTACGTGATGGCACAAATTATCTAAGCTAAACAGATAAATATTCCAGTTGCTTTGTTGCACTGGATATTTTATCATAACTGAGCTAGTAAGAACTATTCACAAGCTGGATACAGCCAGGTACTGGAGATTAGATATAATTTTGACCATGACAATTTTTTTAAGCATTGAAAGCATTGATCGTTTTCATTCTTGTCTTTTTAAATGGAAAGATTCAAACAGTTTATAACTGTTATTGAATATTGCATGTTCTTGTATTTCAAAATATTAAGGTTAAAGCCTATTACAGGGATTGTTGAGATTTCCATGGATGCACCATTAAGGCAATAGCTTTGTTTTTATGTTTGCTGACATCAATAACACTAATTTCCTTTCCAGTATCGTGTTTGGGCCAAAGAGCTTGATGAAGGCAAGGTCCCTGAAGGCGTACTGCAACTGATAGAGGACCAAAAAGTCAAGAAAAATGAGCAAGAATGAATTGACATTTTAGGCTTAATCAGCGTGTTCAGACAAATTCATTACATACAGATAGGTCGTTCCTGAGTATTTCAGGATCTCCTTGTTGTTCCTTCATTGAAGATCTAAAGTACTAATATGTAATCGTTGATGTGCTTGACGGGTGAGGGAGGGACAGAGGGGCCTGCCTCGTCCTGCCCTCCAGCTTGCTGCCGTCACGGGGCCGGCTTGCTGACAGCTTCTCTTGGTTTTATTTTTTGTTCATTATTATAAAACTAACTGTAGAATTAAATTGCTTGATCACCATGTGTAGAATTCATACATTCATTCATTTCATTAGGTCATTCATCCTCATTTCATTATCATCTTGGTGTCAGATTTGTTTACTAATGCCAAAATAAGTATATAAAAAAAGTATTTCATCATTTATTATTATATTATTGATATTGGAAATGTTTAAATTCATATATCAAATAAAAGTGAAAACAGTTTAAAGGGTTTGATGTCCATCCCTTCATGAGTGTAAGGGTGTATCCCAACCTGAAAGACAAACCATAACCTGGTGCCTATAACCAAAAGGGTGAATGAAGGGGCAGCCTCTCTCAAGATGTTGAATATTTTGAAGAGGGAACTGCAGACTGTAGTAGCATCTATCTCATTGCCTGAACATGTACGGCATAATAATTTCCTGATTACTGTGAAGTGACATAAGAGAGGCAGAAGTTCATGTTCCAGACAAGATGTGACAGGATGTAAAAGGGAACAGAACCCGGCTTTCCAAACAATGATGGTGATGATGATACATTGTCACCCCTTCTACATCTTGACAGCCAATGCTTACTCAATATCTTGCCACTCTTTCTGCTCAACATCTTTGAGCGTGCTAGCACAGTCCTGCAAGTCTCCAAAGAACGGTTTCTTGAAAAGCTGCAGTGTGGTCATCCACAGTAACCTACCTGCAGCCCTAGGTGGAGAGGCCGTAACTGGCGGCCAGTCGCAACGCTAATTGAATCTAATATCAAGTGTGAACACTGGGCGGGTGCAGCAACACAACCTGCCGCCTCACAGCCCTGGTGTGGACGCGGTCATAAGCCCTGGGGTGGATGTGGCTTTACAGCAGGAAGCAACCAGTTATCTTAGTGATGTATACTTCATCATACTTGAGCCATGAGATGCATTACTTAGTGGAGAGCCCAGCTATAGCATTTTCGTTTGAAAAAGTGCACTGGAATGGCAATACGTACTTCCATATTCAAAAAGCCCGTCACAACAGTGTTTCTATCCAGGGAAAGCAACACCAAAAGTTGTCTGATACACCACAATATTTTATTTCATAAATTTGAATTAAAGAATCAGCAACTATCAATTCTTACAAATTCTGGTCTTTTAATATTACAGACTATGAATGCAATTCATCATCAAATATTTCAAAGTACGTATTTATAAACATTGTTTGCAAAGTCCGAATGTGAAAATATACATTATGCCCCAATGTGACCAAGAATGCAAAGCACAAAACAAATAAGTACAGTGTTGGCTTGTCATTTTTCTGGATATTTGTGCATAAACTAAAATATGTGCGTGTGTGTGTGTCTGTTTTTATATTTACATTATATTGACTCATAAGCTTGGCTTGTGCCTTGATCAAAGTGGATTGTGTGCTGGTATTTATGATAAGGATTTAACTTTCCATAATGCATCAACTTTCACTGAAATCAAAAAAAAAAATATATGAAATTTAAATGATGAAAATGCAAATTAAATAAGAAAATGTATCTCCTATAATGAGACCCTTTGGTGGAATTAAGTAGTTATGTTTAGTGAGATGTTGTGACATTATTTATACATTATCTTTCTTTGGCAACACATATTGATAACATTAATGTGTGTGTGAGTTTGCATCCAAGCATGGCAATCAAACGCGTCCCAACTCTAATCCTGCTTCGTCCAAAAACAGAACACTGTAATCAATCTCCCTTGAGCAATCAACTGTTTCTTTCTTGATCTAATACACCAGAGCTCCAATAGGTTCACATTTGTATTTTTATCTCATCTTTAAATTTCCAACCAAAACAGGTAAATCAAATCAGAGGTATAAAAAAAGTACTGTGGGATTGATTGATTGATTCTAATGTCAAAAAAGGGGAAATGTGCCAGACATCAGAGGCCATAAAAATTATAATACTATGGCAAAGCATAAAAAGGGGAGGGGTTGTAGAAAAATAATGAAACTGAGGGAAGGGGGAAGGGAACGGAATGTTACAGCAGGATGGTTAGATCAAATGAAGGATGTGGATTTGTTGGAGGAAGGAGGTTAAATAGAGAGAAAGAGTGAAACGGTGAGGGATGGGGAAAGGAAGGATGAAGGATGTGTATTTTGTTGGAGGAAGGAGATTAAATTCCTCAGGGAGAAGTAGGGTGCTGTGGGAGTCACTGGTTTGGGTACACATAACCTTTGATAGTTAACAAACAACCTTGACCCGGTGCATCGGGTTCTTGACCACTCGGCAAGCACATTGTCATTTATACTCGTACTAAACTGGCTTGACATGTAATCTGGCTACGGTGACAACATAAGTGTGAATGCCCTACCTGACAACACAACACCTAATCAACAGGTGTTTTCGCTACAATGGGGTGTGAACATCTCCCGTGTCCCACTAACACAATTAGCTCACCCCTTCACCATTACAGACGTACCTAGGTTACAATATACATTTCCAAATAAATATTCTCTCATTACTATAGTATGTATAAATATTTACCTTAAGGGAAGCACCATAGGCTTGGTGTGTGTATCCTACTGCTTGGTAATAAATCTTGAGCGACTCACACCAACATAAAATTTGGCGTTAAATTGGAATCGCTGTTGTGACGGAATCAAATACTCAACGAATTATTTCCTGAAAACTGATGACCACAAGACACACAAGTAAAGGTAATTCCATAGATGGATTCAGGCAAAAATAATTATATATATCTTTAGGGAACATTTAAATATTCTCCTGTTCACTGTGTCTCACTGATTACATTACTACAAAGCAACAATTGAGAGCAAAATTGCATATATACAAAGAGAAAGAGAGGGAGACAGATAGAGAGATTTAATCCTTAATGGAAATAGTCTCATATCACAAACATTATAAATTACTGATGCAAATCTAGCACTCACCTCCTCACGCACACACCATCCACACAGCCTAAACAGTTCCTTAACCCTACCACAATCTAGGTTCACAACATCTGCTGAGATAATCAATTGTGCATATTCTCTACACATACTTGTCTTGGCCTTGGGACCGAATCTAAGTACACTGTCTGTATTAAGGCTACACTACTAACTCTAAATAAAGTTTGCTGCCCTCAAATGAAAACAACACAAGTGCTCAACAAAAGGCACTGTCTTCAGATTTACAAAGGTATACTTTATGCGGTGAAAATGTAGTAGCAAAATCATAAACAAAAAATATATTCAAATTATGTATGCTAACAATAAATAAAACTCACACTGGTATAAAACTCTATATGTCAATTTATAACAGACATCTATGACTGTACAGAACAAAGGTATCCTAGGAGCTACATACCTGAGCTGGCGTCTAAGACTCTGCCTTGGTGAGGGGCACTTGGTCTTCACTCAGCGGCAGGGGTGTCTTGGAGGAGCCGAACAGCCGCACAAACCTCAGGCTGCACAGGATGGCCACGCCCAACATCACGGTGCACACCGCGAACATGGCCTGGGTGCTGCCGATGATGGTGTTGTTGTGCACCAGCAGCAGACTGACACAGGTGATCACGTTGGTGGGCACGCGGAACCAGTTCATGATGCCCGCCCGCAGGTCCTCGGGGATGACCTGGGAGCGCAGAAAGCCGATGGCCGGGAAGTACATGCCCACGGCCACCTCCAGGATGAGGAAGGCCAGGAAGGAGAGGTAGAGGTGGGTGCCGCCCGTGGAGTACGTGCAGATGGTCATGGCCAGGGTGGCCAGCGTCACGGCACACACCAACAGCTGCTCCGAGGTGAACTTTTTGGCCAGCATGATGGAGAACAGTGAGGAGCCTATCATGATACACACCATGAAGCTGGCAAACACCATGCCCAGAGGGGGGTTGGCGCCCCCCAACACAGGGGTCCACTGGAACACAAAAATGTACATGTTGGCCTCAAACAGAGACTGAACAATGCCCAGGTAGAGGATGGTCTCTTTGAACAGGATGGATCGCAGGCCGTCCATGCAGGAGCGTCGCAGGTTGAGGCTCTGGTTGCCGTAGTTCTCCTTCCAGGTCTGCGTGATGATCAGGCCGGCCATCAACAGGAAGGGGATGGCCAGCATGAAGGGGGCGACGGGGCCGTAGCCTAGGGACTCGGCGAAGATGTTGGAGAACACCCCAGCGTTGATGGCCAGCACGCCGTTCCAGAAGGTGGCCTTGGAAAACGTCACGGAGAGCCACTCGCTGGGGAAGTCGTGCGTCTCCGTGTGTTCGTAAACGTACCAAGACTCGAAGGTGGAGAACAACATGGAGGTCGAGATGCCGCCGAACACACGGCCTAAAAACAGCCAGAAGAACTGCGAACTGAGCTTGGTGAGGCAACAGAACGAATACATCACACAAAATGTTAGGGCCATTTTCTTCCTGCCGAACCTGTCCGCCAGGGGCCCCGTGGTGGTCCCGAACACGACACTACTGGCAAAACCCACCACATAGAGGAGGGCGATTTGGTTGCTGGCATAACCGTAGTGCTGATAGAGCTTGTACACATACGGCCCTTGCAGCCAGTCCGAGAACAGGGCCATGAAGTACACCAAGAAGAACGAATGCTGGAATCTCTTGAAGTGCGGATTGTTTGCCGAGGAGATCTGGCTTTTTGTTTTGAGGGAGAATAAGTGGAAGACCAGAGCCACCAGGGCCAGCACTGTGAAGGAGCCGTAGATCATTGCCTCCATGGCGGCGACCTGACCAACCACAGGCACTGACAAGTAATCCTTCGTCTGGAAAGAGAAAATATATCACAATTATGAGAAATTCATGAAAATACATTAGCAACATTTAACATGAATATAGGACTATTTTTTGTTGATGATTCATAAAGTATGGGTAAATTGTACAAAAAAGTAAAAAAAAATAGTAATAAAATAAAAGTAATAAAAAAGTAAATGGGTCTAATAAAATGTTCATATACAACCTCTATCCTGTATTCCTTGGGATGAAAAATATTTTGATGAGAAAACATATGAGCTTAATATGAAAGATGGGAAAAAGTACTTCTATCTTGGAACTTTCAGGCAACTAAGAAGCAATTTTGGGAAAAGTTAATAAATTGGCAAGGAAAAGGGCGAGAGCAAACACTGTATTCCATAGTTCTTTCCTTCCTTTTTCACAACCCATCCATTCTATCTCGGCAATTCAAAGTCCATATCACCTTTCAAAAGATTACTATGATTTGCAACGTAACAACAAAAACCTATACAAAAACACAATCTGAATTATAAAAACACACCACACATCTTCCATTGAACCAAAACACACCACACATCTTCCATTAAACCAAAACACACCACACGTCTTCCATTAAACCAAAACACACCACACGTCTTCCATTAAACCAAAACACACCACACTCTTCCATTAAACCAAAACACACCACACAGTCTTCCATTAAACCAAAACACACCACACATCTTCCATTAAAACCAAAACACACCACACGTCTTCCATTAAACCAAAACACACCACACATCTTCCATTAAACCAAAACACACCACACATCTTCCATTAAACCAAAACACACCACACATCTTCCATTAAACCAAAACACACCACACATCTTCCATTAAACCAAAACACACCACACATCTTCCATTAAACCAAAACACACCACACCACACATCTTCCATTAAACCAAAACACACCACACATCTTCCATTAAACCAAAACACATCACACCACACATCTTCCATTAAACCAAAACACACCACACATCTTCCATTAAACCAAAAACACACCACACATCTTCCATTAAACCAACAACACACACAAACCACACCACACATCTTCCATTAAACCAAAACACACCACACATCTTCCATTAAACCAAAACACACCACATCTTCCATTAAACCAAAACACACCACACTCTTCCATTAAACCAAAACACACCACACATCTTCCATCAAACCAAAAACACACACCAAAACACCACACATCTTCCATTAAACCAAAACACACCACACATCTTCCATTAAACCAAAACACACCACACATCTTCCATTAAACCAAAACACACACCACACGTCTTCCATTAAACCCACAACACACCACACCACACATCTTCCATTAAACCAAAACACACCACACATCTTCCATTAAACCAAAACACACCACACACTCTTCCATTAAACCAAAACACACCACACAGTCTTCCATTAAACCAAAACACACCACACATCTTCCATTAAACCAAAACAACACACCACACATCTTCCATTAAACCAAAACACACCACACATCTTCCATTAAACCAAAACAAAACACACCACACATCTCCATTCAACCAAAACACACCACACATCTTCCATTCAACCAAAACACACCACACATCTTCCATTAAACCAAAACCAAAACACCACACATCTTCCATTAAACCAAAACAAAAACCAACACACACACATCTTCCATTAAACCAAAAAACAAAACCAACAAAAACCAACACATCTTCCATTAAACCAAAACATACCACACATCTTCCATTAAACCAAAACAAAACACACCACACATCTTCCATTAAACCAAAACAAAACACACCACACATCTTCCATTAAACCAAAACAAAACACACCACACATCTTCCATTAAACCAAAACAAAACATACCACACATCTTCCATTAAACCAAAACAAAACACACCACACATCTTCCATTAAACCAAAACAAAACACACCACACATCTTCCATTAAACCAAAACACATCACACATCTTCCATTAAACCAAAACAAAACACACAACACATCTTCCATTAAACCAAAACAAAACACACAACACATCTTCCATTAAACCAAAACAAAACACACAACACATCTTCCATTAAACCAAAACACACCACACATCTTCCATTAAACCAAAACACACCACACATCTTCCATTAAACCAAAACACACCACACATCTTCCATTAAACCAAAACACACCACACGTCTTCCATTAAACCAAAACACACCACACATCTTCCATTCAACCAAAACACACCACACCACACATCTTCCATTAAACCAAAACACACCACACGTCTTCCATTAAACCAAAACAAAACACACCACACATCTTCCATTAAACCAAAACACACCACACGCCTTCCATTAAACCAAAACACACCACACATCTTCCATTCAACCAAAACACACCACACATCTTCCATTCAACCAAAACACACCACACATCTTCCATTAAACCAAAACATACCACACATCTTCCATTAAACCAAAACAAAACACACCACACATCTTCCATTAAACCAAAACAAAACACACCACACATCTTCCATTAAACCAAAACAAAACACACCACACATCTTCCATTAAACCAAAACATACCACACATCTTCCATTAAACCAAAACAAAACACACCACACATCTTCCATTAAACCAAAACAAAACACACCACACATCTTCCATTAAACCAAAACAAAACACACCACACATCTTCCATTAAACCAAAACAAAACAAAAACTTTTACAACACTTCAAGAATTAGTATTAGTAGAATTAAAGGTCTACACTATACTATTTAACTCACTATTAACTATACTATTTCCTCAAGATAGTATGAATGTATGAATAGTATGTATGAATAGTATGTATGTATGTAATAGTATGTAATAGTATGTAAAAGTATGAATTGTATGTATGTATGTAATAGTATGGAATAGTATGGAATAGTATGTATGTATGTATGTAATAGGATGTAATAGGATGAACAGTATGAATGCATAAGTACCGGTAGGTAGTAGTTCAGATCTCACCAGACTCAGGTTGGATGGCATGCTAGGAGAGGTGGCTGAAGGGAGAGTGCGGGAGAGGAGTGCTGGAGGAAGTCTACATTATTTACCAACAGGTGTTCAGAAAGGCACAGGTGAAAACAACAGATGAGGTGGCAGGAAAACCATGGGGTGATAAGGAAGGGGGATGATGGAGGGAGAGTCTGGGAGCTTGATTCACCAGCTGTTATAACATGCTGCCAATATTTCACCTGTACCAACTCCTTAGCTCTACTTTTTTTCTTTTTTCTTTTACCTGAGGGTACAATTTAGGTTACTATCGTGGCCAATGTTCATAAAAAAAAAAAAACCCTACCATCTCGCTTGTGATGAGAGGAGAGGAGAGGAAAAGAAAGGAGCTAAATGTGGCAGCATCATTGTTTTGAGCTTTGAGATAAAACAAATCCTATGGATTAACACCATAGATAGGGAAAAGGCTTTACATTAAGCAGGTATTAAGCAAAGGCAGTACATACATTGCAAAATCAAAGGTCTCTTAGCTTCCCTGTTCCCTTTCCTAGTCTTCATTGTCAATGAAAGACTAAATATAACTACTCAATGAATCATTGAGTAGTTATATATTTGTTTTCTCACATTAATGGAAATGGCAACCCCTTAAGCTTCTGGTAAAAATAATAATCTTATCACTAAAACTTATCACTTTTCATTTGCAAATGGCAAAGAAAGAAATTACACCAACAAATCAGCCAGCAAAATATAATTAGAATTTGCCCCAATTTTCACTTAAGTCTGTTTACTTCTTTTCAGAATTCTTTACCTATGAATTTTCCTATCTAAACAGGCAGCGGTGATTACTTATAAAGACCGTGTCAGACCTTTTTAAGCTAACAAGCACCAACTAAAGTAGCCTTGAATGTACTAATGGTGGCAATCACTACATCTTCACTTGCTATATTTGTCACTCCTGGTACGCAACCACATAAACACCACATAACCACATAAACTGGTACACAACATAAACCTGGTAAGCCTTTCTCAATCCACAAAGATCTGTACTAGTCATGATAAAGCATTTTGTGTTCTGGTCCTGTCACTAAAGTAATGAAGAGATGATATTTGTATGATAAACATGTTCTTTCATATTAAGACAAAATGTTCTCTAAGGCAAATTATGTGAATGATCGTATGTAGTAATTCATCACCTTTTAAATGCCTTATTTGCTGAGTAAGAATATGATATAACATATGGAAGTTTTAAGAGTACTTATGCTTGCACGTCATAGTTGCTGAAATACTAGTACACACACATGACCTAATTAATATCAAATAATATCAAAATGTCTTTCCTCTCTGTGCATTGATAACAACAATCATTTCACCGTTTCTCTGTTTCTACTTCAGCATATAATTCCTCACCCTACTTACCCTTTCTGAGTTTCTGACATCGCTACCAAACCGTAAATTGAGGCAAATATTAAAGAAAATATATGATATGAAATCCAAGATTGCCGCCAGTAAGATGACAACACACGATGTCATCGCTTAGGGAGGAGCAAGACTAGACCAAGACCCTCACCCAATATAGATTAAAAGAATCGCAACAGATCTGTCATCACCGAGAACACGCTGGAGTTTTCTTGGTTATCATGCACAACAACCAGGCTCTCTCTGCCGGACTTAATACACTCATTCTCTGTACAGTTTCTGCTTCAGCATGTATGTAGGGGGAGGATACTACACATTTACTTCCGGAAGTGAAAAATAAAACATATTTTTATATAATAATAATAGTTTAAGGTTTAGATTAGTTTTTGCTGGGATCCAGGGTTAAGTGAGTTAGAGAGCCGCCTGGCTGGCTCTCTACACTTCTCAACACACTTTCCTACTGGTTTCCAGTGAAAATAAAATAAAACCTTTGGTTTCTGGAAGTTAATATTATCCCTAGTACAAGCTGAAGTAGATATTATATATCCATTTTCAATTGCTCATCAATTAGAACATAAGAACATAAGAACACAAGAAAATAAGGAAGCTACAAGAGGCCGGGAGACCTACACGTGGTAGTTCCTGTAATTTGATTTTTTAAACATTATAATGTGGTTTTTTTCATCCTGAGACAGAAAGTCTTCTTGCTTTCTTTCTTCTCTCTTCTCTTACTCTTGCTTTGCTGTTGTGATATTCTGAGGGAGATTCCTGAAGGGGCTGTCTTGGTCAAGGGGGGCCTATACTGTGCCCTGATGACAGAGACTTGCATGTGGCCAATGATGGAGCCATGTAATGCTTCCATTGGGGTAACGCCCGGGCCCAACAGAGGCTTTACATTGCCCTGGGCCACAGTTACCTTCTGAAATCCCATCAGTATGTCCTTCCAGCAGACACATGACTCAGGGTGTGAAGCACAATTCAGATATAGATAATTTCCTTTCTCCTATGTCCCGGTGAGGGTTCCAACCTACGGTCCTACACCATCACCAGGCTTTTGCACCTCAAAGTTAAACCACTGGCACGTTAGACTGCTGACCCAATAAGGTATATCTACTTGGGTGAACGGTTCTGGTGATTTTATGCATTACAGAAGTGCCAGGTCGCCGTCCAACAGGCAGGCCAAGGAAAACATGGAGGCAGTGTGTTGAAGATGATCTGGCAGCATTGGGCATTGAAGAAGTTGAGGCAACGGATAGAGATAGTTAGTATCATCAGCCGTCTAACCTCATGAGATATTATGGGAAAATCTGACATTAAACAGACCAATGATGATGTCACCAAATAAAACCATAGGGACTAACCATGATATCCTTCTAATAGGTGATGCTGGTCTTCAATGTCAAAAATGCACAAAAATGCCCCCTAGTCAATTCGGTTCTACTGCAGTTTAATGCATTACAAGGCACGTAATTATAACAGTCCACAATTTGTAGATCTGACCATTTGCATAATTTCTAACCCCTTCAACAGCCGTCAGAAATGAAAAATAACATAAGGGGGTTCTGGGGGGTCTATGCCCCCTCAATTAGGTTAAGTTACGTAAGCAATGTTCGGGTTAGGTTAGTGAACTACTGGGGGGGTCTGAGGGGATGCAGCCCCCCCAGTTAGGTCAGAAAAGTGTTGGTAAATAGGCAGTATTGTATTAAACTGGTTTTACCGTAAATTCAAACAATAGATCAAATGAGCGTAACCTTTTATTGATCTATAACCGCTACCTTTCCGCGCTGGGCTGTTTTGCACCCCCGCACCCCCTTGTGTTATTTTAAATTTTCGACGTCTGTTGTATGGGTTAGAAATACTGCAAATTGTTAGATCTACAAGTTGAGAACGATTATAACTAAGTGCCTTATAATGCATTAAAGGTAATTATGCAGTTTCAACCAATACTCCCTATTGACCAACCAATGCTCTCCTGACATAACTGGGGGAGCTGCTCCCCCCCCAGACCCCCCTGCTAGTTAACTAACCGGTATTATTCTAGTGTTTGCCCATACTCTCCCTCTCCCACAAAACAAGCTTGGGGACCTGGGGAAATGCGGGATATTTGGCTGGGGTACAAAATATGCGTCGCAACCACAGTTTTTGAGTTAGGGGTGTTGAAAAAATTCCCTAGATCTAGGGCAAATTCATTGGATTTCTTCAGAGTCCCGAGACGTGTGAACCTGACGATCCTCACAGAATGATGACCGAAGTGTCGAGAACTCTCCCAACCCCCCGCTAGGAGGTTAGTTTAGATTTGTTTAGGTTAGGTTAGATTTCGTTTGGTTAGGTTAGGTTAGGTTAGGTTAGGTTATCGGTGGGTCAAGCCCCCCGCTAGGTTAGGTTAAATTTGGCTAGGTTAGGTTAATTTTGGTTAGGCAAATTTCTCTAATATAAGGAAATTACCCTAGATCTAGGGAATTTTAGACCCCCTACACAACTCTTAAATTACGTGTTTCCGACGAATCCTCACCCGAAAACCCCGCATTCCCACAGGTCCCCAAACTTGTTTGGTGGAAGTGGGAGAGTATGGGCAAACACTAGAAATTTACCAACTAACCTATCTTGGGCATTGATTACGTAACCTAACACCACTGGGGGGTTTCGCCCCCCCCAGACCCCCGTTGTATTAATTTTCATTTCCGACGGCTGTTGTAGGGGTTATAAATACTCCTTATGATGAGAACGAAACGTTCAGGAACCACCGATTGTGTATTGGTTTAAACTGCAAATATACCGCATTAAACTGCAGTAGAACCGAAAGAATACAAAAGATAGTTTAAACCCTGTATGCTGCAACGGTTTATGGCACTGTCGCCGATAGGAACTCTCGCCGACGTGAAAAATAGGAATACTCGCCAACGTCGGCGAGTATTCCTATCGGCGACAGTTCCAGGTACCGCTGCAACTAGGTACACACACACACACACACACAGTACCTGGTAACAGCCCGCGGCACAGGTGTCACATCAGCAGCTGAGCACCGGAGTCACGGGGTGACAGTGTGCGTGTACAGTGCGTGGTTCATCCACCACTGCACAGGGAGCAAGGGCGAGGAGGCTGAAGACAACACACTGCCACACACACACACACCGCCTCCTCACAACTTGCCACACACACACACACACAGTGGCACACACACGCTCCGCCCTTCCTTCCCTTTCTGCCACATCAACAAAACAATTCTCTAGATATTTTCCTTTCGGTCAGTTTTCACATTTGTTCGTCTCTCCTCCACTCCATCTCGTTCCTTCCTCCACACGAAGTAGTCACATCACCAAACACTTCCCTGCTCTTCCCTCATCCTTTCGCTCAGTTTTTCATATCATTTCGTAATGTAATGCAATGCGATGGTTTAATGAACTGTGTAACTTGTACCTTGGAAGGCTTAAATCAGTCAAATCTGACTATCTATAGCTACTACATAAAAAGAACATAAGAAAATAAGGAAGCTACAAGAGGCCGTGAGACCTACACGCGGTAGTTCATGTTACCTACCGTAGATAACACTATAGTCGCCAGTCACTTGCCACTGCACTAATGTCGCCAGGCACAATATATTACGAATTTTAGCATCACTACAGACTTTTATGTGCCACTGAAGACGCATGCACAGTAGTTTATATTATGTACATCGATCACACTACCGTACAAGTCTGCAGTGGCACATAAAAGTCTGTAGTGATGCTAAAATTCGTAATATATTGTGCCTGGCGACATTAGTACAGTGGCAAGTGACTGGCGACTATAGTGTTGTCTACGGTAACACTACCTACATCCACCTTTCATTCCCATCCATGAATTTATCGAGCCTCCCTTTAAAGCTCTCTAATGACTCCGCACTAACTACCTGTCTACTGAGAAACGAGCTACGTACGGTAGAGTACTGTTTTTTTTCTTCCCTTATTCAGTAAAAAAGAAGGAAAAAAGTTTACACCGTGACATTCCAAGCTATCAAGACAGGTATGAACCAGCATCATCCCTTGACTAATGGATGAGACTTAAAAGTGCGAGAAATATGTGACGAGTACGTAGGCTATGAGGGGCCGACTTTCCCTCACACCTTG
The DNA here is from genome assembly GCA_016584305.1 of Chionoecetes opilio. Taxonomy (NCBI): domain Eukaryota; kingdom Metazoa; phylum Arthropoda; class Malacostraca; order Decapoda; family Majidae; genus Chionoecetes; species Chionoecetes opilio. The sequence goes on from JACEEZ010024172.1 coordinate 249,809, forward strand.
CCATGCGGCGCGCCCATTACACCATATGGGAGAAAATTATTTTGTTACACTCAACTCTCATGTAAAGTAAATTTTTTGACTTTCTACCGTAGATAACACTAAAGTCGCCAGGACAACGTTTCTTTTTTATTTACAGACGTCTGGTGGCGTTAATACTTACATTTTTACATCCATGATTTCAGGAAAGTTTGAAGAGGCTATCTGGAGAGTCTGTCATTTTGCGTCTTCATCTGTGTCATTTTGTTGCTATAAATGAACAAATTACATAAATAAAAGCGAGTGGCGACGTTGATAACGGGCTACACTAAGGTCGCCATCTACTGTTTATGTTTAGTGTCCTCCCGCCGTCGTCGTCGCCCGAAAAAATAAAATGAGTAGGGAAATTTGAAACTGTATATACTTGAAGATACAAAGCATAAAACAATGCTGAAACAGGGCAGATTATACAGTAAACTACTGTGTATCATCTTCAGTGGCACATAAAAATCAATAGTGATGCTATAATTCGTAATATATGGCGCCTGGCGATATTACGGCAGGTGGCGACTAAATTGTTATCTACGGTAACAAAGTCTCCTTTACAAAACTAAGCATTGAAATTTGCAATATTTTGTAACCTGTGATACTGCTTGCTTTTTCTCTACTGTAAAATGACTGCTTGTAAATAAGAAATCATTGGAATGTAAACATTCAAGAAACTATTTATTAGAAATATCACCCACATATCACAGCCATTTCTACATATCTGTATAAGGGTTGGCTGTGATGTCTGAGGCTGGTTGATGACTGGCTGCCCTTCCCTACGCCAACCCACCCGCACACTGGCATCAAGGAACACCCACCCAGGGTTTGAGGTCCCTAATAACATCAGATCATCGCCCCATAGAGACCCCCATGCAGCCCCCGCCACATAGAGATCCCCATGCAGCCCCCGCCACATAGAGATCCCCATGCAGCCCCCGCCACATAGAGATCCCCATGCAACCCCCGCCACATAGAGATCCCCATGCAGCCCCCGTGACATAGAGACCCCCCATGCGGCCCTTCACACACAGAGACCCCCCCCATGCAACCCCCGCCACAGAGACCCCCCATGCAGCCCCCCACACACCCACTATAAGACCTCACTGAAACATATTTAAAACACAAGAATAATTAAAATATATAAAGACATATGGCAGATGTGATTACAGAACAATGAATAATATAATGAACTATTACATCATTACATGACTATTTTCAACAATATTCCTCTGAATAACTATACAGTCAGTTTTTAAACATATATACACAATATTATGTATGTACAAAGCATTCATTCTTCTCACCAGTTCAAGCAATTTACAGTTTGATGAGTTAAAAGTGGAAGCTCATATTTCTATTACTATGTGAAATTATTACCTTAAAAGCCAAGTTAAATAGACTAAAACAGCATTGACTGACAACTGAACTGGTTGAGACACATAATCTATAAAATTTACCTCTTTTAAACTCAATCCTGAATGCAATCGAGCAGCTCCTGGAAGGGGGAGCCCGGGGTGGCCACAGCTTGGAACACTGCCTCAAACTTGGCTTTCTGCTCCTCCGTGGCAAGACTCTGCCGGAAATGGGACGCAGCCAAGCAGAATATCTGAATATCCCTGGCATCAAGCTTACCCAACCGGGCTTGGACTGAGGGGAAGGCCGCTCTGAGCCACCTGTTGCTGGACGCTGCGATGAAGAAGCAGGTGAGGCACCAGACCGCCAAGGAGACCGGGCTGCGCTGGGTGAAGTTACTGAGTGAGAGAAGCACCCACTCCTGCACCAGACCCTCCCCACTCTCCCCCATGGCGCCCTCAAACACCTGGAACAGCGTTGAGGCGAGGAGGTGCGGGTGTGGCTGGTGGGAGGAAATGTACTCGGTGATGACCTTGTTGAGGATCTGGCTGGGTGGGAGGATGTCCAGCAGGCAGGGACCCAGGAGGCCAGCCACCACCCCGGCCTCGTGCGGATACCCAACACGGATCCTATCAAAGAAGACGGAGAGTTTTTCCATGACTAGAAGTAGAGTCTCTGGGTCCGAGGCACTGCTGTCCTGTGAGGCTCCTGCATCAAGCTCTGTGGTGTTCTTGACATTGGCGTACAGGGCAGTGATGAAGAGGGGCAGGGCGGCTATGGACGTGGATGGGGTGCCGTTCAGAACCAGATCCATCACCAGCTTGAAAATCACTTCCACGGTGTTGCTGGAGAGTTGCTGCACCAACACCAGCCGCTCCACGCCACGCAGCACTTGGTGGAGGAGCCTTGGGGTGGTGGTGACGGAGGCTGCGGTGGAGAGGGCCATGTGGAGGGCGGTGGAGGGCAGTGTTGGGTCTGGCAGGGTCTCGTAATGCTCCACCAGGTACACCCACACCTCCCACACCCCCACCTCATGACCCTCGCACTCACGACTCTTCCTGAAATGTAATGGAAGATGATTGAAATGGACTCAGTAGACAGGTAGTTAGTGCAGTCATTAGAGAGCTTTAAAGGGAGGCTAGATAAATTCATGGATGGGGATGAAAGGTGGATGTAGGGATATAATTTGCAGAAAGCGATATAACCGGTTGAGTAGGGAAAACTTATACGTACTTGCAAAAAAACAAAGGGAAATAATAGCTCCTTCAACAGTCTGAAATGCCATGCCTTACCCATCATTATAATTCAAGATGTAGTTAGTAGTTAGTAAAGGATATGATTTACAGAGCACGATATAAAGATTGAGTAGGGAAAATTATACTTGCAAAAAAACAAAGGAACATAATAGCCCATTCAACAGTCTACAATTAAGAAAAAAAAGTCAACAACCAGTCTCTTCCAAAATATTTTCTTTAGTCTGAACGTGCAGGAAGAGAAGAGAAGGAGGAGGAACACACACACACACACACACACACACACACACACACACACACACACACACACACATACACACACACACACACACACACACACAAGATCTGTTTGTGTGGGACGATAGGTGTGCAAGAGGTCATGAGAAGAAATTGAAAAGGACAACATGCAAGAGGGACATAAAAAAATACAGCTTCCCATATAGAAGCATAAAAGCCTGGAACAACCTTGATGCAAAATTGATTAATGCAAGAAGTATTCAGGACTTCAAAGGCAAACTGGATAATAGTAGATTTGGAGACGGGACAGTACGAGCATAGCTATTTTCCTGTATGTTACAACTAGGTAAATACACATGTCAGTCATGCCGTTGCTCACCCGTCATTATATTTGAGGATGTAGTTGGCGGCCAGGATGATGAGGGGCGGGCTGTCCTCCGGGGGCCCCTGCAGCAGGTAGAGAAGCCCCTGCACGGCACAGGAGCGCACGGACACCTGCCCACTCTTCAGTCCCCCCTCCACTATGTGCACCACACCCTCACTCAGCGCCGAACTCACCTCCTGACATGAAAGACTCAGTTTAAGCCCTTGAGACCCAGAGAGTAATTTCCATTGTAATTTGGCTACCATTAGACAATTTTTAGTGAATATAAGCAATATTTATAGATATGACCTGTTTAGTATCCTTGTCCACTAACTAATTTGATATATTCAGTTACTTTTCTTGATTTAATGGCTCGGCAACATACAATTTTTTTTTAGCAAAGGAAAGATTTGGGCGTGAAGGGGTTAACAAAAGTAATATAGAGAAACTGGTTCACACACAGGGTGGTCAAGGATTGGAATGGACTTAGTTATCAGGTCGTTAGTGAAGAGTCAATAGGGAGCTTTAAAAGGAGGCTAGACAATTTCATGGATGGGGATATAAGATGGATGTAGGTAGTATTAAGTAACAGGAACTCGCTTAGGCTTACAGCTTCCTTATTTTCTTATGTTCTTATGTTTAGTGCAATTTGGGATTAAAATGTAGCTTCAGCATTGACAGATGAAAATCACTATGGTCTAAGATACATAATACTATTTCAAGATCTTGCATTATTAAATTAAGAACTGATACTGTAGGGATTGGTGTTACCGTAGATAACACTATAGGCGCCAGTCACTCGCCACTGCACTAATGTCGCCAGGCGCCATATATTACAAATTTTAGCATCACTACATTTTTATGTGCCATTGAAAAGGCAGGAGGAGGAGGTTTATATATGTACATCACACTACATGTCTTCAGTGGCCACATAAAAGTCTGTAGTGATGCTAAAATTCGTAATATATTGTGCCTGACGATATTAGTGCAGTGGCAAGTGTGACTGGCGACTATAGTGTTGTCTACGGTAGCAGAAGAAAGGTAAAACTTGTAGGAAACTTGGGAGGGACTAGACATACAGGAAAGACAAAGTGTGATGTGGGAGGATGCAGCTGATTATACCTACTGCCTATGTTAGAGTAGGGGGTCTCACCAATAAAGGTTGCACCGCTAGGGACTCGAACCCGGGACCTTCCGCTTGCCGGCCGGCTGTGCTTACCCTGTTACACCACAGGAACCTTCTAGTGACAAACCACACAGCCTACTACTACTACCTACTACTACCACCTATACTACTACCTACCTAATATTTCTACTGACTGAGATCAAAGACTAATGTTAGAGCTTTATGATGCAGGGGTCATGTGACTTGAAGGATGAAGAAATAAACTATAATGGGATAAATAATAATAATATAACTAAATAATAATATAAACGTTGCTGAAGAGAATGGTGTCAGTATCAGGAATAAAGAGATATGAGGCAAAGGAAAATACATGAGAGTAAGGCATGAGTGCTGAGAGTAAGGCGATTGAGGTGGTTTAGGCAAGTGACGAGGAGAGAAGGTGGTGAGGCATTGGGGAGAGCTGTTGGAGTGGAAGTGCCAGGTGAGAGTAAGGCGATTGAGGTGGTTTGGCAAGTGACGAGGAGAGAAGGTGGTGAGGCATTGGGGAGAGCTGTTAGAGTGGAAGTGCCAGTGAGAGTAAGGCGATTGAGGTGGTTTGGGCAGTGAAGAGGAGAGAAGGTGGTGAGGCATTGGGGAGAGCTGTTGGAGTGGAAGTGCCAGGTGAGAGTAAGGCGATTGAGGTGGTTTGGGCCCATGAAGAGGAGAGAAGGTGGTGAGGCATTGGGGAGAGCTGTTGGAGTGGAAGTGCCAGGTGAGAGTAAGGAGATTGAGGTGGTTTGGGCACATGAAGAAGAGAGAAGGTGGTGAGGCATTGGGGAGAGCTGTTAAGAGTGGAAGTGCCAGGTGAGAGTAAGGCGATTGAGGTGGTTTGGGCCATGAAGAGGAGAGAGGTGGTGAGGCATTGGGGAGAGCTGTTGGAGTGGAAGTGCCAGGTGAGAGTAAGGCGATTGAGGTGGTTTGGGTACATGAAGAAGAGAGAAGGTGGTGAGGCATTGGGGAGAGCTGTTGGAGTGGAAGTGCCAGGTGAGAGTAAGGCGATTGAGGTGGTTTGGGCACGTGAAGAGGAGAGAAGGTGGTGAGGCATTGGGGAGAGCTGTTGGAGTGGAAGTGCCAGGTGAGAGTAAGGCGATTGAGGTGGTTTGGGCATGTGACGAGGAAAGAAGGTGGTGAGGCATTGGGGAGAGCTATTGGAGTGGATGCAGTGAGAAGTGGTGAGTTGAGGTTTGGGAGTGCCGGTGAGAGTAAGGATGAGTGTGAGTGCAAAATGGGAGCATGGGAGAGCTATTGGAGTGGAAGTGCCAGGTGAGAGTAAGGTGATTGAGGTGGTTTGGGCCCGTGAAGAGGAGAGAAGGTGGTGAGGCATTGGGGAGAGCTGTTAGAGTGGAAGTTCCAGGTGAGAGTAAGGCGATTGAGGTGGTTTGGGCCCGTGAAGAGGAGAGAAGGTGGTGAGGCATTGGGGAGAGCTGTTGGAGTGGAAGTTCCAGGTCGCCGTCCACCAGGCAGGCCAAGGAAGACATGGAGGCCGTGTGTTGAAGAGGATCTGGCAGCATTGGGCATTGAAGAGGTTGAGGGAATGGATAGAGATACTTGGAAGCGTATCATCAACCGTCTAACCTCATAAGATATGGGAAAAACTGACATTAAACAGAAAGAAGAAGAGGAAGAAGAAAAAAAAAGAAGAAGAAGAAGAAGAAGAAGGACAATACATGCTTGCTATTGAGGGCCATGACATACCTGCTTGGCCAGCCTGAGTGTGGCCAGGGCCTTGCATGTGGCCAGGATGATGTACTGCTGGGTGATGTGGTCCTCGATGGGGTGGAGGGTGTGCAGGGGGATCAGCGCCTCCAGGACCCAGCGGTGATGTGCCGCCAAGCAGAACAAGTCACACAGGCAGCTCACCGACTTCACCACCTCCGCCACCACAGACGCACACAGCCCACTCTGCCACACCACACACACCACACCTTCATTACTTAGCAGTGGACAACTATATAATTCGCCTTTACAATAAGAATGGTGACAGTCATTAAAAAGAGCATGAAATTGGCTTCTAAAACATGAAAAAAAGTGCAAAAAATGATGTGTACTGCTTAAATAGAGCATAAAATTGGCTTGTAAAACAGTAGTAAGTACAAAACATGATGTGTACTGCTTAAAAAGAGCATAAAATTAGCTTGTAAAACAGTAGTAAGTACAAAATATGATGTGTACTGCTTAAATAGAGCATAAAATTGGCTTGTAAAACAGTAGTAAGTACAAAACATGAAGTGTACTGCTTAAATAGAGCATAAAATTGGCTTGTAAAACAGTAGTAAGTACAAAATATGAAGTGCACTGCTTAAATAGAGCATAAAATTGGCTTCTAAAACAGTAGTAAGTGCAACAAATGATGTGTACTGCTTACTGAACACAATTAAGTTGAGAGATTACCTGAGGGCGCAGCCAGGAGGAGTACAGGTAGTGAAGGAAGTGGAGACATGACTGCACATCCAGACCACTGCTCGCCAACTGCTGCTCCCGGACCTCAAACTCATAGCAGCCTGCTGGAGGAGTTAACACACTGATCAGAACATAAGAACATAAGAACATAAGGAAGCTACAAGAGGCCATGAGACATAAAAACATAAGAACATAAGAAAATAAGGAAGCTACAAGAGGCCGTGAGACATAAAAACATAAGAACATAAGAAAATAAGGAAGATTAAGATTTTCATCCTATCTAGACACTTTGCAAGTATCAACTACAAGGTTATTGACTATACAAAGCGCCGCCACGTCAGCACGAACTAGGCGGACTCGAACCGCTGACCGAATGCGCAGGGACTCTGCACATTGCAAGCTCACGTCTCTACCAACCTTGCCACCCTGACGGGCTAAGAAAATAAGGAACCTACAAGAGACCGTGAGACATAAAACATAAAAACATAAGAAAATAAGGAACCTACAAGAGACCGTGAGACATAAAACATAAAAACATAAGAAAATAAGGAAGCTACAAGAGGCCGTGAGACATAAGAACATAAGAAAATAAGGAAGCTACAAGAGGCCGTGAGACATAAACTAAACATAAGAAATAAAGGGAAGCTACAAGAGACCGTGAGACATAAAACATAAAAACATAAGAAAATAAGGAAGCTACAAGAGGCCATGAGACATAAGAACATAAGAAAATAAGGAAGCTACAAGAGACCATGAGACATAAAAACATAAGAACATAAGAAAATAAGGAAGCTACAAGAGGCCGTGAGACATAAAAACATAAAACATAAGAAAATAAGGAAGCTACAAGAGCCGAGACATAAAATAAGAACATAAGAACATAAGAACAGACATAAGAACATAAGAAACATAAAAAAAGGAAGCTACAAGAGGCCGTGAGACATAAAAACATTAAAACATAAGAAAATAAGGAAGCTACAAGAGGCCATGAGACATAAGTAAACATAAGAAGACAAACGAGACATAAATAAGAAAATAAGGAAGCTACAAGAGGCCATGAGACATAAGAACATAAGAACATAAGAAAATAAGGAAGCTACAAGAGGCCATGAGACATAAACAAAAAAAAAAGAGTACAAAGCCCATAACAAGAAAAATAAGGAAGCTACAAGAGACCATGAGACATAAAAACATAAGAACATAAGAAAATAAGGAAGCTACAAGAGGCCGTGAGACATAAAAACATAAGAACATAAGAAAATAAGGAAGCTACAAGAGGCCGTGAGACATAAGAACATAAGAACATAAGAAAATAAGGAAGCTACAAGAGGCCATGAGACATAAAAACATAAAAACATAAGAAAATAAGGAAGCTATAAGAGGCCGTGAGACATAAGAACATAAGAACATAAGAAAATAAGGAAGCTACAAGAGGCCATGAGACATACAAGTGGTAGTTACTGTGTTCCTGATACCTTGGCCTGTCTGTCTGTCTGCCTATCTGTATTGACAGCACTACCAACATTCCCTTTTTATATCAAACATAAACTTCATCCCATCCGTAAGTGTTCACTGCCTAGTATGCAGATGTACGGTATATGCAATGCTACCACCACCAAAGTTAATAAATTAGTGGATACCATATTACTGGTTCTCATGCAGCCAGAAATTCACACAAATTACGAGGAGGTACTTAATAACACCATAGTCGCTATACGTTACGTTAGCAAAAATGGGGCCCCTTCACTTCCCCCTTCCGAATGCACGGGATTGGCTGAGGTGTTGGGTGTTGGGTGAGAATGCCTTACTCCAAGTTCCGCCCTAAACCCCCAACACCCAAAACCTCAGCCAATCCCGTGTGTTCAGAAGAGGGGAGAGAGAGAGCCCAAGTTTCGCCAACTTAACGTGCGGCGAGCATAGCATGTGTGTTCTCCGTGAAAAGGCCTACACCAGCTCTAGGCAGCAGTCCTCACCTGATTGGAGACAGGTTTCGGGGGAGTCTGGAGGGTCTGCGTGGCTGTTGAGGGCTGTCACCAGGTACTCCACGGACACCTGACTCAAGTGGTAGCCGGGGGTCTGCTGCGGGCCCCCTCGGATCAGATGCTGCACCTCGCGCAGCTTGTCGTGAAGGCGGGACATGATCTCCTGTAGTTTCCGCCCAGGCCTGAAAGGGTAAGTATAGTTTTGAACAGTCAGCAAGTCAGCACAGCAGCAATATATATATATATAGTCGCCACACGTTAAGTTGGCGAAAATGGTGCCCCTTCACTCCCCCCTTCCGAACACACGGGATTGGCTGAGGTGTTGGGTGTTGGGGCTTTAGGGCGGAACATAGAGTAAGGCATTCTCACCCAACACCCAACACCTCAGCCAATCCCGTGCGTTCGGAAGAGGGGAGTGAAGGGGCCCCATTTCCGCTACCTTAACGTGCGGCGACTATAGTTAGTGCAAAGTGGTAATAGAGTTGAGAGTAAAATATAGTGTATAAAATATTAGCTCACATAAAGATATGAGTATGAAGTCATTACAGAACTAAGGAGAACACATTTTCATCCTCTTTTTATATAAGTTACGCATAATACTCGTATTCTCCCTGAAGAAGTACATACATTTATCGATATGAAATCATGCATGTATTGTGATATTTTCTAGTGTTTCCCAATTAACCTGCACTAAATTGGCACACACGCCTTTTTTATATTCCCTCACTGTCTTCTTTATAGGGACTGGCAGTTAAGCGACCTTTTTGTTACTTCTTTTTTGTTTCCCTTGGCCAGTTCTATGTGATGGGGAAAAAAAAAAAAGGAAAAAAAAAAGAAAAAAAAAAAAAAAAAAGAGGCGGAGAGAAGGCAGAGTAACGCACTTTGAGGTGAGGTAGGGCGGTGGCTTGTCCCGCGGCAGGCTGAGCAGGTGGCCGCTGTGGGGGTTCCCGGGGACAGGCAGCAGCAGAGTCTGAGTCAAGAGAGCCGTGATACCTCGCACCGCCAAGGAGAGACTCTGTGCAGGGAGAAAAAGTATTGGGTGATCACTCTTTTTGTATATAGTACACATAAGAACATAAGAAAATAAGGAAGCTACAAGAGGCCGTGAGACTTACACGAGGTAGTTCCTGTTACTTAACTCTACCTACATCCACCTCTCTTCCCTATCTATAAATTTATCCACTCCTTTTAAAGACCCCTATAGACTCGGCCCATTACACAATCAAGGAAACAAAGCTGAATAGACATGGAGGCAGTGTATTGAAGAGGATCTGGCAGCATTGGGCATTGAAGAAGTTGAGGCAATGAAGAATAGTTAGAAGCGTATCATCGGCCGTCTAACCTCATAAGATATAATGAGAAAATTTGACACTAAACAGAAAGAAGAAGAAACCTTATCTAGTACACCACTTTTATTGCAGCAGCTCAATGACACAATGAACCTACACTCTAAATGTAATTATGTAATGTCCTAATAAGTTCTGTATGTTCTGTAATGTCCTAATAAGTTCTGTATGTTCTGTAATGTCCTAATAAGTTTTGTATGTTCTGTAATGTCCTAATAAGTTATGTATGTTCTGTAATGTCCTAATAAGTTTTGTATGTTCTGTAATGTCCAAATAAGTTATGTATGTTCTGCAATGTCCTAATAAGTTTTGTATGTTCTGTAATGTCCTAATAAGTTTTGTATGTTCTGTAATGTCCAAATAAGTTATGTATGTTCTGCAATGTCCTAATAAGTTATGTATGTTCTGTAATGTCCTAATAAGTTTTGTATGTTCTGTAATGTCCAAATAAGTTATGTATGTTCTGTAATGTCCTAATAAGTTATGTATGTTCTGCAATGTCCTAATAAGTTTTGTATGTTCTGTAATGTCCTAATAAGTTTTGTATGTTCTGTAATGTCCTAATAAGTTATGTATGTTCTGTAATGTCCTAATAAGTTATGTATGTTCTGTAATGTCCTAATAAGTTTTGTATGTTCTGTAATGTCCTAATAAGCTATGTATGTTCTGTAATGTCCTAATAAGTTTTGTATGTTCTGTAATGTCCTAATAAGTTATGTATGTTCTGTAATGTCCTAATAAGTTATGTATGTTCTGCAATGTCCTAATAAGTTTTGTATGTTCTGTAATGTCCTAATAAGCTATGTATGTTCTGTAATGTCCTAATAAGTTTTGTATGTTCTGTAATGTCCTAATAAGTTATGTATGTTCTGTAATGTCCTAATAAGTTATGTATGTTCTGTAATGTCCTAATAAGTTATGTATGTTCTGTAATGTCCTAATAAGTTATGTATGTTCTGTAATGTCCTAATAAGTTATGTATGTTCTGTAATGTCCTAATAAGTTATGTATGTTCTGTAATGTCCTAATAAGTTATGTATGTTCTGTAATGTCCTAATAAGTTATGTATGTTCTGTAATGTCCTAATAAGTTTTGTATGTTCTGTAATGTCCTAATAAGCTATGTATGTTCTGTAATGTCCTAATAAGTTCTGTATGTTCTGTAATGTCCTAATAAGTTATGTATGTTCTGTAATGTCCTAATAAGTTCTGCAATGTCCTAATAAGTTTTGTATGTTCTGTAATGTCCTAATAAGTAAAAGAAGTATCAGATTCTTACCCTCCACAAGTCCTGGGGAGGAACCAAGTCACAAAAGCAGCAGTTATATACCAAAATAGGTCACCCAGCGGAATGAGTTAGTCACCCACTAACACATGTGGAATAGCCAGGACAGTGAAATTATAGATGCCAAAAATATTCATGTTTTAAAGCTAAGATTGACCAATTGAGACAAGGAGATGGGAGCCTACCACTGTAACTCATTTCCCGTACATCACAACTAGGTAAATACAAACTCCTCCCAATAGCCAGTCTCACCTCTTATAGACAATGAGCAAAAAGGACAAATAGATAAATGAAATACATACAAAAAAGCTCACATACTCCTACCAATAGACAATCTCACCTCCTCTTATAGACAATGAAGAGATAACTGAAATACATCTATAAGTAGGAGTAGGAATTTAGAATCATTAAGTTAAAGCTTTACCAGGTTAATTAACCCCTTCGCGCCCATATTTTTCCTTTGCTATGAAAAATTGTATGTTGCCGAGCTATAAAATTATGAAAAATAACTGAATATACCAAATTAGTTATTCGACAAGGATACTAAACAGGTCATATCTATAAAGTATTGCTTATATTCACTAAAAATTGTCTAATGGTAGCCAAATTACAATGGAAATAAAGTTATGGATCTCAAAGGGTTAATAAAATTAATACCAGGTTAATGAAGGGCAGCTCCTCCACAGGTGTGCTCTCGTTAGGGGTGGAGTTGAGCACCGACAGCAGGGCCATCCACGTCTCCTCAAACTGCTGCCGCCCAATCCACCCAAACAGCTCCACTCTGCAAGACATGACCAATACATAAATCCACCCTAGGAAAAAAATCACTTTGTCCGTCATCAACCAGTATCACATTGATTTTTCTTGTTAATCACTACTTCCTTCATGACCAGATCTTTCCATTAATATATAAAATCATCTGTTGTTAGCTATAAATTTACGAGAAGTAACTTAATAAATATATCAAATTAGGTAGTGGACAAGGATACTAAACAGGTCATATCTATAAATAATGCTAATATTCACAAAAACATCTAATGGTAGTCAAATTACAATAGAGATTATGTTCTGGGCCTCAAGGGGTTAATGTTCCTTGCTAATCACTACTTAATGCGTATATACCTGAAGATGAACTGCTTGAGAACATCTGCCTCCTGAAGCAAGTCCACAGGTACCTCGGGCAGGGAGGTGCTGTGTTCCCCAGAGAACTGTGGCGCCCAGCCCAGCGCCCACAGGTCGGGGGGCACCCGCACCACGCTGTTCAGGGCAGGCACGCGGCCCACGCCCATGATGATGCCCCTGGAGGGAGGCAGAAAATACACAGACATCTTACTAAGGGGAAAATACACAGACATCTTACTAAGGAGAAAATACACAGACATCTTACTAAGGAGAAAATACACAGACATCTTACTAAGGGGAAAATACACAGACATCTTACTAAGGAGAAAATACACAGACATCTTACTAAGGGGAAAATACACAGACATCTTACTAAGGGGAAAATACACAGACATCTTACTAAGGAGAAAATACACAGACATCTTACTAAGGGGAAAATACACAGACATCTTACTAAGGGGAAAATACACAGACATCTTACTAAGGAGAAAATACACAGACATCTTACTAAGGGGAAAATACACAGACATCTTACTAAGGGGAAAATACACAGACATCTTACTAAGGAGAAAATACACAGACATACTACGTGTGAAGATATGCATAACCAGTAAGACGCCTTAATCGGCGAAGGACGAGCGAGCCCGTAGAAACCCGCCGCACGTGCGCACGTGTGGCGTCACCCGTAGTTTGACCTGTGTGACATTGCTAGGTGTGTGGTCTCAAACCACACACCAAATTTCAACTTAGTCGGTACAGCCGTTTCTCAGCTATAGCAAGATAACGTTGTCTGACACCCCTCACGCGCCATGCTGACCCCTCACGTGAGACAAAATATGTCAAGCACAAATAGGGATTGAATTGGGGGGCTATCAGATGGCGAAGACCGCTTGTTAATCGGAAGTGGGATTCCAAAGATATAAGCTCCTGAAAAGCGTGACGGTCGGTCGTGTCGGGTCGGCCGCTTATCCCGGAAAAATCCGAGTGAGTGAGGACTCGCGAGCACTTTGCGCTCGCTCGTAATTATAGCTTTGTTACGGAAAATTCCTTGTCTTGACTTAGGGCAAGGGAGGGAAGAATACAATAAAATAAAGGGCAAGTGAGGGCAAAATACAATGAAATAAGAAATATTAATGAAAATAATACAATATGAAAAGAATACAAGGGCAAACAATACACCTCAACTAAATTGGCCCACACCCTATTTTATTTCTCTCACTGTCTTCTTTATAGGGACTGCCAGTTAAGCGCACTTTTTTGTAACTTCTTTTTTTTTGCTCTTGGCCAGTCCTTTGTGATGTAAAAAAAAAAAAAAAAAAATAATAATTTTAAAAAGGATAAAAACCACGCACCTGATGGGCACGGCGACACAGGGGGCAGGTGACGCAGGTTGCCGGCCTCCAGCCACACCGCCAGCTGCATCAGTCTGCGGCACGCCACCAGCAGGCTGCTCTCCCCGCCACCCAGGCACTGACTCAGGGCACCCGGCAGACTGACAACACACAGACAAAGAGTTAAGTAGTAACCTCTAATGGAAAACTAAAGGTATAAAACTACCTAGGTAAAAAAGAAAAAAAAAAAAAAAAAAAAGGTAAAAACACCAGGTAATAAAGGTCTAAAAGGTCAATCTAGATCCTGGAGTTATCAATTCCAGGTTGTTTTCAGATTCTGTTTTGCCAAAGAAATATTTTGCCAAAAGAAATATAAATAATAAAAATCCTATATAAAACATTTATTAATTAACCTCCACTAATAACAGCCTTCCGTCATTGCCCCCGCTGGCCTGGCTGTGGGGCCCTACCAAGGATAACACAACATCAGTAGTTAGTGATCTATTAGTATTTCTTTTCCTGTATCCTGTACTACATTCTTATAGTATCCTGTATTCCTGCATCCTGTATATTCTTATAGTATTCTGTATCCTGTACAGGGAAGTCCCGTTATACAAGCATTCGGTATACGAGAAATCAATGATACGAGCTGAGTAAATTAGGGTCTGTTTTCAATAAACGAGATCGAAAATCCAATGCTACGACATTCAAACATTGTGTTTGTTGTGTTTGGTATAGTTTTGTAGCGGTCCCAAGGTTGGTGCCGCACACCTGGCTAATTACCCTTCAGGTCACGCCTTGATTGGGGTGACCTGACTGGGGTCAACTAAAATCCCCCTTTTTCCAACTCGGGAGTCCTGTATTCAGTCAGTTACCTACCAACCACTACAGTGAGAGGAACACCACTCCTCCTCTCCCTGTGTTCCTCTCACTGTAGTGGTTGGTAGGTAACTGACTGAATACAGGACTCCCGGGCTGGACAAAGGGGGATTTTGGTTGACCCCAGTCAGGTCACCCCAAGCAAGGCGTGACCTGAAGGGTAATTAGCCAGGTGTGCAGCCTGACCTTTAGGGGTAATTAGCCAGATGTACGGCCCCAACCTTGGGACCGCTACAGTTTATTTTAGCTTGAAAAACATGTCTTTGATGGGGTCCTGGAACCAAACCTATATTTTACCATTAGTTATGTATTTCGCTATACGAGATTTCGCTTTACGAGTATGCCAGGTGGAACCTAACTACTCGTATCTTCGGGACTTCCCTGTATATTCTTATTGTATCCTGTATATTCTTATAGTATCCTGTGTCCCTACCTTGGCAGTGCCCTGGGCTTGACAAGGTGTTGGGCGGCGGCATGCAGCGCGGCCACCACCGAGCACACGTAGGAGGCCCGGTCCGGCAGTCCCAGCAGGCCCGTCAGGGTGCCACAGCGCAGCACAGCATCCACACAGCTCAGGCACAGTCCCGCCACTTCAATGCTGACACAGCGCAGCCACACTTGCCAATGCAGGTACTGAGGTGACACACAGATTGGAGGTGAGGTTCATTATTTGTTGAAATGTCCTGTGTTTCGTGACTCAAGAAAGAAGTTTTTGCATAAATATTATTATACTATTTATAATTTGTCACTTAGGATTGTCACTTAGTTTTAGCACAAATGAAATTAATTCAATAAAATCAATTACATAAATAAAATGCATCATGAAAAATCTAATGTATGTATTGCATGGGTAAGTATATGTAGAAGAAAAAAATAAACATATGTACTGTATGCCAGTCCGAGGAAAGGTGAAATAGAAGAGCAGACAAGATCTAACATATCACAGTGGTTTGACTTTTAATCGCACACTGAGAAAATACACATTACATGCATAATGCCTACAACAATAAACATATTCATCTCACTTCTGTAGCAACAATAAGGATAATAATGGGAAGTAGAAATGATGGATCTCTGCAGCGTATTGTTAGGTCAATAATTCATAAAACCATGCAGCCGTATTATAAAACTAAATGATTAAAAAATAGTGAATGTAATAGCTAACAGTATGAGAGAGAGGTCGACATCAGCCTGTCAAAGGTGAACGTGACAACACTGCGGGAATCCCACCACTCCACCCCAGGGGCCAAGATAAAATGGGCCGACTATAGTATGTATCAATATCAGAGCTGGGCGCGCAATTTTTTTTCCTTAGTCCGCAAAGCGCAAATTTTTGCGATCGAGTCCGCAAAGCGCAAAAGTGCTAAATTCTCGAAAAAAGGCGGAGCGCAAGCGCAAAAGCGCAAATTTCTAGCGCAAAAAAAAAACTAGACCCCAAATTAAAAAACTTAAAGCGCAAACATAAAAGTTAAAGCGCAAACCTCGTTTTTTAGTGTGCAAACTGAAAAATTCTATGTTAAATTAATATAAAGTGTATAAATGATTAAAAAATTGAATGTTTACAGTATTTGAAGCATTTATTGAACACAAGTTTATATAAAAAATAAGATAATACTGTCAAAACAACACAAAATTGTTGAAAAATGAAAATACATAATACTAATATTAGTCCTCCTCGTCACTGTCCTCCAGCTCCCACCGACCCTTGAGGAGGTTCATGTTACCCTTGAGGAACACCAGCTTCTCCAAGTTCTTGGCCGTCAGACTCGATCGCTTTGGCCTCATGATGTCTGAGCCCATGCTGAACAGCCGCTCTACCGCCGCTGAGGAGGGCACTGGAGTGTTGTACCTGATGAACAGGGCCACCCAGATCTGCCTGTGCTCCATGGGAAACATGTCAGGTGACAGAGGCACGTTATCCTGGACGTCCAGCTGGGTCCAGGAGTGCAAGTTCTTCTCCAGTTCCTCGTCCACGTCCCCGTCCAGCTCGCACTGCTTGCAGCTCTCTGTGCCACACTCGACCGTGGCATGAGCTTGCTCTTTTCTGCAGCGTTTTTTAAATAAAAAGTGAACTTAAATATAAATGCTATATTTGACGTATCTTTTAATTTTTTGATTTTACATTATTTGAGTTTCTCGGCAAAGTTTTTCTGCTAAGTTTGCGCATTTGCGGACTTATAAAATATCGAGAGCGCAAACTCCAAAAGCGCAAATTTTCGGCGTTTTGCACAGAGCGCAAATATTTTATATGGAACGCAATTTGCGCTTTTGCGCATTTGCGCTTTTGTTTGCGCTCCGCCCAGCTCTGATCAATATCAATGTCACCTAGAATATGATCTGATAAATGAACTCTTACACTGCTTGGGGTGGCAATAGTATGGGTTAGGTTAGCAATCATTACAACCAGAGTGACCTGCCTGGCACCGGGACTCCACTTGTGACCAAACTATCTATTTTGATATCTACTTATAAAAAACCGAACTATTTACTTTGGTATCTACTTATAAAAAACAGAACTATTTACTTTGATATCTACTTATAAAAAACAGAACTATTTACTTTGATATCTACTTATAAAAAACCGAACTATCTACTTTGATATCTACTTATAAAAAACCGAACTATCTACTTTGATATCTACTTATAAAAAAACCGAACTATCTACTTTCATATCTACTTATAAAAAACCGAACTATCTACTTTGATATCAATTTATAAAAAACCGAACTATCTACTTTGATATCTACTTATAAAAAACCGAACTATCTACTTTGATATCTACTTATAAAAAACTGAACTACCTACTTTGATATAAACTTACAAAAAACCGAACTACCTACTTTGGTATCTACTTATAAAAAACCGAACTATTTACTTTCATATACATTATAAAAAACCGAACTTTCTACTTTCATATCAACTTATAAAAAACCGAACTATCTACTTTCATATCTACTTATAAAAAACCGAACTACCTACTTTCATATCAACTCATAAAAAACTGAACTATCTACTTTGATATCTACTTATAAAAAACCGAACTATCTACAGGAGAACCTCGTTTAACCGGCATTTAAAACAACGGCAGCCTCAAAACAACGGCACTAATCGTCCCAGGCTTTTTTTTTTTTTTTTTTTTTTTTTTTTTTTCACTGATAAACTCTGGAACTCTCTTCCTGTTTCTATTTTTCCACTTTCCTATGACTTACATCTTTTCAAAAGAAGAGTAACAAGACACCTCCCGAACTAAATTGGCTCACCCCTCTTTTTTATTTTATTCTCTTACTGTCTTCTTTATAGGGACTGGCAACTATGCGGGCTTTGTGTTACCCATTTTTGTTGTGCCCTTGGCCGGTTCCTTGTGATGGAAAAAAAAAAAAAAAAAAAAAAAAAAAAAAAAAAAAAAAAAGGATTTTGGGCGATTCCATAAGAGTAACTCTCAAAACAACGGCAAAATGAGTTATCCGGCATGCGCTCCCCCCCGCGGGTGCCGGATAAACGAGGTTCTCCTGCATATATATATATATACATATAATATATATATATATATATATATATATATATATATATATATATATACAATATATTACATATATATATATATATATATACTATATATATATTATATATATATATACAGGAGAACCTCGTTTAACCGGCATTCAAAACAACGGCAGCCTCAAAACAACGGCACTAATCGACCCAGGCTTTTTTTTTTTTTTTTTTTTTTTCACTGATAAACTCTGGAACTCTCTTCCTGTTTCTATTTTTCCACTTTCCTATGACTTAAACCTTTTCAAAAGAAGAGTAACAAGACACCTCCCGAACTAAATTGGCTCACCCCTCTTTTTTATTTTATTCTCTGACTGTCTTCTTTATAGGGACTGGCAACTAAGCGGACTTTGTGTTACCCATTTTTGTTGTGCCCTTGGCTGGTTCCTTGCGATGAAAAAAAAAAAAAAAAAAAAAAAAAAAGGGATTTTGGGCGATTCCATAAGAGTAACTCTTAAAACAACGGCAAAATGAGTTATCCGGCATGCGCTCCCCCCCGAGGGTGCCGGATAAACGAGGTTCTCCTGTAGTATTAGTATTTATTATTATTATTATTAGTATTATTATTATTATTATCATTATTTATTATTATTAGTATTATTAGTATTAGTATTAGTATTATGTAGTATTATTATTACTATTATTACTATTATTATTATTATTATTATTATTATTATTGTTATTGTTATTGTTATTGTTATTATTGTTATTGTTATTGTTGTTATTATTATTATTATTATTATTATTATTATTATTATTATTATCATGAAAACGGAATTGAAGTGGAAGGAAAAACCAAAAAAGTCAAGGAGAAATATAGAAGGTGATGAAGAAGAAATAGGAGCAGTGTGGTAACGTTGTGGTGAGAATAAGGAAACAGGTGATAGTGGATAAAGGTGGGGAGGAAGGAACACTGGCAGAGAAGGGACGCTGTGGGAGGGTGTTGAGGGAGCCAGGCAGGAAGGGAAAGAATAATGGATGGGTTGGGTTTATTTATATTATAGTGACAAAAAAGATACTGACATATATAATAATGAACACTTCAAAGTTGCTTGCCTCACATTCTGGCTGGCACAGAACACACATCTATAACTTGTAGGTTTAGAACACCAGGTAGTGATGCAGAACACAGCCATCGCCGTGACGCGCTGGGTCACCACACGCATCACCAGGTTCGCCACGCAAACACAGTCAAGAATACAAACACAACTCATGAAACTGTAAACAATGTTGTCCTGTAGTAGTAATGACGTGAGGCTGCCTCTTCACTGCCAGGCACTGCCAGTCCCTCTCTCATTCTTTTTTTATTTTCTTTTTTCCAGATTTTATTTTTATTTTTTTATTGTATTTTATTTTTATTTTTTTATTGTATTTTTTTATTTTTCTTATAGTATTTTTTTTTTTTTTTTTTTTTTTTTTTTTTTTTTTTTTTTTTTTTTTTTTTTTTTTTTTTTTTTTTTATTATTATTTTTTTTATTGTTTTTTTTTTTTTTTTTTTATTTCATTTTATTTTTATTTTTGCCACTTAGCGGTGTCATTCGGCAGATGTTAGAATCTGCTCACTCCTGATGGGAGTTCGGCGTCGCGGGCCTGGGTCTTCACTCCTTTCTCTTCTGTTTGGAGGAGCCCTTGGTGCTGGCTCCCTTGGCCTCTCTGCCCTTGCCGCCCTTGCTGCCCTTGTTGTCCTGAGGCACGGCCGCTGCCTTCTGCTTCTCAGGAAACAGCAGCTTCTTGAGCTCGGCAAGGGCGTAAGTCACGTCCTCGGGTGCCCCCGTGATGGTGCCGAATTCCTCGGCCTCGCCCTTGCGTGGGAGCTGCACGCGCACGTCAAAGCGTCGCTCCACCGTGGCGCGGCAGCCCTGCAGCACGCTTCTCTTCTCTGCGCTCACCGGGAAGCCGCACGTTGTCTCTGTCTCCGGCACTGCTGTCTCCTCCTTGTTTTCCTTCTCTTCATCACACTCTAAGTCTGACTATCCTCCTCGCGCCGCTCCCGCCGCCTACGTCGCAGCTTGCCAGCGGTGACAGTGGCGGCGGGATGCTGCTGCACCTTGATGCCCCATGCGGGGTCAAGAGACTCTTCGGGGGCAGCAGCCTCGTCCTGCTGCTCCTATCCTTGCTGCTCCTGCTTCTGCTTTCTTTTCTTCAACTTATCCTCGGTCTTCTGCTGCTGCCTCTCCTTGGCCTGCTGCTGCTTCTCCTGCTCCGACTTGCGTGAGAGGACCTTCCTCTTGGTGTTATTGAGGCGGTCCATGACCCTGTCGTCCCGCCGGTTGACGAGGATCTTGCGCACCTCCTTGGCGCAGACGAAGCCCACCTCGCCGGCCTTCATGTGGCGGGTCTTGCTCAGGTTCGATCCCAGCGTGTACACCACCACCACGTTGGCCAGCTTGTTGCCCTTGGCACTGTTGGCCTTGCACAGCTGTGCCGCGTCGTTCAGAAGGACGCGGGGCACATCGCGCAGGGCCTGGCCGGGCTCCAGCTGGAGGTACACGTGGGCCGAGGGCAAGGCGTCCACATGAAAGAACACGAGGCGCTCCGTCGCCTGCGCCAGGAGGTGGTCGTTCTCATGCTTGTCGGAGCCCATAAGGAGGGTGGCGGGCGGGTCCACCACGTCGCTGTGGAAGGTTATCACAGCTCCGCGTGGCCGCAGCAGCAGCTCGGGGGCGGAGGAGGGCGGGCCAGCGTCCTTGGTGACCGCCTTGGGGGCCTTGGTGGTGCTGGGTCCTGCCATTGATGGCGGCGTGAAGGTCTTCAGTTTCATTGTGATTCCCTTCTGCTTCATGACCCTGAGTCTGATATACAGATGAAGGTGCACGCAAAACAGGTAGGGTGGCAATATTAAGGATGTCTTAAAAAACACCTGATTGAACAAAGCCAAATAAGGACAGCAGTGATAGGAAGAGGTAGGAGTTAGCAGCAGCTTGGAGTTATGAAGAATGGAACTTTGTAGGTTCTATTCTTCATAACTCCAAGCTGCTGCTAACTCCTACCTCTTCCCTTCCTTCTTTCCCGCACCACCACCACCCACCACCACCTTCTTCTTCTTTCTTCTCTTGCTCCTCATCCTAACTCCTACCTCTTCCTGTTTCCCGCACTTTCTTCACTTCTATCACCACCAGTGACCACCACCACCTTCTGCTCCTCCTGCTCCTGCTCCTCCTCCTCCTGCTCGTCCTTCTCCTGCTGCTCCTCCTGCTCGTCCTTCTCTCTGTCCCTGCTCCTCCTGCTCCTTCTTTCCTGCTCGTCCTTCTACTCCTGATCCTCCTGCTCGTCCTTCTCTTGCTCGTCCTCCTCCTGCTCGTCCTTCTCCTGCTCGTCCTTCTGCTCCTGCTCCTCCTGCTCCTCCTTCTCCTGCTCCTCCTTCTCCTGCTCCTACTCCTCCTGTTCGTCCTTCTCCTGCTCCTCCTCCTCCTGCCCCTTCTTTCTCCTATTCCTCCTGCACCTTCTTCTCTTGTTCCTCCTCCTCCTGCTCCTCCTTCTCCTGCTTGTCCTCCTCTTGTTCCTCCTCCTCCTGCTCGTCCTTCTCCTGCTCCTCCTCCTCCTGTGATCTGGACTGGGGACTTGTATCAGTGTACTTGTACAGTACACTGTACAGTAAGCCACCGCTCAACCGTTCGTTGAGCTAACACAGTCTCCCTCACAATTTTTTTTTTTTAACTAAAACTGATCTTATATAAGGTGTGAATACGGGTGATCTGGTCTGCAGGCAACTGTGGCTCAGACGCCATATCCAACTGAGCAAAAACACTTTCCCAAAATGTTTTGGTGACGTTTTGGTAAATTGAACCGGGAGTGACGCTAGGAAGCAAAATGTCCTGGTCACTGACCATTAATGACTAATGAGTTGAACTGCAAGCAGGAAGTCAAGGCCGTGAGTGAGTTGTCAGACACCTTTTTTTTCAATTATTCCCCATAGGAAGCGCCATAAGGGAATTAAACTAAATTAGTCAAGGAGCGTGACGGATACAAGACACCGCCAGCTTCCCTGTCTTGCACTGTACACTGCAATGTAAATGTAAACAAAATAATGATAATATGTCTTGGTGCCTGCTGGTTCCTGGACCCTTCTATAATGGTACTGGCACACTATCTGCAGTGGCCATCTATCTATCTATCTCTGATGCCCTCCTGGAATGGAAATTCACTAAATAAGTGGAGATATGGTTAAATAAAAAAAAAAAAATTGGAAAAGTCAAGAATGGTCGCAGTTTGGTTACTTACAAAAGAAGAGTTGTAATTAGTTTAGTTTATTGATCTCGTACCACCCAAGTGAAAATTATGGTGATGGCCGCGACAGGTGAGTCTCCATTTATTCCTGTCCTTGCACACTGTAACCCCCTCGTTCTTCTGGCGCCCCTTTCTCTCACATACTATGTCCTCCCATTTCACTGGGTGTCATCCTCTAGTGTTGCTGATCATCACTTATGCATATGAGGACATTGGTCCCAAAGTCTCTGGATTACCGTCCCTCCCTCTACTTGATTTGTTGTGCCATAGACCACTATATCTCTGGACTGTTCACACGACAATGTTTTGAAATTCCGGGGCTGCATAGGGGCCTGCGGGGCACCCGACAAAGAGATATAGTGGTCTATGGACTATCATATAGACTGGTTTATCAGTATAAGGAGAACCTCGTTTAACCGGCATTTAAAACAACGGCAGCCTCAAAACAACGGCACTAATCGACCCTAGGCTTTTTTTTTTTTTTTTTTTCCCACTGATAAACTCTGGAACTCTCTTCCTGTTTCTATTTGTCCACTTTCCTATGACTTACATCTTTTCAAAAGAAGAGTAACAAGACACCTCCCTACACTAAATTGGCTCACCCCACTTTTTTATTTTATTCTCTGACTGTCTTCTTTATAGGGACTGCCAACTAAGCGGACTTTGTGTTACCCATTTTTGTTGTGCCCTTGGCCAGTTCCTTGTGATGGGGGGAAAAAAAAAAAAAAAAAAAAAAAAAAAAAAAAAAAAAAAAAAAAAAAAAAAAAAGGATTTTGGGGGATTCCATAAGAGTAACTCTCAAAACAACGGCAAAATGAGTTATCCGGCATGCGCTCCCCCCCGAGGGTGCCGGATAAACGAGGTTCTCCTGTACTTTCATATCTACTTAGTATCAAAAAACCAACTATTCTTTGCTCATTGTTCATTTACCAATCATTTCTTCTCCCTGTCACACCCTCACCTCCATAGCCAGCAGTGCAAACCTCAGGATGTGCTCCGAGTGTTCTGGGAGTACCTGAGCACCCCAGGGGAGGCGCGTGAGGCCCCCCAGGTACTCCACCACCGCCGGGGCCAGAGTGTCCACCACGCTGCCTATGCCATCCTCCCCCGCCAGCAGCTTGCACACACGCTCACTGTACTTGTTGCCACCGCCTGAGGAAGGATATGGAGGGGTGAAGGGTGGTATAGATGGATGGAGGAAGGAAGGGAAGGTAGGGAGGGAGGGAGGAAGGAAGCAAGGATGAAAGGAGGGATGAGGGGAAGGAAGCAAGGAGGGATGAGGAGAAAGAGGCATTGATAGAGGTAGGGATGAAGGGCAACATAGGTGGAAAGGAGGAAAGGAAGGAGGAAGGAAAGTAAGGAAGGGAGGAAAAGAAGGATGAAAGAAGGAGGCAAGGATAGAGGAAGGGGTGAAGGGTAGCATATATGGAAGGAGAAAGGAAAGTAAGGAAGGGAGGGAGGAAGGAAGGGTGGTATGAAAGAAGGAAGCAACAGAACAGAAGAAGGAACAGCTTTCCCTAGCAGTGCATTGATATGTGGAATAGCCTGGACAGTGAAATTATAGATGCCAAAAGTATTCATGTTTTTATATCTAAGATTGACCAATTGAGACAAGGAGATGGGAGCCCCACGTGTAACTAATTTCCTGTATATCACAACTAGGTAAATACAACTACTGTAGATAACACTATAGTCGCCACCTGCACTGATGTCGCCAGCCGCCATATATTACGAATTATAGCATAACTACTGATTTGTATGTGCCACTGAAGATGATACACAGTAGTTTATATCATGACTGTATATAATCTACCCTGTTTCAGTGTTGTTTTATGCTTTGTATCTGCAAGTATAGACAGTTTTAAATTTCACTACTAGCTTTTTTTGGGGCAACGACAACGGCGGGAGGACACTCAGAACATAAACACTAGCTGGTGACCTTAGTGTAGCCCGTTACCAACGTTGCCACTCGGTTTTATTTTTACAATTTGTTCGTTTATAGCCATAATATGACACAGATGAAGGCACAAAATGACACAGACTCTCCAGATAGCCCCTTCTAACTTTCCTGAAATCATGGATGTAGAAATGTAAGTATTAACGCCACCACACATCTGTAAATAAAAAAGAAACGTTGTCCTGGCGACTTTAGTGTTATCTACGGTAGGTAAATACTCACACACACACATGCATACCCCCAAGGCCACACCCCCTCCCACTACCCACCTGGCGTGAAGGTGTGGTGGGGCCGGGGGAGGGACCCGGCCACCCTGGCCAGGTGCTGCAGCAGGACCACCTTGCTGGCCGTGTACAGGGGCGCCTCGCTGGTGCCGCTGCCGCTGCTGCACTCCTCGCTGTCCCCTGTCTCCACCGAACTGTTGCACTCGCCCCAGTCATGGTTGGCCTGCACATTATAGTGGATTTATCATTATTCATGTGTATTAAGATCAATGATAAGGCAGACACTCATCATTGGCCTGCAAATTATATAACATTTCTTGCATTAATTGGCTGATTATAGAAAGAAGAGTTGATTTATTACTATATATTCATATGTATTAAGATCAATTATAAAGTAGACAGTCATGATTGGCCTGCGAATTATATACCATTTCTTGCACGACATGAGTGATGAAAATGAAGGGAAAGAGAAAAGAAAATTTATGAAAAGAAAAGTTCATTTATTGTTATTCCTGTGTATTAAGACCCATTATAAAGTAGTCATGATTAGCCTGCAAATTATAACATTTCTTGTGTTAATTGGCTGCAGATTAAATACCATTTCTCGCATTAACTAAGTAATTATGAGAAGAACAGTTAATTGATCCAGTTATTCCTGTGTATTAATTAATAATTAAGATCAATGCTAAAGTAGACAAAAGTCAGTCTCTAAGAAGTAAAATCAATGATAAAAAGAAAATAATAAATAAATAAAATGCTAAAAATAGTAGATCCATGATAAAGTAGACAAGTTTGTGTTTTTTGGTTTTATGAATAATAATGATAAAAAAAAAGTGTTGCTGTAGCCATGAGACTATGATTCCTAATAGTAATAGCAGGATTGACTATCTATATCTGATCCTATCCTATCTATATCCTATGTTATTCCTGACATTATAAAGAGGAAATTTACATTTACCTTAATGCCAGATTGAAAATAAACCAAATACTAGTGATTGTCAGAGGAAGAAATGACCTTATCAAGAATTTAATATACTCACATTTAGAATAACCTATAAAAAAAAGAGAGAGAGAGAGAGAGAGAGAGAGAGAGAGAGAGAGAGAGAGAGAGAGAGAGAGAGAGAGAGAGAGAGAGAGAGAGAGAGAGAACGAACGAGAGAGAGAACGAACGAGAGAGAGAACGAACGAGAGAGAGACAGACAGAGAGAGACAGAGAGAGAATAAAAACAAAATAGTTACCTGTAGTGTGGAAGTGAGGCCGAGTCTGAGGGTGTGTGTGAGCAGGGCCGTGTTGAAGGACTTGCCGGACATAACGTTGATGATCTCGCTGTACTCCAGGTGGCTCAACAGCTGGCCACACTCCAGGCCGCCCCCCTCACCCCGCTGACACCTGCACCCCCACCCCAAGACACACTCATCAATGGTTTATTATTTATATATATATTTTTCACATTTATGCCTAACCTCTTTATTGGTTCACCTCTTTACGCCCAGATCTTTCCTTTGCTATATAGAATCATCTGTTGTTAGCCATAAAGTTACGAAAAATAACTGAATATACCAAATTAGCTAGTGGACAAAGATACTAAACAGGTCATATCTATAAAATATTGTATATATTCACTAAAAATCATCATATGGGAGCCAAATTACAATGGAAATTACGTTCTGGGCCTCAAGGGATTAATGGGGTTATAAGTCTAAATGTAATGAAATGTTGCAGTATTGTATAAGGTTAAGGTAAAAAGCTACTTATACGATGAATCTCAACACATGGTGGCATAGTGCAAGGGGAGTGCCTGTGTGACGCCTGTTAACCCCTTCACACCCAGATCTTTCCTTTGCTATAAAAAAATATTTGTTGTCGCAAAAAAAAAAAAAAAAAAAAAAAAAAAAAAAAAAAAAAAACACTGAGATATATCCAAGACTTGACCCATTTACTTTACCTGTTCCTGACCAGCTGCAAGTACCATGAGAGGTCAAGTCGGGTGGTGGCGGAGGCCGGGGAGTGGAGGGGCGGGGAGGGCAGGGCGGCGTCAGTCCCCTGGGCCACGGCAACCCCATGCACCTGTCCCGCCACATGCTGCAGCAGCGCGTACAGCTGACTGTATCTGAGGAAGGGAAGGAAGGGGGTCACTGTGGGGTCTCGTGAAAGTATGATGAAGAATAAAAAAAGAGAGAGAGAGAGAGAGAGAGAGAGAGAGAGAGAGAGAGAGAGGAGAGAGAGAGAGAGAGAGAGAGAGAGAGAGAGAGGAGAGAGAGAGAGAGAGAGGAGGAGAGAGGGAGAGAGGAGAGAGGGAGGGAGGGAGGGAGGGGAGAGAGGGAGGGAGGGAGGGAGGGAGGGAGGGAGAGAGGGAGGGAGGGAGGGTGGGAGGGAGGGAGGGAGGGAGGGTGGGAGGGTGGGAGGGTGGGAGGATGGGAGGGAGGGAGGGAGGGAGGGAGGGAGGGAGGGAGGGAGGGAGGGAGGGAGGATGGGAGGGAGGGAGGGAGGGAGGGAGGGAGGGAGGGAGGGAGGGAGGGAGGGAGGGAGGGAGGGAGGGAGGGAGGGAGGGAGGTTGAAGGAAAAAAAGTTATCTGAGTACACCAACCCTGTATTCCCTGATTAACAAACGAATTATCAGACAAACAAACTACAGTAGTATAGTGGAGGCACGTTTAGTTGGCGAGGGTGGGGCTCCTTCACTCCCCACTTCCGGGCGCGCGGGATTGGCTGAGGTGTTGGGTGTTGGGTGAGAATGCCTTACTCCAAAATTCCTTCCTAAGGCCCCAACACCCAACACCTCAGCCAATCCCGTGTATTCGAAAGGGGGAAGTGAGGGGGCCCAGTTTTCGCCAACTTAACGTGCGGCGAGAACTTGGCGATCCACAAAAAAACAATACACTACCCTCCCGAGTTTCACGCTATGCGAGTTTCGCGATCCTCGAGTTTCGTGCCTAGTCCTAAATTCTTACCATCCCGACTTTCGTGCATTATCTCCCCGAGTTTCGCGCTGCTTCGTACACGTATGGGATACGTCTTCCTACTGCTGGCGTCACGCGCTGCTTCGTACACGTATGGGATACGTCTTCCTACTGCTGGCGCCACGCGCTGCTTCGTACACGTATGGGATACGTCTTCCTACTGCTGGCGTCACACGTGCTTCGTACACGTATGGGATACGTCTTCCTACTGCTGGCGTCACGCGCTGCTTCGTACACGTATGGGATACGTCTTCCTACTGCTGGCTGCCACGCCTGCTTCGTACACGTATGGGATACGTCTTCCTACTGCTGGCGTCACACGTGCTTCGTACACGTATGGGATTACTCTTCCTACTGCTGGCGTCACGCGCTGCTTCGTACACGTATGGGATACGTCTTCCTACTGCTGGCGTCACACGTGCTTCGTACACGTATGGGATACGTCTTCCTACTGCTGGCGTCACACGTGCTTCGTACACGTATGGGATACGTCTTCCTACTGCTGGCGTCACGCGCTGCTTCGTACACGTATGGGATACGTCTTCCTACTGCTGGCGTCACACGTGCTTCGTACACGTATGGGATACGTCTTCCTACTGCTGGCGTCACGCGCTGCTTCGTACACGTATGGAATACGTCTTCCTACTGCTGGCGTCACGCGCTGCTTCGTACACGTATGGGATACGTCTTCCTACTGCTGGCGCCACGCGCTGCTTCGTACACGTATGGAATACGTCTTCCTACTGCTGGCGTCACGCGCTGCCTTACCACACAGTACACACTACCACTCATCACCGTCGGTGCTAGCCGACACGCAGTGCCGTTGTCAGTGTTGTGTCCTGAACGAGATTGTAGATATCAGGGTGATGTCAGGAAATCAAGGAAGTGGCTCGAAAAAAACTTTTTTTTAAGACATCTATTTCCGCTCCGCTCGGGGATCGATAGCAGACGATAGATGGCGCTGTTGGCGGCGGCAATCTGCCGAGCCTCAGACGTGGAACAAACATCACACCGTGAGGCCAGATAGTTTATTTGAATGTGTTATGGTATTTGAAATACTTGTAACAGGTAAGTACTGAGGTACTGAGTACTGAGGAAGTACTACAACATTCGTCTTGGAAGACCATTAGTATTTTTCTTGGTTTTTTGGGGGAAAACGTGAGTTTTATAAGCCTTAAAAAATGGTACTACGCCTCGCACCGGACTAAATAAGCATTTTTACAGGGTTTATAATACCAGAGATTCGCGATCCGCGAGTTTCGCGCTATGCCTTTGGAATAAAGCAATCGCCAAACTCGGGAGGGTAGTGTACATCTAAATAACCAAAATTCCAAAGCAGCTTAAACCAACGAACTGACAAACCGTTTCTCTAATTTGTGGTTCTTGATGAGTGTGATGATCTTAGTGGTGTCCTCGAGGGGCAGCTGGGACGCGACCTGACCCGGGGACAAGGTCATGAGGAGCTGCAGGCGTCGGGTGGCCAGGGCAGAGGCGGCTCGGGTCACGGCCAGGTAGGGGGAGGCGAGTAGGCGCTCCACCACGAAGACCACCAGCGCCCCGGACTGTGAGATGTGAACGCCGGACACCAGGTTGATGATGTGACCTCCGTACTCAGCCTGGGAAGGAGGAATGTCTTACTAGGGTGTGTTTAGTTGCTAGCATTTCTTCTTCTTCTATTTAACATAATAAAGGACTGCCTGACCAAGAGCAAAATAAAAGATAGACAGTAAGAAGGTTAATGATGTGACCTCCATACTCAGCCTGGAAAGGAAAAAATGTCTCAATGTCAATCATGGTATCGTGATTCGTCCACATTGGCTCCGGACCTCCCAAAATGTGAAAAAAAAACTATTTTGTTTTTCTTGTCAATTTTGAAGAAAAAAATGACTTATTTATTTTTGGTGTCAATTTTGAGGGTGGTTGTGATTTTTTTAGTTTTTTGATGTTAGATATTCTTTTGAATTTTTTTATGGGGGGTGGTTGTGATTTTTTTTTTTTTTATGTTGGATATTCTTCTCTTTTTTTCTTTTTAAGGAGCTTTTGATTTTTTTGTTTTTTGATGTTGGATATTCCTTAAATTATTATTTTTTTTTTTTTTTTAATGTTAATATTTTTTTTTTTTTTTTTTTTTTTTTTTTTTTTTTTAATGTTAGATATTCTTTTTTTTATGAGGGGGAGGTTGTGATTTTTGTGTTTTTTAATGGTAGATATATATATATATATTTTTTGATGGGGGTTGTTATTTTGTTTTGTTTTGTAATGTTATATTATCACCTTGTGTACGTAGTGGCATCGCGCGTGGATGGCCTGGATGAGGAGGGCGGAGGCGGCCTGGGAGCTGTGGATGGACTGCAGCAGCGTGTGGATGGGCGGCTCCGTGTGCAGCAGAACCACGTCACTGATGTGCTGCACCACCAACCACGTCAGCCACTCCCCCTCCTGCATGTGCCGCACCTACACACACAATGGACTCAATGAGGTGATATCGGCAAAGAATAAGCATTAGTTGTAAGAAAGACTGGATAAATGTAGATACGGAGACGGGACCACACGAGTATAGCTCAGGCCCTGTAAAACACAACTAGGTAAATACACCCACACACACACACACACACACACACACACACACACACACACACACACAAGAAGAAACAGACAATGAGAGACTACTCACTCGGAAGCAAAGAGAAGGTCGATACACAAGAGGACATACAAAAAAAATTAGGAAAATGGAGATGCCTGAGCAACAAAACGAAGTACAATTTAAACATCTCAGTGCAATACTTAATATAGATTTGCATTGACTAAACTGAGGATACAAAACTATATATAATCCCAGAGAATAAGCACTTAATATGACTTTAAACCTAGTGCCCAAACACCTCAATGCAATACCCAATATAGATTTGCATTGACTAAACTGAGGATACAAAACTATATATAATCCCAGAGAATAAGCACTTAATATGACTTTAAACCTAGTGCCCAAACACCTCAATGCAATACCCAATATAGATTCACATTGACACTCAACTGATACAAATATATATAAATCCAGAAAAAAACCTTACCACAACCACTTACCACAAATTCAACAAACAAATATGACTTTTTACCTAGCACTCTAAATATATTAATGCAATACCCAATATAGATTCGCATTGACTAAACTGAGGATACAAAACTATATATAATCCCAGAGAATAAGCACTTAATATGACTTTAAACCTAGTGCCCAAACACCTCAATGCAATACCCAATATAGATTCGCATTGACACTCAACTGATACAAAAATATATAAATCCTGAAAAACAAGCACTTACCACAAATTCAGAAAAGACCAGCAGGCCGCATCGCCGCATGAACTCGAGGGAGAGGCAGCTGGAGGGTCCCGAGGCCTCACTCACCACCGGACTGCTGTAGAGGCACACACCAACACTGTCATCAAGCTATGGTCTCCAATAAGAACATAAGAATATAAGAAAATAAGGAAGCTACAAAAGGCCATGAGACCTACAGAACTTACTACCAAACATAATCTTCACCTCACCTGAACAGACTTACTACCAAACATAATCTTCACCTCACTTGAACAGACTTACTACCAGACATAATCCTCCCTCACCTGAACAGACTTACTACCAAACATAATCCTCACCTCACCTGAACAGACTTACTACCAGACATAATCCTCACCTCACTTGAACAGACTTACTACCAGACATAATCCTCCCCTCACCTGAACAGACTTACTACCAAACATAATCCTCACCTCACCTGAACAGACTTACTACCAGACATAATCCTCACCTCACCTGAACAGACTTACTACCAGACATAATCTTCACCTCACCTGAACAGACTTACTACCAGACATAATCCTCCCCTCACCTGAACAGACTTACTACCAGACATAATCTTCACCTCACTTGAACAGACTTACTACCAGACATAATCTTCACCTCACTTGAACAGACTTACTACCAGACATAATCCTCACCTCACCTGAACAGACTTACTACCAGACATAATCTTCACCTCACTTGAACAGACTTACTACCAGACATAATCCTCACCTCACTTGAACA
The DNA here is from genome assembly GCA_016584305.1 of Chionoecetes opilio. Lineage (NCBI taxonomy): Eukaryota > Metazoa > Arthropoda > Malacostraca > Decapoda > Majidae > Chionoecetes > Chionoecetes opilio. Next base: position 281,559 of record JACEEZ010024172.1, read on the forward strand.
GACTTACTACCAGACATAATCCTCACCTCACCTGAACAGACTTACTACCAGACATAATCCTCACCTCACCTGAACAGACTTACTACCAGACATAATCCTCCCCTCACCTGAACAGACTTACTACCAGACATAATCCTCACCTCACCTGAACAGACTTACTACCAGACATAATCCTCCCCTCACTTGAACAGACTTACTACCAGACATAATCTTCACCTCACCTGAACAGACTTACTACCAGACATAATCTTCACCTCACTTGAACAGACTTACTACCAGACATAATCCTCACCTCACCTGAACAGACTTACTACCAGACATAATCCTCACCTCACCTGAACAGACTTACTACCAGACATAATCCTCCCCTCACCTGAACAGACTTACTACCAGACATAATTTTCACCTCACTTGAACAGACTTACTACCAGACATAATCTTCACCTCACTTGAACAGACTTACTACCAGACATAATCCTCACCTCACCTGAACAGACTTACTACCAGACATAATCTTCACCTCACTTGAACAGACTTACTACCAGACATAATCTTCACCTCACTTGAACAGACTTACTACCAGACATAATCCTCACCTCACCTGAACAGACTTACTACCAGACATAATCTTCACCTCACTTGAACAGACTTACTACCAGACATAATCCTCCCCTCACCTGAACAGACTTACTACCAGACATAATTTTCACCTCACTTGAACAGACTTACTACCAGACATAATCTTCACCTCACTTGAACAGACTTACTACCAGACATAATCCTCCCCTCACCTGAACAGACTTACTACCAGACATAATCCTCACCTCACTTGAACAGACTTACTACCAGACATAATCCTCACCTCACTTGAACAGACTTACTACCAGACATAATCCTCCCCTCACTTGAACAGACTTACTACCAGACATAATCCTCACCTCACTTGAACAGACTTACTACCAGACATAATCCTCCCCTCACTTGAACAGACTTACTACCAAAAATAATCCTCACCTCACCTGAACAGACTTACTACCAAACATAATCCTCACCTCACTTGAACAGACTTACTACCAGACATAATCCTCACCTCACTTGAACAGACCCAGGTTTTCGCCTCGTTAAAAAAAAAGACTATACCAGGTATGATCCTCACCTCACACTCGTCACAGACTTGCGCTGGCAGGTCCTGAGTACTCGGGTCCACAGGTGTTGTGAGGTGAGGTCGAGTGAGGTGAGCAGCTTGCACCACAGCAGGGTGAGGGGAGGGTACCAGCCCGACACAAAGAGTAGCGCCTCGTTGATCTCCTCCACCAGGTCCACCTCCCTCGTGCAGATGTCCTTGAGGGCGGTGATCACTTCCCTCCACTGGTCTGTGAGGGGTGAGACAGGTTGATGGTAGGGTGTATGTATGTAGGGTATGATGTATGTAGGGTAGGGTAGGATGTAGGGTGGGGTGAGATGTGATGATGGTAGGGTGTATGTATGTAGGGTATGATGTATGTAGGGTAGGATGTAGGGTGGGGTGAGATGTGATGATGGTAGGGTGTATGTATGTAGGGTATGATGTATGTAGGGTAGTGTAGGATGTAGGATAGGATGTGATGTGTTGATGGTAGGATGTATGTATGTATGTAGGGTAGGGTAGGATGCAGGGTGGTGTGGTGAGACGGGTTGCTGGTAGGGTGTGTGTATGTAGGATATGGTGTATGTATGTAGGGTAGGGTGGTGAGACATGTTGATGGTAGGGTGTATGTGTGTAGGGTAGGGTGTGTATGTAGGATATAATGTATGTATGTAGGGTAGGGTGTAGGGTGGGGCGAGACGGGTTTACAGGTGTTCCGAGGAGTTACAGAGAGTGGACGAAAAGGCAAGATAAAAGGTGAGACATGACGTTACGTGCCTCAACTTCTTCAATGTTTTCTGTCGGCCAAAAAGCACCTTGATCCTTTCTGTAGCACCTTGAACAAACTGATAATCGTAAGGAAAAAACATGCTGAAAAAAACAATACTTACTGGAGAGTGTGAGGTGGAGAAGGGTGAGGAGGAGGTGGTGGGAGAGATGGACCAGCATGTGGGGTGAGTGCTGGCCCCCGCCCTCTCCCGCCAGGCCGCTGCTCAGGAGGGCCAGGCGCACACTGCGGATCTCACTCGCACTCACCCGCACCACCTCCAGAAGAAACCTGTAGGAGGAGGAACACAGAGTTGAGGTTGTGAGTGACTGTGTTGTGGTGGTATTTTGAGTATCTTGATTTCTAATAGAGGAATAAATAAAGTAAATAGAGGTAGCAATAGGCATAAATAGAGGTTGTGTTGTGAAAAGTGATATTTTGAGTATCTTCATTACAAACAGAGGAATACCATTATGCGAAAGAGGCAATGAGGCTGCAACACATTGATAGGGTGTAGTGAAGGTGTAGTGAAGGTGTTACTAAGACATGGAACACATTGATAGGGTGTAGTGAAGGTGTAGTGAAGGTGTTACTAAGACATGGAACACATTGATAGGGTGTAGTGAAGGTGTAGTGAAGGTGTTACTAAGACATGGAACACATTGATAGGGTGTAGTGAGGGTGTAGTGAAGGTGTTACTAAGACATGGAACACATTGATAGGGTGTAGTGAGGGTGTAGTGAAGGTGTTACTAAGACATGGAACACATTGATAGGGTGTAGTGAAGGTGTAGTGAAGGTGTTACTAAGACATGGAACACATTAATAGGGTGTAGTGAGGGTGTAGTGAAGGTGTTACTAAGACATGGAACACATTGATAGGGTGTAGTGAGGGTGTAGTGAAGGTGTTACTAAGACATGGAACACATTGATAGGGTGTAGTGAAGGTGTAGTGAAGGTGTTACTAAGACATGCAACACATTGATAGGGTGTAGTGAAGGTGTAGTGAAGGTGTTACTAAGACATGGAACACATTGATAGGGTGTAGTGAAGGTGTAGTGAAGGTGTTACTAAGACATGCAACACATTGATAGGGTGTAGTGAAGGTGTAGTGAAGGTGTTACTAGACATGGAACACATTGATAGGGTGTAGTGAAGGTGTAGTGAAGGTGTTTACTAAGACATGCAACACATTGATAGGGTGTAGTGAAGGTGTAGTGAAGGTGTTACTAAGACATGGAGACAGTGTGTTAAAGAGGATCTGGCAGCATTGGGCATTGAAGAGGTTGAGGCAATGGCTAGAGATAGTTGGAAGCGTATCATCGGGAAGAAATGATGGTAAACGAACAATGAGCATAGCTTGTTTTTTTTCTCACATCATAAAGTGGTAGTGGAAAAAAAAGAAACACAGAGTTGAGATTGTGAATGGCTGTGTTGTGAAAAGTTAATATTTGGGAAGCTTGATTTCAAACAGTGGAAAATGATGAGGTGAATGAAAATGAAGTGAAATTTGAATAGGTGTGAAGAAGAAACCTGTAGAAGGAAGAACACAGAGCTGAGGTTATGAGTGGTTGTGTTGTGAAAGGTGATCATTGGAGCATCTTGATTAGAAATAAAGGAAAATGATGAGGTGAATAAAAACGAAGTGAAATTTGAATGTTCCTCTGATGTGAGGATATTAGGACAAAGCTTGCTAATGTTTAGGGATTATAGATGTGTTTTGAATGTACTGAAATATTGTTATGGGTGAAATGAAAGAAAGAAGTGGCAAAAGTAGTTCAATGTTTTAAGGCAGTGAAGGATCACTTATTTAACACCTTCACACCCAGAGCTTTCGTTTGCTAAAATAAAAAGTATGTTGTTAGCCATAAAATTACGAAAAGTAACTGAATATACCAAATTATTTAGTCAACAAGGATACTTAACATGTTATATCTATAAAATATTGCTTATATTCACTACAAATCATCAAATGGAAACAAGATTACAATGGAAACTAAGTTCTGGGTCTCGAGGGGCAAAGACTATTCTATACTGGACTTGGTACTCGTGCCCCGCGCCAACCCGCCCATGACCAGTGGAGGCCAGTTTTGCGATTCCTGACATTTTCGAACATCACCCCCATTTCCCTTCCTGTGGTTTATCAGTATAAATGATATAATTTTATCTTCGTAAATGTTTGTTCTATAATATTATCAAATAAAAAACAGTAAAATACACTAAAGAAATGCCATTATAGGAGTGAAGAAATATGCATTAACTTAATATTCACTTAAATTCTTCGCCATTTAATATTTTGCATTAAGACTTTTTACATGCAACATATCAATAGAAGCGGAATTTTATTAGCTTTCCATTGATATATTTCGTTTTCTGATAAATGAATTACAATCATGCATAAATTAGCGTTAACTAAATAAATAACATCATCAATTGGGTAATTTTCCCGATTGATGAGGTTATTTATTTAGTTAATGCTAATGTATGTATGGTTCTAATTCATTTATCAGAAAACTAAATATATCAATGAAAAGCTAATAAAATTCCGCTTCTATTGATATGTTTCAGGTAAAATGTTTTCTCGCAAAATATTAAATGGCGAAGAGTTTAAGTGAATATTAAGTTCATGCATATTTCTTCACTCTCTTATAATGGCATTTCTTTAGTGTATTTTACAGTTTTTTATTTGATAATATTATAGAACAAACATTTACGAAGATAACGGTATATCATATATACTGATAAACCATAGGAAGGGAAAAGGGAGTGATGTTCGAAAATATCAGGAATCGCAAAACTGGCCTCCACTGGAAATAGCCCAAAATGAGTAGCAAGTCCAGTATAGAGTAGTCTTTGCAAGGGGTTAAGGTAATTAAAGCAGTAGTTTTAAAGTATCGTACTCGGCTCAAATTTGAAGAAAAAAAACATAAAAGTGGTAATTATTTTAGATTTTTTCACCTAACTATCTTTGCACTTAATGCATCAAGAGCCTCACCTTGCCATGGCCACCTGGGGAAGGGTCTCAGGCTGGGTCACATTCAGGGGGTCCCGGAAACTAGCCGAGGCCTCCGTGATGGGGAGGGGGAGGGAGGCAGGACGCTGGGGCCCCTGGTGCTGGGGTGGGGCTGGGGGGCTGGCTGTGGCTGTGGTGGTGGCTGTGGTGGTGGTGGTGGTGTCTGTGGTGGAGTCAGTGTGCACGTAGTCCATGCTGAGGCCGAGCTCCTCCAGGCGGGCGAGGATGAGCTCCGAGGTGGAGTGTGTGATGAGGGCGCGGAGGAGGAGCACTACGCCGCCCACCCATCGCTCCACCCCGAGTGTGGTCTCCTGTGGAAGGGGAGGAGGCTTGCAATACACACACAGATAATATGAAAAATATACAGACAAAAATATACAGACAAAAGAATACATGCAAAAAAAAAAAAAAAAAAAAAAAAAATACCAACAAAAAAAATAGACAAAAAGAAAATAGACAAAAAAATACCTGAAAAAATAGAGACAAAATGAAAATAGACAAATAAATACAGGAAAAAAAATACAGACAAAAAAATTGAGACAAATAATACAGAAAAAAAAAAAAATAAACCATCTCCTGTAGAAGGGAAGGAGGCTTTCAATACAGACAAAAACATAAACATGAAAAGTTAAGAGAAAAGTCCAGTAAATGCTGTGGTCTCCTGGAGAAGGGGAGGAGGCTTTCAATACAGACAGAGATAAGAAAAAATATATATAAACACAAAAAAATATATATAAAAAAAAAAAAAAAAAAATATACAGAAAAAAAACACACAAATACAGGGAGGTCCCGTTATACGAGCATTCGGTATACGAGAATCCGATGATACGAGATGTGTAAATTAGGGTCTATTTTCAATATACGAAATCGAAAATCCAATGATACGACATTCAAACTGGGGTGAGTAAAATTATCAAGTTAAAAATGCACGCCCTACCACTTCCAGGCTGGACAAAGGGGGATTTGGTTGACCCCAGTGAGGTCACCCCTAGCAAGCCGTGACCTGAAGGGTAATTAAGCATATGGCGCGGCCTGATATTTAGGGGTAATTAGCAGGTGTGTGGCCCCAACCTTGGGACCGCAGTCAGGTCACCCCTAGCAAGGCGTGACCTGAAGGGTAATTAAGCATATGGCGAGGCCTAACCTTTAGGGGTAATTAGCAAGTGTGCGGCCCCAATCTTGGGACCACTACACTACCTTCTCTTGTATCACGTGGCATCCCCTACATTACAACGTCTTTTTTGCTGGTTATGCATGTTTTATGTTTAATTAATGTGCAGTTATGTTATTTTGTGTGCTATTTTCTCTTTCAGAATGCTTTTTCTACAGAATAGGTAGTACAGTGTGGGTAATATAGACGCTGTATGTTTGTTGTGTTTACTATAGTTTAGTTTAGCTTGAAAAAAAAAAAAATATATATATATATATATATATATATATATATATATATATATATATATATATATATATATATATATATATATATATATATATATATATATATATATATATATATATATATATATATATATATTTTTTTTAATTGATGGGGTCCTGGAACCAAACCTATATTTTACCATTATTTATGTGTTTCGTTATACGAGATTTCGCTTTACGAGAATGCCACGTGGAACCTAACTGCTCGTATCTTCGGGACCTCCCTGTACATAAAAAGCTAAGAAAAGTCCCGTAACTGTTGCTTCATGAAGAGGTAAGAGAGTAGTTGTAATCCAAGACTGCAACCAGTCAAGTTAAGATATGAAGTGAAATCAAAGCAATAAGGAGGTGGGAGGGGAGAGATAAGGGGTGACATAATATACACTCCACCCTCGATTTGACACACTAAATAGGAATTGAAGTGTCCGTTGCTTGAAAAAGTCCGTTGCTTGGTATTCGTGGGTCGGACGTCATTTTTTTCATACTTACTTAACAGTATTTCATTACATATAAAGTCAATTAAAATAAGAAATATAATTATGAATAAGCATTTATGGGTATTAAGAAACGTATTGATATGTATAACCTGGACACTACGCATCATTACAAAACAAAAACATGAAAAAAGTTGTAGTTTTTGTTTTACTTAGCGTAAACTATATGTAGAGCTGTACAAGGGCTAAGTACAGGACTCAGAAGGCTTCTATTCTGAGTCCGAGGTGGTATCCTAACAGACACATTTTTCAAGCAGAAGACTTATTGAATACAGCCAAATTCCCAACATCCGACCTCCAAACATCCGACTTGTCCAAACAACCAACTTTTTTCACCACCACATTGTGTCTTGTTTTGGCCATTTATTTTACTTAGTTTTTTTAAAGTATTTAGAGAACATTGATTTGTGGTTTATTTATGCATGAATTTTACTTTCGCATATACCACTGGATCGGCCTTCAAGAGCTGCATCCTTTATGTTCTATACCATTTTGTCCTTACGTTTATGGTTACTGTGATATCCGAACATCCGACTATTCCAATTATCCGACCTACCTTCGGTCCCCCCAAGGTCGGATAATTAATACTTAGCTGTAGTCCGCTTATTCAAGTATTAATAATTATAAATAGGTCCGCTTGTCCGGCAGCAGATGGAGTCAGCCAAATCCGAAACCAGTTAAATTGAGGTTTGTTAAATTGAAGGTCGAGTGTAGTATATTATGTTAGTACCTTTATAGTGGCACTCACCAGTTCACACGGGGAAGTAAACAAGGCCTTCAGCACACAGTCCACCGGGCGGTACACGGACGCACACACTCCATTGATCACCTCCTCCACAGCACTCAGCGACTCCTGCATCAACCACACAATGGTATTAACGTCACATCAGCCTATATTAGCGTAACACCACATCCTTCATCCCAACACTACCTCTTCCCTACCATAAATTCTCTCCACACCATTTATCCCAACACTACTACATCTTCCCTACCATAGAAATTACACATCCTTCATCCCAAACTACTACATCTTCCCTACCATAGAAATTACACATCATTCATCCCAACACTACTACCTCTTCCCTACCATAGAAATTACACACATTTATCCCAACACTACTACATCTTCCCTACCATAAAAATTACACACCATTTATCCCAACACTACTACATCTTCCCTACCATAAGAAATTACACCATTATCCCAAACTACTATCTTCCTACCATAGAAATTACACACATTTATCCAAACTACTACATCTTCCCTACCAAAAATCACATCATTTATCCCAAAATACACATCTTCTACCAAAAATACACATCATTTATCCCAAAACTACTACAGCTTCCCTACCATAGAAATTACACATCATTTATCCCAAAACTACTACATCTTCCCTACCATAGAAATTACACATCATTTATCCCAAAACTACTAATCTTCCTTACCATAGAAATTACACATCATTTATCCCAAAACTACTAACTCTTCCTTACCATAGAAATTACACACCATTTATCCCAAAACTACTAACTCTTCCTTACCATAGAAATTACACATCATTTATCCCAACACTACTACATCTTCCCTGCCATAAAATCACACATCATTTATCCCAAAACTACTACATCTTCCCTACCATAGAAATCACACATCATTTATCCCAAAACTACTACATCTTCCCTACCATAGAAATTACACACCCTTCATCCCAACACTACATCTTCCCTACCATATAAACTACAAGGCTGTGTTGGTTAGGCACTATACTCGCCGCACGTTAAGTTGGCAAAAATGGATTGAATGATTGAATGCACGGGATTGGCTGAGGTGTTGGGTGTTGGGTGAGAATGCCTTACTCCAAGTTCGCCCTAAAGCCCAAACACCCAACACCTCAGCCAATCCCGTGCGTTCGGAAGGGGGGAGTGAAGGGGCCCCATTTTTGTCAACTTAATGTGCTGCGAAAATATCCTAAATTTCTTCCTTCCCTGTCTTCCCTACTCATCCTTCATCCCAACACTACCTCTTCCCTACCACAGAAGCTACAAGGCTGTGTTATCAGGGCACAGGTACGCAAGCCTCACCTCGGAGTCAAGGTTGACCTGTAGTTTGGAGATGAAGGGCAGGAGTGTGTCGATGACCTGGCGCGACAGCTTCCTCCAGCGGTCCCTGTTGGCCTCCCGTGTCGCCCCCAGCACCAGGGACACCAGCTTCAGCACCTGAGGGACACACCATACTCACCACCACACTCACTATCACTCCAGGGACACAACACACTCACCACCATACTTATTACTATCACTCCAGGGACACCACACTCACTATTACTCCAGGGACACCACACTCACTATTACTCCAGGGACACCACACTCACCACCACACTCACTATTACTCCAGGGACACCACACTCACTATTACTCCAGGGACAAAGAGGCAACACATTACTGAATAGAATAGTGACAAAATCATATGAACAAGGGAAGCAGAATAGCGACACAATACAAATTAAGGAGGAAAACCAAAGAAGAATGTCAGAAGGAGACAAGAAATCACTTATTTATAAGTGTGACGTAACTTAAAATGTGCCCAGGACGATTAGGATCAACAACAACAATATACCAGGGAAGAATGAAGAAGGGTACAAAGAGAATCTACGTGAATAAAGAATGTAGGATTAATCACTATAACGTGTGGGAAAAAAAGGCAAGCAAGAAAGAAGGAAAAAGAAATGAAAGAGAGAGTGAAAGGAACAAAGATATGTAGAAAAAAAAGAATAGTGTGTCTTTTGTTTGTAATTGTAATGTTACTTATAAGTGTGGGACATTAGGAAGAAATGCAAGGAAGAAAGAAAGGAAGAAGGAATGAAAGAAAGAATAAAATGAAACTAAGGAGAAATGTAGACGAAATAAGAATGAAATTTTTGGTAGAATGAACTTAAAGGAGTGTAGAACGAAAAAACAAGAAAAGAGAACGAAACGGAGAAAGAGAAGAATAAGGAGAAATGAAACGAAACAAGAAGAATGTAGAAAAAAGAAGAAATGTGCGAATAATGGTAATGTGACAAATAGAAGTGTGAGAATGAATAGAAGAAATGTAGAATGAAAAAGAAATGAGAATGAAAACTAAGAGAAAGAGAATGAAAACGAATAAGAAGAAATGTAGAATGAAACTAAGAAGAAATGTAGAATGAAACTAAGGAGAAATGTAGAACGAAACTAAGAAGAAATGTAGAATGAAACTAAGGAGAAATGTAGAACGAAACTAAGAAGAAATGTAGAACGAAACTAAGAAGAAATGTAGAATGAAACTAAGAAGAAATGTAGAATGAAACTAAGGAGAAATGTAGAACGAAACTAAGAAGAAATGTAGAACGAAACTAAGAAGAAATGTAGAATGAAACTAAGAAGAAATGTAGAACGAAACTAAGAAGTAGAATGAAACTAAGAAGTAGAATGAAACTAAGAGAAATGTAGAATGAAATAAGAAGAAATGTAGAATGAAACTAAGAAGAAATGTAGAATGAAACTAAGGAGAAATGTAGAACGAAATAAGAAGAAATGTAGAACGAAACTAAGAAAGTAGAATGAAATAAGAGAAATGTAGAATGAAACTAAGGGAGAAATGTAGAACGAAAACAAAGGGAAAGAAATGTAGAACGAAACAAAGGGAAGAAATGTAGAACGAAACTAAGGAGAAATGTAGAACGAAACTAAGAAGAAATGTAGAACGAAACTAAGGAGAAATGTAGAACGAAACTAAGAAGAAATGTAGAACGAAACTAAGGAGAAATGTAGAACGAAATTAAGGAGAAATGTAGAACGAAACTAAGGAGAAATGTAGAACGAAACTAAGGAGAAATGTAGAACGAAACTAAGGAGAAATGTAGGGAACAGAATAAATTTAAGGAGACAATGTCTAGACGAAAACAAAAAAAGAAGAAGTTAGAAAAAAGAAATAAGGAAAAAAGAAATAAGATAGAAACGGAAAATTAAGGAGTACTGTTTTGTATAAGTGAAATAAGGAGAAAGGTTAGATGAAACAAAGAAGAAAGAATATAAGAACAAAGAAGAAATGAAGAAAAGAAGAAATGTTTAGGAACGAAACTAGGGAAGAAAAAACACGAAAAAAGGAAGACAAAGTGTTAGTGCGGGAAGTTAGGAGAAAAAAGAGAAAGAAAGTAAGTAGAAATGTTGAGGAATGAAAACAAGCAGAAATAAAAAGGGAACGTAAAAGTGTTAGGAGGAGATGAAAAAAACCGAAAAAAGGAGTAAAATGTAGAAAGAAAAACTAAAAAAGGAAAATGTTAGAACGAAAAAAACAAGCAGAAAGAAAGGAAGCAAACAAAGGGGGAAGGGAATGAGAACAAACAAGGCAGAAAGAAAGAAATTAAAGGAGGCAAGGTTAGAACGAAAACAAGAGAAATGTAGGAAATAATTAAATCTGTGCTGGGGTGGTGAAACAGAAGAAGTAGAGTTACTTATAAGTGTCTCGGGGAGGAAAAATAAATAACCCAAAGACAAAAGAAGGTTCGGAAAAGAAAAAAAAGGAAAAAAGAAGTTAATAACTAAGGGTAAGAAAAGTCAGAAAAAAGAATACTATAGTGTCTTCTGTTTATAAGCGATAAGAAGGGTTACTTATAAGTGTCTCAGTGCGGGAGGTTAGGATGAAAAAACAAGCCAGAAAGAAAGAATTTTTAAGGAAAAAAACAAAGAAGAAAGGATTTTTAGTTAAGAAAGAAAAGGAAGTTACTTTGTGTCTCATGCTTTAAATAAGGTAATAGTTACTTATAAGTGTCTCAGTGCGGGAGGTTAGGATGAAAAAACAAGCCAGAAAGAAAGGAAAAACGAATGAAAGAAAAAATAAAGAAACGGAAGAATTGTAGAACAAAAAAGAATATTACTTAGTTTTTTTATTGTAGTGTTATGTTACTTATAAGTGTCTCAGTGCGGGAGATTAGGAAGAGAAAGCAGGCAAGAAATAAAGAATATAAGAAACAAAGAAGAAAATGGCAAAAAAAATTAATACTGTCTTTTGTTTGTACAGTAATACCTCTCGTTTTCGGACCCTCATTATTCGGACGGACTTTGACATTATTCGGACCTCCTTTATTTTTTTTTTTATTTTTTTTATTTTTTTTAGGGGTCGAAAATTCCTAGCTATATGGGTATATTCCTACACAAACCTAGATTTTTTTTTTTTTATTTATTTATTTATTTATTTATTTTATTTATTTATTATATTTTTTTTTTTTTTTTTTTTTTTTTTTTAACATATCCCCCCATTATTCGGATCCTTGCATTACTCGGACCACTCCTTGGCCCAATTAGTCCGAATATGAGAGGTTTTACTGTACTGTAGTGTTGTAATTTACAAGTGTCTCAGTGTGGGAGATAAGTGCTGAACAGAATGGCATAGTGGGTGTCAGGTGGGAGGGTGGGTACAGCAAGAGAACAGCATCGCAGCACAGCACCTGGTGATAGTGAGCCAGGCGCAGCAGCATGGAGCACAGCACCTCCCGCTGGGTGTCCAACTCCCGCTGGTCGGCGGTGCTGGTGGTGCTGCGGACCAGGAACAGGTCCTCCACCAGGGGCTGCAGGGCCAGGATGCCTGAAACACACACATCTCTGTACCAACAACACTATCACTTTCTTGCCCTTTAGAAATATAAATGCTTGGAATGAATAAGAGGAAAAGGTGATTGTTGCAAGGAGTGTGCTGTGAGATCAACTAGACTCGCCGCATGTTAAGTTGGTGAAAATAGGGCCCCTTCACTCCCCCCTTCCAAACACACGGGATTGGCTGAGGTGTTGGGTGTTGGGTGAGAATGCCTTACTCCAAGTTCTGCCCTAAACCCCCAACACCCAACACCTCAGCCAATCCCTTGTGTTCAGAAGGGGGGAGTGAAGGGGCCCCATTTTCGCCAACTTAACGTGCGGCGACTATAGTGTTTTACGTCATAAGAACACGACTCCAACCTACATGTATATTTTTTAGGTAAGTTACATACGGTAATTGGAAAAAAGGAGTATCAAGAAAAACAAAAAGAAACTGTAAATAAAGGTTAGGATATTATATAACTCTATCATTACATTAATTACTTAGTGTTTTACCTCATATGGGAGAATGCCTTACTCTAAGTTCTGCCCTAAAGCCCCAACACCCAACACCTCAGACAATCCCGTGCGTTCGGAAGGGAAGAGTGAGGAGACCCCATAATTCTCCAACTTAACGTGCGGCGACTCTAGAATAGGTGATTGTGGCAAGGAGTGTTCATCAATTTTGAGATAAGCTAAATATATACAGATACAGTGACAGCACCCCATGGTTACAGAACAGACCCTATGCGCTACAACTGAAGTGAACACCCTGCGTCAACACTCACAGTGGGACAGAGGAGGCTGCCCGCTGGCCATCAGACCGTCACACAGCTGGATGATCTTGGGCACTCCGATGATGCTCTTGCTGTGGTGGCGCTCGTAGGACAGCAGCACCAGGAACCGGAACATGGAGGGAATCAGCTCCTCCGCCTGCCTGTGCACGGGGGAAGCAAAACACACAGTAAGAACATAAGAAAATAAGGAAGCTACAAAAGGCCGTGAACGTTCCTGTAACACAAGAACACACACAATACACAAGAACACACACAATATGAAAAACACACACACATAAGCACAAGATAATGACATATGATAAAGAAGGTATTTTAACGACCCACTGACCCAAACAATACATCAACTACCCAAATATGCAGTACCACAACCATCATACAACCACCTAACACCCTCCACAACCATCTAACACCCTCCACAACCATCTAACACCCTCCACAACCATCTAACACCCTCCACAACCATCTAACACCCTCCACAACCACCTAACACCCTCCACAACCATCTAACACCCTCCACAACCATCTAACACCCTCCACAACCATCTAACACCCTCCACAACCATCTAACACCCTCCACAATCATCTAACACCCTCCACAACCATCTAACACCCTCCACAATCATCTAACACCCTCCACAACCATCTAACACCCTCTACAACCATCTAAAACCCTCCACAACCATCTAACACCCTCCACAATCATCTAACACCCTCCACAACCATCTAACACCCTCCACAATCATCTAACACCCTCCACAACCATCTAACACCCTCCACAACCATCTAACACCCTCCACAATCATCTAACACCCTCCACAACCATCTAACACCCTCTACAACCACCTAACACCCTCCACAACCATCTAACACCCTCCACAACCACCTAACACCCTCCACAACCACCTAACACCCCCCACAACCATCTAACACCCTCCACAACCATCTAACACCCTCCACAACCACCTAACACCCTCCACAACCACCTAACACCCTCCACAACCACCTAACACCCTCCACAACCATCTAACACCCTACACAACCATCTAACACCCTCCACAACCATCTAACACACTCTACAACCATCTAACACACTCCACAGCCATCTAACACCCTCCACAACCATCTAACACCCTCCACAACCATCTAACACCCTCCACAACCATCTAACACCCTCCACAATCATCTAACACCCTCCACAACCATCTAACACCCTCCACAACCATCTAACACCCTCCACAACCATCTAACACCCTCCACAACCACCTAACACCCTCCACAACCACCTAACACCCTCCACAACCACCTAACACCCTCCACAACCATCTAACACCCTCCACAACCACTAACACCCCCCACAAACCATCTAACACCCTCCACAACCACCTAACACCCTCCACAACCATCTAACACCCTCCACAACCATCTAACACCCTCCACAACCACCTAACACCCTCCACAACCATCTAACACCCTCCACAACCATCTAACACCCTTCACAAACATCTAACACCCTCCACAACCATCTAAACACCCTCCACAACCATCTAACACCCTCCACAACCATCTAACACCCTCCACAACCATCTAACACCCTCCACAACCATCTAACACCCTCCACAACCATCTAACACCCTCCACAACCATCTAACACCCTCCACAACCACCTAACACCCTCCACAACCATCTAACACCCTCCACAACCATCTAACACCCTCCACAACCACCTAACACCCTCCACAACCATCTAACACCCTCCACAACCATCTAACACCCTTCACAAACATCTAACACCCTCCACAACCATCTAACACCCTCCACAACCATCTAACACCCTCCACAACCATCTAACACCCTCCACAACCATCTAACACCCTCCACAACCATCTAACACCCTCCACAACCATCTAACACCCTCCACAACCATCTAACACCCTCCACAACCATCTAACACCCTCCACAACCATCTAACACCCTCCACAATCATCTAACACCCTCCACAACCATCTAACACCCTCCACAACCATCTAACACCCTCCACAACCACCTAACACCCTCCACAATCATCTAACACCCTCCACAACCATCTAACACCCTCCACAATCATCTAACACCCTCCACAATCATCTAACACCCTCCACAACCATCTAACACCCTCCACAATCATCTAACACCCTCCACAACCACCTAACACCCTCCACAACCACCTAACACCCTCCACAACCATCTAACAGAATCCACAACCATCTAACACCCTCCACAACCACCTAACACCCTCCACAACCATCTAACACCCTCCACAACCACCTAACACCCTCCACAACCATCTAACACCCTCCACAACCACCTAACACCCTCCACAACCATCTAACACCCTCCACAACCATCTAACACCCTCCACAACCATCTAACACCCTCCACAACCACCTAACACCCTCCACAACCATCTAACACCCTCCACAACCACCTAACACCCTCCACAACCATCTAACACCCTCCACAACCACCTAACACCCTCCACAACCATCTAACACCCTCCACAACCACCTAACACCCTCCACAACCATCTAACACCCTCCACAACCACCTAACACCCTCCACAACCACCTAACACCCTCCACAACCATCTAACACCCTCCACAACCATCTAACACCCTCCACAACCATCTAACACCCTCCAAACCATCTAACACCCTCCACAACCACCTAACACCCTCCACAACCACCTAACACCCTCCACAACCATCTAACACCCTCCACAACCACCTAACACCCTCCACAACCATCTAACACCCTCCACAACCACCTAACACCCTCCACAACCATCTAACAACCTCCACAACCATCTAACACCCTCCACAACCATCTAACACCTCCACAACCATCTAACACCCTCCACAACCATCTAACACCCTCCACAACCACCTAACACCCTCCACAACCATCTAACACCCTCCACAACCATCTAACACCCTCCACAATCATCTAACACCCTCCACAACCATTTAACACCCTCCACAACCACCTAACACCCTCCACAACCATCTAACACCCTCCACAATCATCTAACACTCTCCTCACACCCTCCACAACCATCTAACACCCTCCACAATCATCTAACACTCTCCTCACACCCTCTACAACCATCTAACAACCTCTACAACCATCTAACAACCTCCTCACACCCTCCATAACCCCTTCTCAGCTTACTTGATCTGTCCCTCCTCTATGTACTCAAACTGCTTGATGACGTAGCCAATAAAGATCTGGTCGGAGTCGAGGAGGCAGTAGTTGACGCGGATCTGGACCAGGTGGATCAGCAGCTGCAGGACGGATCTCTGCATGCTGACGTCACTGGACACTGTGTAGAGCTGGGGGAACGAAAGGACGCTGGTCACACACACACACACACACACACACACACACACACACACACACACACACACACACACACACACATAATACAGTAATAATACAGAAATATAAAAAAGTGAGCTTTACTCCTCTATAAATGTTTGGGTATATACTATTCAAAGGATGTTCAGTTACTGCATCTACTACGTTTATGTGATGAAGAAAAGACACTATCCTTATTCTATATTGATCTTCATATATGGACTACATTATCCGTGGTTTGAATAATTTGTACAAGATGCAGATGTTACACCAATGTCTATGTAATTAATGTCTTTAGGTTTACGAGTGTACCTCAGGTTCTGTAAAAATACAACTAGATGAATTGAACTAGATGAAAACACACACACCAAACCATGTCTATACCGATACTACTACTACTACTTCTATTTCTACTACTACTACTGCTACTAGTACTACTTCTACTACTATTACTACTACTACTACTACTACTACTACTACTACTACTACTACTACTACTACTACTACTGCTACCACTACTATCATTACTACTACTACTACTACTACTACTACTACTACTACTACCACTACTGTCATTACTACTACTACTACTACTACTACTACTACTACTACTACTACTACTACTACTACTGCTACCACTACTATCATTACTACTACTACTACTACCACTACTGTCATTACTACTACTACTACTACTACTACTACTACTACTACTACTACTACTACTACTACTACTACTACTACTACTACCACTACTACATTACTACTACTACTACTACTACTACTACTACTACTACTACTACTACCACTACTATCATTACTACTACTACTACTACTACTACTACTACTACTACTACTACTACTACTACTACTACTACTACTACTACTACTATTACTACTACTACTACTACCACTACTATCATTACTACTACTACTACTACTACTACTACTACTACTACTACTACTACTACTACTACTACTATTACTACTACTACTACTACCACTACTATATTACTACTACTAACTACTACTTACTACTACTACTACTACTACTATACTACTACTACTACTACTACTACTACTACTATTACTATACTACTACTACCATACTACTTACTACTTACTACTACTACTACTACTACTACTACTACTACTACCACTACTATCATTACTACTACTACTACTACTACTACTACCACTACTATCATTACTACTACTACTAAGTAACAAGGAATGATGAAAAAGAAAGACAAAGGATGCAGTAAAGGCTTCGTCTGAGCTAGTTACTCTATCACTTAGCAGAGAAATGTAATTGCCGTCGTATTGAAGGTGTTCTGCGGTAATGTCATCGATTCTGCTTATATCTCTATAACATATTAGGTTCTAGTTTTTGTATACCACCTATAAGATGCTGGAGATGGCTGTGAGAACTCTACCATAATCACCTTAAGAGCCTTAACCCCTTGAGGCCCAGAACGTAATTTCCATTGTAGTTTGGGTACCATTAGACAATTTTAATGAGTATAAGCAATATCTTATAGCTATAACCTGTTTAGTACCCTTGTCTACCAGCTAATTTGGTATATTCAGTTACTTTTCGTAATTTTATGGCTCGACAACATAATTTTTTTATAGGAATGGAAAGATCTGGGCGCGAAGGGGTTAATGACTAGAGGTTCAAAGAGTCTATTGTAATCACCTTGAGAGCCTTGATGACTAGAGGTTCAAAGAGTCTATTGTAATCACCTTGAGAGCCTTAATGACTACAGGTTCAGAGTCTAATATAATCACCTTAAGAGCCTTAATGACTACAGGTTCAAAGAGTCTATTATAATCACCTTAAGAGCCTTGATGACTACAGGTTCAAAGAGTCTATTATAATCACCTTAAGAGCCTTGATGACTACAGGTTCAAAGAGTCTAATATAATCACCTTAAGAGCCTTAATGACTACAGGTTCAAAGAGTCTATTGTAATCACCTTAAGAGCCTTAATGACTACAGGTTCAAAGAGTCTATTGTAATCACCTTAAGAGCCTTAATGACTACAGGTTCAAAGAGTCTATTATAATCACCTTAAGAGCCTTGATGACTAGAGGTTCAAAGAGTCTATTATAATCACCTTAAGAGCCTTGATGACTAGAGGTTCAAAGAGTCTATTATAATCACCTTGAGAGCCTTGATGACTAGAGGTTCAAAGAGTCTATTATAATCACCTTAAGAGCCTTGATGACTAGAGGTTCAAAGAGTCTATATAATCACCTAAGACTAATGACGGAGGTTCAAAGTCTATTGTAATCACCTTGAGAGCCTTGATGACTAGAGGTTCAAAGAGTCTATTATAATCACCTTAAGAGCCTTAATGACTACAGGTTCAAAGAGTCTATTATAATCACCTTAAGAGCCTTGATGACTAGAGGTTCAAAGAGTCGGATGTAGGAGCTGAGGGAGGTCTTGTCGTTGCCTCGGCCCAGCGTCTTGAAGAGATTCGAGCTGCTCTTGCGATGGGTCAGGTTGTAGCTGTGGATGGGAGGACGCGAAATGTGCACAACTACCCTCAATGACACTATACTCCCGCACGTTAAGTTGGCAAAAATGGGGTCCTTTCACTCTCCTCTTCCGAACGCATAGGATTGGCTGAGGTGTTGGGTGTTGGGTGAGAATGCCTTACTCCAAGTTCTGCCCTAAAGCCCCAACACCCAACACCTCAGCCAATCCCGTGTGTTCGGAAGAGGGGAGTGAAGGGGCACCAATTTCGCCAACTTAACGTGCAGCGAGTGTACCTTTGTGCTGATTGACTGTATAGAGAACTCATACAGTAATAATACACACACTTACATAGAGGTGGTGTGAGTAAGATATAGTGATGACATTAAAAGACTCGAGTGGATAAAACTGGATATTGCGACAGGATAATACAAGTCTGACTCTTATTTCTGTACTATACGATAACTACCTACATAAACACAAACACACACACACACACACACACACTACTGACTCGGGAGCAAAGAGAAGGTCGATAGGGGAGGGCGGGGCAGGTTGCATCGAGGGTAGGTTGCATCATTGCCTCTAACTCGCATTAACTTTTTGTATTATTATTATTGTTGTAGTTGTAGTAGCAGTAGTTTATAATAGTGGTAGTAGTAGTAGTAGTAGTATTAAGACGATGTACGTGTGATAACATGCGAGTTAGAGGCAATGATGCAACCTGCCCCGCTCTCCCCTACACAAGAGGACCTACATAAAAATTAGGAAAAAGGAGATGCCTGAACAACATAAAGAAGTCCTACAGCTTCCTTCATAGAAATGTAGAAGTTTGGAATGGGCTAAATGAGGTGATATCGGCAAAAAATGTGCACCAGTTGAAAGAAAGACTGGATAAATGTAGATACGGAGACGGGACCCCACGAGTATAGCTCAGGCCCTGTAAAACACAACTAGGTAAATACAACTAGGTAAATACACACACACAAACTAAATTGGTCCACCCCCCCTTTTTATATTCCCTTACTGTATTATTTATGGGGACTGGCAAATATATGGGCTTTTTATTACTCCTTTTTTTTTTTTTGCTCTTGGCCAGTCCTTTGTGATGTTAAAAAAAAAAAAAAAAAAAAAAAAAAAAAAAAAAAAAAAAAACACACACACACACACCTGACTGTTACTCCTTTTTATTTTGCCCTTGGCCAGTCCTTTGTGGTGTAAAAAACAAATAAATAAATAAATAAATAAATAAACTAAAACAAACCATACACACCTGACTGACTCTCCGTCCTGGCACCCCATAGACAGGTCTTCGAGGTCCTTCTCCAGCTGTTTGAGGGGCAGGTTGAAGCACAGGTGATGCAGGCTGGGTCCCTCCATCCCCCCGCCGCCTGCCTCCGCCCCTTCCCGGGAGTGAGTGTCCCCCGAACCTTTGCGGGACATTTGCTCACACAGGGCCATCACGTTGGACCCAAAGAGACACTTCAACAACTGGACGGCGAGGTGGCGAGAAAAGAACGAATTTAAGAAATAAATCAGAAAGGAAGAAATTAAGAAATAAATCGGAAAGGAAGAAATTAAGAAATAAATCGGAAAGCAAGAAATTAAGAAATAAATCGGAAAGGTAGAAATTAAGAAATAAATCGGAAAGGAAAAAATTTAGAAATAAATCGGAAAGGAAGAAATTAAGAAATAAATCGGAAAGGTAGAAATTAAGAAATAAATCGGAAAGGAAGAAATTAAGAAATAAATCGGAAAGGAAGAAATTAAGAAATAAATCGGAAAGGAAAAAATTAAGAAATAAATCGGAAAGGAAGAAATTAAGAAATAAATCGGAGAGGTAGAAATTAAGAAATAAATCGGAGAGGAAGAAATTAAGAAATAAATCGGTAAGGTAGATATTAAGAAATAAATCGGAAAGGAAGAAATTAAGAAATAAATTGGAAAGGAAGAAATTAAGAAATAAATCAGAAAGGAAGAAATTAAGAAATAAATCGGCAAGGTAGAAATTAAGAAATAAATCGGAAAGGAAAACATTTAGAAATAAATCGGAAAGGAAGAAATTAAGAAATAAATCGGAGAGGTAGAAATTAAGAAATAAATCGGAGAGGAAGAAATTAAGAAATAAATCGGTAAGGTAGATATTAAGAAATAAATCGGAAAGGAAGAAATTAAGAAATAAATCGGAGAGGAAGAAATTAAGAAATAAATCAGAAAGGAAGAAATTAAGAAATAAATCGGCAAGGTAGAAATTAAGAAATAAATCGGAAAGGAAAAAATTTAGAAATAAATCGGAAAGGAAGAAATTAAGAAATAAATCAGAAAGGAAGAAATTAAGAAATAAATCGGCAAGGAAGAAATTAAGAAAGAAATCGGAAAGGAAGAAATTAAGAAAGAAATCGGCAAAGGAGAAATTTAGTGGTCTGTAAGAAAGTGAACTCTACTCCTCTGTAAATGGTAGGGTATACATGTGCTATTCAAATGATGTTCAGTTACTGCCCTACACTTACCCTCTACACCTATACCCACACCCACACCCACTCCCACACACCCACAGCCACACACCAACACACCCACAGCCACAGCCACACACCAACACACCCACAGCCACAGCCACACACCAACACACCCACAGCCACAGCCACACACCAACACACCCACACCCACAGCCACACACCAACACACCCACACCCACAGCCACACACCAACACACCCACACCCACAGCCACACACCAACACACCCACACACCAACACACCCACACCCACAGCCACACACCAACACACCCACATCCCACACACACACCCACATCCCACACACATACCCACATCCCACACACACACACACACACACACATTTCAACCACACACACCCCTTCCACCTACACCCACACACACACACACCCACATCTCACCCACACACACCCCTTCCACCTACACCCACACCCACACCCACCCACTTACACCTATACACCCACATCCCACCTACACACCTATAGACCCACATCTCACACACCCACACCTACACCCACATCTCACCCACACACACCCACATCCCACCTACACACCCGCACCCATACACCTGCTGGCCACACTGCACAGTGAGGGTGGGCATGAGGGAGGTGACAGCCTTGCACCCACCCACACCCCCCACCTACATACACACACATACACCCACATCCCACACCTACACCACAGAACTCGCACCCACCCACCTGCTGGCCACACTGCACGGTGAGGGTGGGCATGAGGGAGGTGACGGCCTTGAGGTACTGCAACACCTCGTCCGCCAGCTTGCCAAACTCCACCATGGACGCCACCTCCAGGAGCCGCCCCAGACTGGACAGGGTGACGCGCAGCACGCCGCACACCCTCTCTGTGGTGCTGTCCTCAAGGGAGATCTGTGCACACCAGGAGGACCAACTTAAGGGTTATAAGGGATCCATTTATTTATATTTTAATTTTGTTTACACTTGGTTTTTTTGGTTTTTTTACATCACAAAGGACTGGTCAAGGGAAAAAAGAAGAAGTAACAAATAGGCTGCTTAATTGCCAGTCCCTATAAAGAAGTTGATGGGGATAAATGCTGTGGAGAGAATCTATGGCAGGCAAGAGCAGGCAAGTTGGGATAAATGCTGTGAAGAGAAGACATCAGAGGTCATATGGTACTATGACAAAGCATAAAAAAATGGATGGGTTAGAGAGAAAGAGTGAAATGGTGAGGGAAGGGGAGAGGGAATGCAATGTTACAGCAGGAGGGTTTAATCAAATGAAAGATGTGTATTGGTTGTAGGAAGATTATAAATTGGGAATTGGGACACGGGGTGAGTAAGGAAAATTTCTTGGAGGCAAATAACTTGACTTGACTTCCTTGGTGGTGTCCTGAAGGGATGTCTGTGCACACCAGGAACTAAGTGACAGGAACAGAACTACTACTACTACAGCTACTCTAAGGAAACAAGACTAAGAACAGGTTATAATTGATCCAACAGTAAATATTAGTCTTGTCCACACTGATACCTGATCCTTGGAATTCAGTAAGAGGGTGGCAATGACAGAAGAATAGTTATTTATATTTCATCGTGTATCACATTCTCACATCTTCACAGCCCTTCCCTCCCTATCCACGCACCTTATAGTTGGTGTGAGCATTCTTGAGCACGTCGTACATCTTGATATACTCGGGCATGTGAGCGAAGGAACCCACCGAGCCAGACCTGCCGGGCCGCCGCTCCTTCTCCTCCGAGTCTGCCAACGGGAGGGGACGGGTCACCAACTATGCTCCTGACACTACACTGTCAGGACACTCAACCCTCGATTTAACTTACTAAATGGGGAATTGATGTGTCTGTTACTCGAAAATGTCCGTTGCTTGGTATTCTTTACGGTTTTTTTTTATAGTTTGGTTCGCTTGTCCAGGAGCAGATGGAGGCCGTTAAATCAAGCAGATGGAGGCCGTTAAATCAAGCAGATGGAGGCCGTTAAATCCAAAGTCCGCTAAATCGAGGGTAGGTGTATTTGGAAATGCACCCAACAGACAAACATACAGTTGACTAAACATTTGCATTAATCTTTTAGGCATACCAGGATCCTATTTAATCCTCTGTTCATATAATTTGTCACAGGTAGATAAGGATAAAGCTCCTCATCAGCATATAGTAAGTACATTGGCACACCATTCACAGATAAACAGATTATTGTATGTACTTTATTTAAGCTTTCCATTTACCAACACAGGAAAGAAGATAGGTGGTGAAAAGATAAAAAATTAATAATAATAATAAAAAAAAAAATAATAATAATAATAATAAAAAGTAAAAAAAATTATATAAAAAAAAAAAAAAAAAAAAAAAAAAAAAAAAAAAAAAAAAAAAAAAAAAAATAGATAGATTCATGTTACATAAATTTTTGTAGGATTTTTTTTTAACATTGAATGAGATTTCTTTGCATAAGTACCTCCTTTCTCCCCTCCGCCCGGTGACTGCTGGCGATTCTTGTCCCCGGACGTGTCTACGCGTGTCCGCCTCTGTTGATAGTGTAAGGAATTAAGCTTGGGAGGTTTAGAATATATTATGTAATTATGTAATGTATGTAGGTCTATAGTTAGGTGTACATTTCCATTTCACTCTTTTCGTTCCCTAGCAAATTCAAGAGGCAGAGATGATATCATGTCACGGGTAGCATAGAAGAGAGTAACGAGAGCAGGGGGGGGGTCTCTCTCTCTCTCTCTCTCTCTCTCTCTCTCTCTCTCTCTCTACACACACAACCCACACACACACCTTGATAGGAGAGATAGCGGCCGGGGGAGCCAGGGGTGTCAGGGAAGGCCGCGTCCCTGGCACTACGTCCTCCAACACGTGGGAATAGATGCTCAGGATCCTCAGGAGATGTTGCACCACACCCTCCGCCATCACCATCAGCTGCAAGGAATAAGATGAGGGTGTAAGCATATGCCACTCAGGGGTGAAGCAAGCATAATATTCAACACAACATTGCAGTGGTCAAGTCAAGTCAAGTCAAGTCAAGTCAAGTCAAGTCAAGTCAAGTCGTCAAGTCAAGTCAAAAACATTTATTTGCCCAATTAAACTTATGCATCTTGATTAATAAAATATAAAAATTGACATGGCAGAGCTCTTTGAATGAGTCAACATTTTTAAAGAGCTCCTTTAAACTGGTATTTCTGCCTGTCTGCCTGTCTGTGTGTCTTACCTGAGGTGCCCCGAGGAAGGACCACGGCACCTTGGTCCCGGCACTCTCCTTCTTCTGCCGCAGAGCACTCACCGCAATGCCTACAAGTACAAGGCAATCGGGTCAGTCCACATCAAAATGACTTTATTCGTTACGACAAAACCATTACTACACTTAAAATTATCAACACTTCATTAAATTAAACTGACAAATATTACTATCTGTTGAAAGAAAAAAAAATCACAATAAGATATAAACAATAGTAAGGCTAGTCTATGGAAAAAAAGACAGAGAGAACCAGTAAATCTAGTCCTACCACCCTTGCTGCATTGCCTAACCCCTTCACACCCAGATTCTTCCTTTGCTATATAAAATCGTCTGTTGTTAGCCATGAAATTACGAAAAGTAAGTAAATAAACCAAATTACCTAGTGTACAAGGATACTAAACAGGTCCTATCTATAAAATATTACTTATATTCCCTAAAAATGGTCTAATGGTACCCAAATTACAATGGAAATTACGTTCTGGGCCTCAAGGGGTTAAACCAACAAAAATTACTGATCTGTTTACCAAAAAAAAATCAGAATAAGATAGAAACAATAGTGAGGATAGTCTATGGGAAAAAAGACAGAGAACCAGTAAATCTAGTCCTACCACCCTTGCTGCATTACCTAACCCCTTCACACCCAGATTCTTCCTTTGCTATATAAAATCATCTGTTGTTAGCCATAAAATTACGAAAAGTATCATAATTTATATACCAAATTACCTAGTGGACAAGGGGTATATACAGGTGATATATATAAAATAGTCTTATATTAATCAAAATTGTCTATAATGGTTGCCAAATTACTATGGAAATTACGTTATGGACCTCAAGGGGTTAAACCGACAAAAATTACTGATCTGTTTACCTAAAAAAAAAATCAGAATAAGATATAAACAATAGTGAGGATAGTCTATGGGAAAAAAGACAGAAAGAACCATTAATTCTAGTCATACCACCCTTACTGCATTACTTAAGGATAAGGATGAGGACCACTACACGCGCCGCACGTTAAGTTGGCAAAAATGACGCCCCTTCACTTCCCCCTTCCGAACGCACGGGATTGGCTGAGGTGTTGGGTGTTGGGTGAGAATGCCTTACTCCAAGTTCCGCCCTAAAGCCCCAACACCCAACACCTCAGCCAATCCCGTGCATTCGGAAGGGGGGAGTGAGGGGGCCCATTTTTGCCACCCTTAACGTGTGGCGACTATACAGACATACCTATACTTTCTCTGTACAGCAGTGTCTATATTGCCCACGTGTATATATTATATTTTATTTGCTTTAGTACTTAAGTTCATTCCCTCATGTCTATATACTGTGTTGTTATACTACTACTACTACTACTACTACTACTGCTACTACTACTGCTACTGCTACTGCTACTGCTACTACTACTACTGCTACTGCTACTGCTACTGCTACTGCTGCTGCTGCTACTGCTACTGCTACTGCTACTGCTACTGCTACTGCTACTACTGCTACTACTGCTACTGCTACTGCTACTGCTACTACTGCTACTGCTACTACTACTACTACTACTACTACTGCTACTGCTACTACTACTACTACTACTACTGCTACTGCTACTACTACTACTACTACTACTGTACTACTACTACTACTATACTACTACTACTACTACTACTACTACTACTACTACTACACTACTACTACAACTACTACTACTGTTCTTTGCTTGAGTACTTAAGTTCATTCCCTCATTGCTCTCTCATTATTATTCGCTGTTTATTTTTTTCTCTGTATCCTTTGGTGCATATTAAATTATTCTATGTTTATTTTTATTGTGTTATTATTATTATTATTATTATTATTATTATTATTATTATTATTATTATTATACCAGCCAGGATGTTGGATGCGATGGTGAGGATGTTTTGCTGCATGGAGAGGTCGCCTGCTATGGTGGACTCGCCGGCCAGGGAGAGGACCAGAGTGATCAGGCCAATGTGGGTGTTGGTCTCACTGCAGGGAAGAACAATTGAATATTAGTATTAGTAACACCTTGTACTTTTTTTTTTTTTTTTTTACATGACAAAGGACTGGCCATTGGCAAAGAAAAGAGGTAACAAAAAGCCCAGCCCGCTTAGTTGCCAATCCCTATAAAGATAGTACCGTAGATAACAGTGAAGTCGCCAGGACAACTTTTTTTTCTGTTTACAGACGTGTGGTGGCGTTAATACTTACATTTCTACATCCATGATTTCAGGAAAGTTAGAAGGGGCTATCTGGAGAGTCTGTGTCATTTTGTGTCTTCATCTGTGTCATAGTATGGCTATAAATGAACAAATTACAAAAATATCTACAAAGTGGCTACCAACAGTAGAGTCGCCATCTAGTGTTTATTTACTGAGTGTCGTACCGCTGTCGTCGTCGCCCGAAAAAAAAAGTGCGTAGCAAAATTTGAAACCGTCTATACTTGCAGATAGAAAGCATAAAACAACGCTGAAACAGGGTAGATTATGCAGTCATGATATAAACTACTGTGTATCATCTTCAGTGGCACATAAAAATCAGTAGTAATGCTATAATTCGTAATATATGGCACCTGGCGACATCACTGCAGGTGGCGACTTCACTGTTATCTACGTTAAGAGAATAAAGAAAGGGGGTGGGCCAATTTAGTTCAGGAGGGGTCTTGTCACTCCTCTCTTACATTTGTCACTACTTACATTATATTTGATGGTTAGCAGATGTTTGAGCTTCTAAACATGTTGTATACTGAGAGGAATTAGATACTTTCCTTGTGTGTTTATTACATCTCCACTGCATGAGAAAAATAATATAAAAAAAAACAGATTATAAGACTCATTTTGAAAGTAAAATTTGAAACATACACAATTGATGGAGACACAAAAAACCTCACTTAGACTGTACAGAAGCATTGGCGACTTTCTCAGTAAGGTTTTCGTATTTCTACTCCACAAGAAAAAAAGTATAAGTAACCAGAAAAGTATAGGATCAATTTTGAAGGTAAAATAATCAACATCTATGATTGAAGGACACATAAAAGTTTACCTGGCCTGTGAAAGAGAAGTGATTAATTTTGAAGGTAAAATAAACATGCTATGACTGAAGGACACATAAAAGTTTACCTGGCCTGTGAAAGAGAAGTGAACAATTTTGAAGGTAAAATAAACATGCTATGACTGAAGGGGACACAAAAGTTTACCTGGCCTGTGAAAGAGAAGTGATTAATTTTGAAGGTAAAATAAACATGCTATGACTGAAGGGGACACAAAAGTTTACCTGGCCTGTGAAAGAGAAGTGATCAATTTTGAAGGTAAAATAAACACGCTATGACTGAAGGGGACACAAAAGTTTACCTGGCCTGAAAGAGAAGTGATCAATTTTGAAGGAAAAACAATCAACATGCTATGACTGAAGGCCACACACACAGCCTTACCTGGCCTGTGAGAGGTGAGTGTTGCAGCCCCAGGCAGCGGGGTGGAGGGCGGGGGGGTACCTCTCACTCAGCTGTGCCAGGGCCTCCACACACCCAAGCTGAGGCACAACAGAGAGGTCATCTAAGCTTTGTTACTGGCACACACACACACACACACACCACACACACACACACACACACACACACACACACACACACACACACACACACACACACACACACACACACACACACAGACACACTTTCCCTATCGGTGCATTGATATGTGGAATAGCCCGGACAGTGAAATTATAGATGTTTTTAAAGCTAAGATTGACCAAATGAGACAAGGAGACGGGACCCCACGAGAGTTACTATTTTTTTGTATCAACAACTAGGTAAATACAACTAGGTAAATACAACTAGGTAAATACAACTAGGTAAATACACACACACATAACAAATATAATGCAATGATATCAGAGGAGACATAGTAGCTTGACTTAATCCTAGAAAAAAACACAAATAGGTTAGAATAATTACTCACCACCAGGAACTTGTTGTTGGAGGTCATGAGGTGGGTGGTGAAGACATAGATGAGGCGGGAGAGTGAGTCATCCACGTAGGAGCCCTGGGAATGCTGCTCAAAGCTGTGGGGGGGAGGGGGGGGATTAATGGGAATATAAGGAAGGCACAGAAAGGTAATGGGTGTTGGGGGGATTAATGGGAATATAAGGAAGGCGCAGAAAGGTAATGGGTGTTGGGGGGGGATTAATGGAATATAAGGAAGGCACAGAAAGGTAATGGGTGTTGGGGGGATTAATGGGAATATAAGGAAGGCGCAGAAAGGTAATGGGTGTTGGGGGGGGATTAATGGAATATAAGGAAGGCACAGAAAGGTAATGGGTGTTGGGGGGATTAATGGGAATATAAGGAAGGCGCAGAAAGGTAATGGTGTGTTGGGGGGAAATTAATGGGAATATAAGGAAGGCACAGAAAGGTAATGGGTGTTTGGGGGAAATTAATGGTAATATAAGGAAGGCACAGAAAGGTAATGGGTGTTGGGGGGGATTAATGGTAATATAAGGAAGGCACAGAAAGGTAATGGGTGTTGGGGGGGGATTAATGGTAATATAAGGAAGGCACAGAAAGGTAATGGGTGTTGGGGGGGGATTAATGGTAATATAAGGAAGGCACAGAAAGGTAATGGGTGTTGGGGGGGATTAATGGTAATATAAGGAAGGCACAGAAAGGTAATGGGTGTTGGGGGGGATTAATGGTAATATAAGGAAGGCACAGAAAGGTAATGGGTGTTGGGGGGGATTAATGGTATATAAGGAAGGCACAGAAAGGTAATGGGTGTTGGGGGGATTAATGGGAATATAAGGAAGGCACAGAAAGGTAATGGGTGTTGGGGGGGATTAATGGGAATATAAGGAAGGCACAGAAAGGTAATGGGTGTTGGGGGGAAATTAATGGTAATATAAGGAAGGCACAGAAAGGTAATGGGTGTTGGGGGGATTAATGGGAATATAAGGAAGGCACAGAAAGGTAATGGGTGTTGGGGGGGATTAATGGGAATATAAGGAAGGCACAGAAAGGTATGGGTGTTGGGAGGGATTAATGGGAATATAAGGAAGGCACAGAAAGGTAATGGGTGTTGGGGGGGATTAATGGGAATATAAGGAAGGCACAGAAAAGGTAATGGGTGTTGGGGGAAATAATGGTAATAAAAGGAAGGCACAGAAAGGTAATGGGTGTTGGGGGGGAAATAATGGGAATATAAGGAAGGCACAAAAGGTAATGGGTGTTGGGGGGAATTAATGGTAATATAAGGAAGGCACAGAAAGGTAATGGGTGTTGGGGGGAAATTAATGGTAATATAAGGAAGGCACAGAAAGGTAATGGGTGTTGGGGGGAAATTAATGGAATATAAGGAAGGCACAGAAAGGTAATGGGTGTTGGGGGGAAATAATGGGAATATAAGGAAGGCACAGAAAGGTAATGGGTGTTGGGGGGAAATTAATGGTAATATAAGGAAGGCACAGAAAGGTAATGGGTGTTGGGGGGAAATATGGTAATATAAGGAAGGCACAGAAAGGTAATGGGTGTTGGGGGGAAATAATGGGAATATAAGGAAGGCACAGAAAGGTAATGGGTGTTGGGGGAAATTAATGGTAATATAAGGAAGGCACAGAAAGGTAATGGGTGTTGGGGGGAAATAATGGTAAATATAAGGAAGGCACAGAAAGGTAATGGGTTGTTGGGGGGAAATAATGGAATATAAGGAAGGCACAGAAAGGTAATGGGTGTTGGGGGGAAATTAATGGTAATATAAGGAAGGCACAGAAAGGTAATGGGTGTTGGGGGGAAATTAATGGTAATATAAGGAAGGCACAGAAAGGTAATGGGTGTTGGGGGGAAATTAATGGGAATATAAGGAAGGCACAGAAAGGTAATGGGTGTTGGGGGGAAATAATGGGAATATAAGGAAGGCACAGAAAGGTAATGGGTGTTGGGGGGAAATTAATGGTAATATAAGGAAGGCTCAGAAAGGTAATGGGTGTTTGGGGGGAAATTAATGGTAATATAAGGAAGGCGCAGAAAGGTAATGGGTGTTGGGGGGAAATTAATGGTAATATAAGGAAGGCACAGAAAGGTAATGGGTGTTGGGGGGAAATTAATGGGAATATAAGGAAGGCACAGAAGGTAATGGGTGTTGGGGGGAAATAATGGGAATATAAGGAAGGCACAGAAAGGTAATGGGTGTTGGGGGGAAATAATGGGAATATAAGGAAGGCGCAGATAGGTAATGGGTGTTGGGGGGAAAATTAATGGTAATATAAGGAAGGCACAGAAAGGTAATGGGTGTTGGGGGGAAATTAATGGAAATATAAGGAAGGCGCAGATAGGTAATGGGTGTTGGGGGGAATTAATGGGAATATAAGGAAGGCACAGAAAGGTAATGGGTGTTGGGGGGAAATTAATGGGAATATAAGGAAGGCACAGAAAGGTAATGGGTGTTGGGGGGAAATTAATGGTAATATAAGGAAGGCGCAGATAGGTAATGGGTGTTGGGGGGAAATTAATGGGAATATAAGGAAGGCACAGATAGGTAATGGGTGTTGGGGGGAAATAATGGGAATATAAGGAAGGCACAGAAGGTAATGGGTGTTGGGGGGAAATTAATGGTAATATAAGGAAGGCACAGAAAGGTAATGGGTGTTGGGGGGAAATTAATGGGAATATAAGGAAGGTGCAGAAAGGTAATGGGTGTTGGGGGGAAATTAATGGGAATATAAGGAAGGCACAGAAAGGTAATGGGTGTTGGGGGGAAATTAATGGGAATATAAGGAAGGCACAGAAAGGTAATGGGTGTTGGGGGGAAATTAATGGGAATATAAGGAAGGCGCAGAAAGGTAATGGGTGGTTGGGGGGAAATAATGGGAATATAAGGAAGGCACAGAAAGTAATGGGTGTTGGGGGGAAATTAATGGGAACATAAGGAAGGCACAGAAAGGTAATGGGTGTTGGGGGGAAATTAATGGGAATATAAGGAAGGCACAGAAAGGTAATGGGTGTTGGGGGGAAATAATGGGAATATAAGGAAGGCACAGAAAGGTAATGGGTGTTGGGGGGAAATAATGGTAATATAAGGAAGGGGCAGAAAGATGGGGATAATGGGTTTTTTTTGGGAAACAAATGGGTACTATTAAGGAAGGTGTAGAAAGATGAGGGATAATGAATGGGTTTGTAAGGTAAAAATGGGGATCATGAGACTGCTGGGAAAGAATGATGATTTATTCACACCAATAGGATGATGGTAGGAATAGACAACTGTGTGGAATTAGTAGTGAAAAAACTTGACATGAAGCCGAAACACTTTATCTCTGCAACGTTTCAACTCTGTATCATCTTCATCACAGAGAATGAAGTCCATATGTTAACGCAATATAGTACCTCTACTTTATTCTATGCTTTCTCACCACCAACCCCTCAACATGATGCTTATTTATATTTTTAGAGATCACAGCAAACTTTAATCTATTCTCATTTCCATTATTTGCAAACATTTCTCCACAATTCCACTACTTTTCCTTATTTTCTTATGTACTTTACAGGGAACAACTTAGTGAGCCTTATTTTCTTATGTACTTTACAGGGAACAACTTAGTGAGCCTTATTTTCTTATGTACTTTACAGGGAACAACTTAGTGAGCCCTTATTTTCTTATGTACTTTACAGGGAACAACTTAGTGAGCCCTTATTTTCTTATGTACTTTACAGGGAACAACTTAGTGAGCCCTTATTTTCTTATGTACTTTACAGGGAACAACTTAGTGAGCCCTTATTTTCTTATGTACTTTACAGGGAACAACTTAGTGAGCCTTATTTTCTTATGTACTTTACAGGAACAACTTAGTGAGCCTTATTTTCTTATGTACTTTACAGGAACAACTTAGTGAGCCTTATTTTCTTATGTACTTTACAGGGAACAACTTAGTGAGCCCTTATTTCTTATGTACTTTACAGGGAACAACTTAGTGAGCCCTTATTTTCTTATGTACTTTACAGGGAACAACTTAGTGAGCCCTTATTTTCTTATGTACTTTACAGGGAACAACTTAGTGAGCCCTTATTTTCTTATGTACTTTACAGGGAACAACTTAGTGAGCCCTTATTTTCTTATGTACTTTACAGGAACAACTTAGTGAGCCTTATTTTCTTATGTACTTTACAGGGAACAACTTAGTGAGCCTTATTTTCTTATGTACTTTACAGGGAACAACTTAGTGAGCCCCTTATTTTTGTATGTACTTTACAGAGAACAATTTCGTGAGCCTGTGACCCACCTGAAGGCAAGCTGGCCACTCTCGTCCGTGAATAAGCAGTGGAATGGCGGCACGGGGGGGGAGGGCAGGCTGCGGCAGTCCCAGTGGCAGTGGTGGCCGTGGCGCGCCGTGGGGTCCCGCCGCTCCTTCCGCAGGTGACCACTGTGGGCCAGCTTGGAGGCCATATTGTACACAAGGTCACCGGAGCTCATGATTTCAGGTACAAGTCTGAAATAACACCAGAGAATAAGATAGAGTAAGATATTGAGTGGAATAGGTGGCAAGATTCCTTCATTAATGTCTATAGTCGGACCGGCTTAAACTGGCAGGCTGGGTGGGCACTCAGAAATACGCTATTGCCACATATTGAAAATAATTGAGCTAAACTTCTGTGATATTCGTAAAAGGCATCACAAGAGATATACACATAGTGATACAATTTTAACGTAAATATGTAAACAGCTGGAGGCCTCAGGCGACTCCACCCAGACTGTCTGTTTAAGCCGGTCCGACTACTGTGGCTATAATGAGTAAGAGAAATTACTTACAGAGCCCTTACAATAGTTACAGTGACAGGAACACATAAGATATAGGTAGGTCAACCCCGCCAGCCCCTCACCTGACACACGCCGCCGCCGCCGCTGCCCTCACCCGGGGGTCCTGGTCGGCCAGCAGGGGCACCAGCACGGCCGTCAGCACCCGGTGGGAGAACCTGTCTGCCGGGGGGAGGGGGACGCAGGTGCCGGGGGTGGAGGAGTTGCCGCAGCTCTCCACGTGGTCGGTGAAGCTCAGTGGAAGACCTGAGAGGAGTTCACAAAGCTCCACCTGCAAAGCATCACAGGTACAGCTATAAGAGTGACGGTGAGGGTGCACAGGATTCACAACACTACAAGACTCACAAGGATTACAACACAATTACAAGGATTACAACACTACAAGGATTCACAAGATACAAGACTGATAGCAGAAGTATCCATTTTTTTTTTACATCAAAAAGGACTGGCCAAGGGCAAAAAAATAAAGAGGTAACCTAGAGCCTGCTTAGTTGGCAGTCCCTATAAAGAAGACAGTCAGAATAACTAATAAGAGAATAAGGAAAGGGGGTGG
This sequence comes from Chionoecetes opilio, assembly GCA_016584305.1. Classification (NCBI taxonomy): domain Eukaryota; kingdom Metazoa; phylum Arthropoda; class Malacostraca; order Decapoda; family Majidae; genus Chionoecetes; species Chionoecetes opilio. Next base: position 315,743 of record JACEEZ010024172.1, read on the forward strand.
GGTAGTTACAGCTATAAGAGTGATGGTGATGGTGGAGAGTATTTACACTGTACAAGACTGATGGAAGGAGCTGAGTACAGTGCTGAGGGTAAGGCGATTGAGGTGGTTTGGGCCCGTGAAGAAGAGAGAAGGTGGTGAGGCATTGGGGAGAGCTGTTGGAGTGGAAGTGCCAGGTGAGAGTAAGGCGATTGAGGTGGTTTGGGCACGTGAAGAAGAGAGAAGGTGGTGAGGCATTGGGGAGAGCTGTTGGAGTGGAAGTGCCAGGTGAGAGTAAGGCGATTGAGGTGGTTTGGGCACGTGAAGAAGAGAAAGGTGGTGAGGCATTGGGGAGAGCTGTTGGAGTGGAAGTGCCAGGTGAGAGTAAGGCGATTGAGGTGGTTTGGGCATGTGAAGAGGAGAGAAGGTGGTGAGGCATTGGGGAGAGCTGTTGGAGTGGAAGTGCCAGGTGAGAGTAAGGCGATTGAGGTGGTTTGGGCCCGTGAAGAAGAGAGAAGGTGGTGTGGCATTGGGGAGAGCTGTTGGAGTGGAAGTGCCAGGTGAGAGTAAGGCGATTGAGGTGGTTTGGGCCCGTGAAGAAGAGCGAAGGTGGTGAGGCATTGGGGAGAGCTGTTGGAGTGGAAGTGCCAGGTGAGAGTAAGGCGATTGAGGTGGTTTGGGCCCGTGAAGAAGAGAGAAGGTGGTGAGGCATTGGGGAGAGCTGTTGGAGTGGAAGTGCCAGGTGAGAGTAAGGCGATTGAGGTGGTTTGGGCCCGTGAAGAAGAGAGAAGGTGGTGAGGCATTGGGGAGAGCTGTTGGAGTGGAAGTGCCAGGTGAGAGTAAGGCGATTGAGGTGATTTGGGCACGTGAAGAAAAGAGAAGGTGGTGAGGCATTGGGGAGAGCTGTTGGAGTGGAAGTGCCAGGTGAGAGTAAGGCGATGGAGGTGGTTTGGGCCCGTGAAGAGGAGAGAAGGTGGTGAGAGCTGTTGGAGTGGAAGTGCCAGGTGAGAATAAGGCGATTGAGGTGGTTTGGGCACGTGAAGAGGAGAGAAGGTGGTGAGGCATTGGGGAGAGCTGTTGGAGTGGAAGTGCCAGGTGAGAGTAAGGCAATTGAGGTGGTTTGGGCATGTGAAGAGGAGAGAAGGTGGTGAGGCATTGGGGAGAGCTGTTAGAGTGGAAGTGCCAGGTGAGAGTAAGGCGATTGAGGTGGTTTGGGCATGTGAAGAGGAGAGAAGGTGGTGAGGCATTGGGGAGAGCTGTTGGAGTGGAAGTGCCAGGTGAGAGTAAGGCAATTGAGGTGGTTTGGGCATGTGAAGAGGAGAGAAGGTGGTGAGGCATTGGGGAGAGCTGTTGGAGTGGAAGTGCCAGGTGAGAGTAAGGCGATTGAGGTGGTTTGGGCAAGTGACGAGGAGAGAAGGTGGTGAGGCATTGGGGAGAGCTGTTGGAGTGGAAGTGCCAGGTGAGAGTAAGGCAATTGAGGTGGTTTGGGCATGTGACGAGGAGAGAAGGTGGTGAGGCATTGGGGAGAGCTGTTGGAGTGGAAGTGCCAGGTGAGAGTAAGGCAATTGAGGTGGTTTGGGCATGTGAAGAGGAGAGAAGGTGGTGAGGCATTGGGGAGAGCTGTTGGAGTGGAAGTGCCAGGTGAGAGTAAGGCGATTGAGGTGGTTTGGGCATGTGACGAGGAGAGAAGGTGGTGAGGCATTGGGGAGAGCTGTTGGAGTGGAAGTGCCAGGTGAGAGTAAGGCAATTGAGGTGGTTTGGGCATGTGAAGAGGAGAGAAGGTGGTGAGGCATTGGGGAGAGCTGTTGGAGTGGAAGTGCCAGGTGAGAGTAAGGTGATTGAGGTGGTTTGGGCCCGTGAAGAGAAGAGAAGGTGGTGAGGCATTGGGGAGAGCTGTTGGAGTGGAAGTGCCAGGTGAGAGTAAGGCGATTGAGGTGGTTTGGGCACGTGAAGAGGAGAGAAGGTGGTGAGGCATTGGGGAGAGCTGTTGGAGTGGAAGTGCCAGGTGAGAGTAAGGCAATTGAGGTGGTTTGGGCATGTGAAGAGGAGAGAAGGTGGTGAGGCATTGGGGAGAGCTGTTGGAGTGGAAGTGCCAGGTGAGAGTAAGGCGATTGAGGTTGTTTGGGCATGTGAAGAGGAGAGAAGGTGGTGAGGCATTGGGGAGAGCTGTTGGAGTGGAAGTGCCAGGTGAGAGTAAGGCAATTGAGGTGGTTTGGGCATGTGAAGAGGAGAGAAGGTGGTGAGGCATTGGGGAGAGCTGTTGGAGTGGAAGTGCCAGGTGAGAGTAAGGCGATTGAGGTGGTTTGGGCAAGTGACGAGGAGAGAAGGTGGTGAGGCATTGGGGAGAGCTGTTGGAGTGGAAGTGCCAGGTGAGAGTAAGGCAATTGAGGTGGTTTGGGCATGTGACGAGGAGAGAAGGTGGTGAGGCATTGGGGAGAGCTGTTGGAGTGGAAGTGCCAGGTGAGAGTAAGGCAATTGAGGTGGTTTGGGCATGTGAAGAGGAGAGAAGGTGGTGAGGCATTGGGGAGAGCTGTTGGAGTGGAAGTGCCAGGTGAGAGTAAGGCGATTGAGGTGGTTTGGGCATGTGACGAGGAGAGAAGGTGGTGAGGCATTGGGGAGAGCTGTTGGAGTGGAAGTGCCAGGTGAGAGTAAGGCAATTGAGGTGGTTTGGGCATGTGAAGAGGAGAGAAGGTGGTGAGGCATTGGGGAGAGCTGTTGGAGTGGAAGTGCCAGGTGAGAGTAAGGCGATTGAGGTGGTTTGGGCATGTGAAGAGGAGAGAAGGTGGTGAGGCATTGGGGAGAGCTGTTGGAGTGGAAGTGCCAGGTGAGAGTAAGGCAATTGAGGTGGTTTGGGCATGTGAAGAGGAGAGAAGGTGGTGAGGCATTGGGGAGAGCTGTTGGAGTGGAAGTGCCAGGTGAGAGTAAGGCGATTGAGGTGGTTTGGGCATGTGACGAGGAGAGAAGGTGGTGAGGCATTGGGGAGAGCTGTTGGAGTGGAAGTGCCAGGTGAGAGTAAGGCAATTGAGGTGGTTTGGGCATGTGAAGAGGAGAGAAGGTGGTGAGGCATTGGGGAGAGCTGTTGGAGTGGAAGTGCCAGGTGAGAGTAAGGCGATTGAGGTGGTTTGAGACCGTGAAGAGGAGAGAAGGTGGTGAGGCATTGGGGAGAGCTGTTGGAGTGGAAGTGCCAGGTGAGAGTAAGGCGATTGAGGTGGTTTGGGCATGTGAAGAGGAGAGAAGGTGGTGAGGCATTGGGGAGAGCTGTTGGAGTGGAAGTGCCAGGTGAGAGTAAGGCGATTGAGGTGGTTTGGGCATGTGAAGAGGAGAGAAGGTGGTGAGGCATTGGGGAGAGCTGTTAGAGTGGAAGTGCCAGGTTGCCGTCCACAGGGCAGGCCAAGGAAGACATGGAGGCAGTGTGTTGAAGAGGATCTGGCAGCATTGGGCATTGAAGAAGCTGTGGCAATGGATAGAGATAGTTTGAAGCGTATCATCGACCATCTAACCTCATAACATCATAAAATACAATGGGAAAATCTGATGTTAAACAGAAAGAAGAAGAAGAAAAAGAAGCAAGACTGACAGCAGAAGTATCCATTTGCACCTACCTGTCCCTGCCCCTCACTCTCACATCCTCCCGTCTTCTCACTCTTACATCCCCTCTCTCCCTCACACACTCCAACACTCTATCCTCCTATTCAAAACTGGCTCATCCTCTCACACTTCAAGTATCTATTTTTATTCTTATATAACCTTCTTGTCATCTCACTCTAACCCATCCTCTTCATGTGTCCAAACCATCTCAGAGTACTGTTTCATCACTCAAAACACTTGAAACTTCACTCCCTCTCCCTTACAAGTCATACCAAACCTTCCTGCTGCACAGACCATTATATATAGCAAAGGAAAGAACTGGATCCGCAACACAATGATACCAGACTCACCTTCACCAGCCAGTACAAGTTAGCGGCTACGTTGATCAGGTGTGGAATGACGGCCAGGATGACGGAGGCGTGGAGGGAGTGGAGCAGCTCATCCACACACAAGCCCAGGCCTGCGATGGCTCCCCGCGACGTCACACTGGATTCATGGCCGAGCAACTGGCGAAAGGAATGTCTCTATTAAGCTTCATTAACACATATATTCCTGTAATGCTGCAATAACTCCCTGTGTTTTTATAGTGCTTCCATAACCTACTGTAGCCTCTTTCTGAAATATATATATTTGTTTACATTTGTGCCTATAGCGCCTGCATGCAGTGAGCTCCAGGGGTGGGATGGTAGGCCCTGGAGGTTCACTTGAGGGCTGTGATGGTTGGTCCTCGCCCGTGGTGGCGCAGGCAGGATTTTTATAGTGACGCCTGTGATTAGAGGCTCATGCCGCCCCCTGTGTCCTCCGATGCACTCCCAATCGAAGGTAGAGTTAATGGGCAGCATGTGGGTGTTCTTAGGCCACTCGACGGTGCAGAAAGATTTTAAGTGGATTTTGGTTCTCATCGGGGATATAACACTGGTCACCGAGAATGCCACTCGGAGACGCTAACCACTCTGCTACCGCCTCCCCATTCCTTCATAACCCTTCTTAACACATAGACTCAGCACTAACCTTACACAGTATCTCAAGGAGGGAGGAGATGGCCAGACTGGGCCGGCCGAAGTCGTTGTACTGGCCGCAGCTGTGCACCAGGCTGGCCCGGACGTACTGGCCGATCACCATGGCGACGCTGGCCCCTATCTGAGGGTCCGAGTGGCTGTGGAAGCGTAGGATGTCGTCTATGTGTTGCTGGAGGTCTGGAAGGAATAGAAAGTGGATGATATTACCGAGAGTAGATCAATAGAACATAAAGAACATAAGAAATATACAAGAGGCTGTGAGACTTCCACATGGTAGTTCATGTCTATTTACTTGTCTATTGTCTTTACTTTCTCTATTTATCATCTATTGACTTGACTCAAACTGACATGTACAGCCAAATTCCCAACATCCGACCTCCAAACATCCGACTTGTCCAAACAACCAACTTTTTTCACCACCACATTGTCTTGTTTTGGCCATTTATTTTACTTCGTTTTTTAGTTTTTTTTTTATAGAAAACATTGATTTGTGGCTTTATTTATGCATGAATTTTACTTTCGCGTATACCACTGGATCGGCCTTCAAGAGCTGCATCTTTTATGTTCTATACCATTTTGTCCTTACGTTTATGGTTACTGTGATATCCGAACATCCGACTATTCCAAAATTATCCGACCTACCTTCGGTCCCCCCCAGGTCGGATAATTAATACTTAGCTGTATATTTGAAGAGGTTGAGGCAATGGATAGAGATAGTTGGAAACATATCATTGACTGCCTAACCTCGGAAAATTTGACATTGAACAGAATGATAATGATGATACTGACGTGTTTATTGTGATGATTGAAGAGACTCATGCCCAATCCCATAAGGCTCCAAGCTCACCTCTCGCCCACCTCCTCCCCTCACTACAACAAGGTTAAAACACACTCACCCACCTCCTCCCCTCACCACAAGGCTAAACACACTCACCCACCTCCTCCCCTCACCACAAGGCTAAACACACTCACCCACCTCCTCCCCTCACCACAAGGCTAAACACACTCACCCACCTCCTCCCCTCACCACAAGGCTAAACACACTCACCCACCTCCTCCCCTCACCACAAGGCTAAACACACTCGCCCACCTCCTCCCCTCACCACAAGGCTAAACACACTCGCCCTCCTCCTCCCCTCACCACAAGGCTAAACACACTCACCCACCTCCTCCCCTCACCACAAGGCTAAAACACACTCGCCCACCTCCTCCCCTCACCACAAGGCTAAACACACTCGCCCACCTCTCCCCTCACCACAAGGCTAAACACACTCCCCTCCTCCCCTCACCACAAGGCTAAACACACTCGCCCACCTCCTCCCCTCACCACAAGGCTAAACACTCACCCACCTCCTCCCCTCACCACAAGGCTAAACACACTCGCCCTCCTCCTCCCCTCACCACAAGGCTAAACACACTCGCCCTCTCCTCCTCCCCTCACCACAAGGCTAAACACACTCACCCACCTCCTCCCCTCACCACAAGGCTAAACACACTCACCCCCCTCCTCCCCTCACCACAAGGCTAAACACACTCGCCCTCTCCTCCCCTCACCACAAGGCTAAACACACTCACCCACCTCCTCCCCTCACCACAAGGCTAAACACACTCGCCCACCTCCTCCCCTCACCACAAGGCTAAACACACTCGCCCTCCTCCTCCCCTCACCACAAGGCTAAACACACACGCCCACCTCCTCCCCTCACCACAAGGCTAAACACACTCGCCCTCCTCCTCCTCTCACCACAAGGCTAAACACACTCGCCCTCCTCCTCCCCTCACCACAAGGCTAAACACACTCACCCACCTCCTCCCCTCACCACAAGGCTAAACACACTCGCCCACCTCCTCCCCTCACCACAAGGCTAAACACACTCGCCCACCTCCTCCCCTCACCACAAGGCTAAACACACTCACCCTCCTCCTCCCCTCACAACAAGGTTAACCCCATCACGCCGAGATCTTTCCTTTGCTATAAAAAATTGTCTGCTGTTCACCATAAAATAACGAAAAGTAACTAAATAAACCAAATTAGTTAGTGGACAAGGATACTAAGCAGGTCATACCTATAAAATATTGCTTATACTAGTCACTAAAAATTGTCTCATGGTGGCTAAATTACGATGAAAATTACGTTCCGGGTCTCAAAGGGTTAAACGCACTCACCCGTCTCCCCCACAGCATCTATGAAGAGTGGTAGTGACAGCACAGAGGGCATCACCATCCCGGCCAGACCCACACAGTTCAGGGCCAACACCTTCACGCTGACCCTGACAGTACGGTCCGGCACCAGCGACCCCAGGTGACCCGACAGCAGGAAAGAGGAGGCCAGGTGACGCACTAGGTACTTCACGGGTAATTCTTCATCCAGAAAGGTGCCGATTGATCCATTGGCCTGTGATGGATGAGATTAGCTTGGATTTATGGGGGGAGGGGGGGGGGGTCAGAAGGAGAGAGGAGGAGAGAGAGAGAGAAGACGAGAGAGAGAGAGAGAGGAAGAAGACGAGAGGACGAGAGAGAGAGAGCGAGAGAGGGAGAGAGAGGAGGAGAGGAGAGAGAGAGAGGGAGAGGGAGAGAGGAGAGAGAGGGGAGAGGGAGCGAGAGCGAGAGAGAGAGAGAGAGAGAGAGGAGAGAGAGAGAGAGAGAGAGAGAGAGAGAGAGAGAGAGAGAGAGAGAGAGAGAGAGAGAGAATCACATACCTGAAATCCCTCTAAAATACATGCAAGTATATTTTTACAAAAAGAAAATTGGTCTTTTTTCTTTTTTTTGCCCTTGCCCTTATAATGTACAGAAAGACAAATAATAAAATAAGAAAAATAATAATAAGCTCTAAGTACAAAGGAGAATATCCCTTGAGAATATCATCCATCCTTTTGCATTCTATTATTCTTAGGGTCTATAAAAATCCCCGTGCTTCATCTTGCCTTATCAAAAGAGACTTGCTTCTCCTCCATGGACTTGCTGCGTGTAAAGGAGGTCACGCGCTGGCGGGTGCTTCCGCTTGTCCCGGCCGCCGCCGTGCTTCTCGCTGCCGCCGCTCAGGTTGATCTCCCCGCGCCCCAGCAGCAACGAGGTGTCTGCCATGGGAAGGGAGGATGTAGGCTATATTTTTAACGAGTCTCAACAGTCTAAACGTGAATTCTTTGTACGTGGGTGTAGACTATATATTTCTAACGAGTCTTAACGTGAACATTTCTGTACGCACTAAAGATACAAGTTAAAACGGCAAGCCAAGATGTGACTAGGGCAGGAAGGGAGGAGGTAGGCTGTATGTTTCTAAGTCTTGTATATTTGTCTTGCATGTCTCTGTATTTTCTAAGACTGTATTTCTAATGAGACTTAATGTGAATTCTCTGTTTGCACTAAAGATACAAGTTAAACCAGCAAGCAAAGATGTGTTTACGATAGGAAGAAAGGGTATAGACCATATTGCTAACTAGTCTTAAGGGGAGAGTCCGCCGTGCAAATATGAAAATTATTTTTTTAAATACGAATTTGAGTTATATGGTCTACTAGCCGAAAAGCCGCCCTCCGGGCGGACTTTTTGGCTAGTCTTTCTGGAGAGTCTGGAGAGTCTAGTCTTCTAGACTCTCCAGATAGCCCCTTCTAACTTTCCTGAAATCATGGATGTAGAAATGTATGTATTCCCCCCACCCATTACCCATCACCCCCCACCCATTCACTCACCCATTACCCATCACCACACACCCATTCACTCACCCATTACCCATCACCCCCCACCTATTCCCTCACCCATCACCCATTCACTCACCCATCACCCCACACCCATTACCCATCACCCAACCCATTCACTCACCCATTACCCATCACCCTACATCAAGGTTTCCTCAATTCTCGCAACCCACTTTTTTTTACACAATTCTCGCTAATAGGCTACTAAAAATAAAAATAAATAAAAAGTGATCGGATCATCCCCAAAGTGGCCTTAAAATGTTCCCCTGGTCGATCTGGTTCCAAAACTGTGCCATATGATGGGATTGCGCCACTGGGGGCGGAACCTACCGCGGACACACAGACAGACACACACACACACAGACACACTTTCGCTTATATTATTATAGATGGCAACACCCTATCTTTGGCTTTCGAGTGGTGGATTTTTTTTCGGTCGGACATAAATTTAAATGCCCATAGCGAGGGGCATTTGAACTTTCAAAACTTGTAAAATAAATTTTTTTAAATAAAAAAAAAATTTGGATAATTTTCCCATATATCAAAACTAAGCCTTTAAAAAAAAAAAACCCAACAATCTTCAGGTTGAAGTTTGTTACCCAGGTAACAATTCTGGAACACAATTTTGGATATGAAAAGTGCAACCTGTTCACTAAAATTTTTGGAACAAATGTATACATCCAAAAAGGACTAGAAAAGAGAAAAGAGAAGAATTACACAGAAGAAGACAATAAACAAGAAGAGGAAGACAGACAAAGGAATTCCAACCGAAAGCTAGGCACCTGGTGAATTTTGATCGAACCTTGCAACAATGAGGGGCGTGGCGCGCCCTGACACCCTCGCCTTTGAGCGATTAATTAATACCTTTATAAGGGGGGACAAGGTGCCAGATCCTTTTATGCATGCATTGATATGTGATTACTGATCCCATAAAATTCATATGAAAGTACCTTCGCTGGAGCGCAGAAACTTTAGCAAAACTTCAAACGCGTTTTTCTCAAAACTAGTATAAAATGAACATAAAATTATTCTCTGCTTTTATTTTTGGCACGATTTTCACGAAACTTTAGGACACACAAAATCAAATATCGCAGAAAAATCTGTTTTTTTTTTGTTTTTTTTAAAGGCTTAGTTTTGATATATGGGAAAATTATCCTAAAAAATTTCAATTTTTTTTTTTTTTTACAATTTTTTAAAAGTTTTTTCGAAAAAGATTTTCCAAAAAACAACAGGACAAATTGTTAGAATAACAATGAATTATCAGATGCGCATGTCACAAGGAAATCGGTCAAAAAATGGCTGAGAAGAAGCAATTCAAAATTTCATCAAAAACCGAAAAAATAATTTTCCTTAAATTTTTCAAATTTTTCCTATCATCTGATCAGCTTGAAATGTTCATGTGATAACAAGGGTACTAATATACACAACATATAAATTATTCATGACCGTAGATGCAATCTTTAATTCACGGCAGACTCTCCCCTTAATGTGAATTCTCTGACTCACTATAAATACAAATTAAAACAACAATTTTCAACTACCGTCAATAACACTATAGTCGCTACTGCACTAATGTCGCCAGGCGCAATATATTACAAATTTTAGCATCACTACAGACTTGTATGTGCCACTGAAGACAACTACATAATAATTATGAACTACTGTGCATGCCTCTTCAGTGATACATAAAAGTCTGTAGTGATGCTAACATTTGTAACATATGGCGCCTGGCAACATAAGTGCAGTGGCGACTATAGTGTTATTGACGGTAGGACCGTTTTTAAGGAAGCATTACAAATATAATGTAAGTATAGATCTAATGCCGGGCTTTAAAAGCATATAAACAGCACAAAAATCTGTCCCTTACCTAATATTTATCCTGCATAGATATAATGCCACACTTAAAAAAACATATACAGTAAAACCTCTCATATTCAGACTAATTGAGTCAAGGAGTGGTCCGAGTAATGCAAGGATCCGAATAATGGGGGGATTATATATGGGGGTATATGTATAATAAAAAATAAAAAATAAATAAATAAAAAAATCTAGGTATATATATATATGGCTGGGAAATTTCGACCCCTTAAAAAAAAAAAAAAAAAAA
>JACEEZ010024172.1:331125-421125 GCA_016584305.1 Chionoecetes opilio
TGGTAAAATATAGGTTTGGTTCCAGGACCATCAATTAAAAAAAAAAAAAAAAAGAAAAAAAAAGACGTATTTTTCAAGCTAATATAAACTATAGTAAACACAACAAACACACAGCGTCTATATTAGCCACACTGTACTACCTATTCTGTAGAAAAAGCATTCTGAAAGAGAAAATAGCACACAAAATAACATAACTGCACATTAATTAAACATAAAACATGCATAACAAGCAAAAAAGACGTTGTACTGTAGGGGACCCCGCGTGATACAAAAGAGGGTAGTGTAGCGGTCCCAAGGTTGGGGCAACACGCCTGGCTAATTACCCCTAAGGATCAGGCCCCGCCATATGCTTAATTACCCTTCAGGTCACGCCTTGCTAGGGGTGACCTGACTGCGGTCCCAAGGTTGGAGGTGCACACCTGGCTAATTACCCCTAAATGTCAGGCCGCGCCATATGCTTAATTACCCTTCAGGTCACGGCCTGCTAGGGGTGACCTGACTGGGGTCAACCAAATCCCCCTTTGTCCAGACTGGGAGTGGTAGGGCGAGTATTTTGAACTTGATAATTTTACTCACCCCAGTTTGAATGTCGTAGCATTGGATTTTTGATCTCGTATATTGAAAATAGACCCTAATTTACACATCTCGTATCATCGGATTATCGTATACCGAATGCTCGTATAACGGGACCTCCCTGTACACTATGGAGTCATCACAAAACTGCATCACCCACCTGCAGTGTCTCCAGGCTGGCCGTGATGACGTTGTGGTCCACACTTAGACTGTAATGAAGACACAGCTCATACACCTGGAAAGGGAAGGAAAAAACAACCATGACTTCTCTCGTCCTTGTAAATCAACACTTGTACAATCTGATCTCAACCCCTTGAGGCCCAGATCTTTACCTTTGACATATAAAAAAATGGTCTGCTGTTAGTCATAAAATTAAGAAAAATAATCTAATATACCAAATTAGCTAGTGGACAAGGATACTAAACAGGTCATATCAATAAAACATTTCTTGTATTCATTAAAATTGTCTAATGGCACCCAATGGAAATTACGTTCTCGGCCTCTAGGGGTTAAAGCCACACTGGGTCATGAGGATTAATTTGTGCAACATAGTCCTTCTAACACTTGTCACATGGGAACTAGGGAAGAATTACTGTCTTGGCTAATGGAAGAAGGAAGAGGAGGGAGAGAGGATAAGGAGAGGAGGAGAAGGAAGACAAAAAAAAGGTGCAAGAGAAGTAGGAGAAGAAGGAAGAGGAGGGAGAAGAAGGAAGAAGAGGAGGAATAAACTGAAGATGAAAAAAGGGGCCTCTTGACAAAGAAACAGGAGTACTAGGAGGAGAAGGAGAAGAAGGAGGAGGAGAAGGAATATAAGGAAGAAGAGGAGGAGGAATATACGGAAGATTAAAAATGGGGCCTCTTGACAAAAAAAAGGAGTACTAGGAGGAGTAGGAAAAGAAGGAAGAGGAGGAGGAATATAAGGAAAAAGAGGAGAAATATATGGAAGACAAAAATAGTGGCCTCAGGAGTAGGAGACAATACAGCACTAACACACGCGGAGACACACCTGTATCAGCTGGTCATAGGAGACAGTGTGTTCCCCCGTGTGGAGATGTGAGGTGGGGTGTCCATGGTGGTCCGAGGGGAGCGTCGGGGGGCACAGGCGGTTGAGGTGAGGTACCAGCGCCCTCAGACACAACAAACACCCAAGGACCTGACTAGTGGGTGCCTCCTCCTGCACAGGCACTAAGGTCTGTAAGATGGTTGTGAGGAGCCAGGAGAGGAACATGGGGGGTTTACGGGAGTGACAGCAGAGGACTATCAGCGAGGAGACAGCCGAGCGCCGCACTGCCGACGACGTATGGCTGAGGTTTGGCAGGAAAGCCTTGAGGAGGTTTTTTACTTCGTTGTCGTTGGTGAAGTGTCCGAGCGTTGGCATGATCTTGTCGAGGGATGCCGCTAGTGTCTCCAGAAGGGCCTCCTCCGTACGCCGTGCCATTCTGGTCACGTACGGCAGGAGGTTTTGTACGTATGCCCGTCCTTTCTGGGGTCTGAGGGAAGGTAGATGTGGTGTTAATGATATAGGAAAAGACATGAAAAAAGATTCTGTACGTACGTAGCTTGACAAGACAGTACATTATACTCGCCGCATGTTAAGTTGGCAAAAATTGGATCCCCTCACTCCCCCCTTCCGAACACACGGGACTGGCTGAGGTGTTGGGTGTTGAGGCTTTAGGGGGGAACTTGGAGTAAGGCATTCTCACCCAACACCCAACACCTCAGCCAATCCTGTGCGTTCGGAAGGGGGGAGTGAAGGGGCCCCATTTTCGCCGACTTAATGTGCGGCGAGTACATAAGAACATAAAAAATAAGGAAGCTACAAGAGGCTATGAGACCTACACGAGGTAGTTCCTGTTACTTAACACTACCTAGTACATCCACCTTTCATCCCCATCCATGAATTTATCTTGCCTCCCTTTAAAGCTCCCTAATGACTCTGCAATAACTACCTGTCTACTGAGTCCATTCCAATCATTTACCAACCTATTTGTGAACCTGTTTTTCCCTATTTCTTTTTTAAATATACGCTTTTCCATATAAAGTATAGTTGTTTACCTGATGTGGTGGCAGAGGGCAGCAAAGCGTGTCAGGGCTGCCCTAAGACTCCTCACTGAGCCATTCTTCTTGATCTCCTTGTACAGCTCCACCTGAATCTTGCCCAACTGTGTCTCAGAAAGGCTCTGCAAAGCAACATATGCTCCATTGACTTCAAGTAATGACATCTACAAGCTAAACATAAACTCCTCCTCCTCCTACTCCTTTTTTTTGTCTTCCTTCTCCTCCTTTTTCTCCTTCCTACTCTTCCTTCTTCTCCTACTCCTCTTACTCCTTATTTTTTGTTTTCCTTCTCCTCCTCCTCCTATTACTCTTCCTTTTTCTTTCTCTGTTTTTATCAGTTACCTTGACCACTCATACTCAAACTGATAGCCTGAGGAACCTGACTAAACATACACAACAAATGAGTCTTTAGGAATGGAGGGATGTCTGAAGAAAGTCTGTATAAAGAGAGATGTACAGACAACTAAATGAACAAAAAATTATTATAAAAACACAGTAAAACAGGACTGAAAATACAATATAACACTCCTGCAAAAGCTGAGTAAACTTCTAAGTCAATAAAGAGATACACTCATGATAAAAATACCATACTTCATACGCATCCATCTTTGTCAAAGAGATGCTTCTCACATTAGATGAGTCCCTAGTAAATCCTGTGACCAAAGAAAATATAAAGAGATCTCCTTCAGTTTGTTTGCACGCATGAGATTGATTAGTTTTAAATTAGCAGCATTTTTATACCTTGGCTTAGCTAACGTGTTAATATTAATCTAATTTTAAAGCACTACTGTACTTATTTTTGTACGAATAAAGAATTTGGTTTGATTTGATTATCATATATCCTACTGGCAAAACAAACAATGGCAATAGGACCCTAAACACCCACTGAGCCCTAAACAAACCACACCGCCCCTCACCCTAATCACGCGGTTCAGGGACTCGTTAGCGCTGGTCCGCACGTCAGGGTCTGCGTCGGCCGTCAGCAGCAGCAGCGTCTCTATGCCCACGGAGAGCAGCTTCTGTATCTCCGTGGGTTTGGCGGAGACCAGCGCATCGGCGATCACTGCGCATGTGGCTGCCTTCTCCTTGCTGCTCAGGACCTGGTCTTTCTTACTGCTTGGAAGGGAAAAAAAATTAATGTATTAGAAAGAAAAAAGATACTTGTAAATCTCAGGTAAAAGGGAGTATGGAGGGATGATATTCATGGGGAGGAGGATAATGTAACAAACAGTAGATCATAAAAATGGAAGGGGAAGAAATGATACGTGTAGTAAATCTCAGGTACATAGTCTTCCTTACTGCTTGGAAGGGAAGGAATGACACTTGTAAATCAAAAGTAACAGGGAGTATGGAGGGATAATATTTTTGGGAGGAGGATAATGTAAGAAGCAGCAGAAAAACAAGTGGCATTGTGGCTTAAGCTTAAGGTCCATACATAACAGGTCAATGTAAAACTATGCAGCTTGTATAATGAAAAAGGTGAAATGTTGAATACTCTTGTTTATTTTGTTGTCTTACGGCTGAGGACATCCCTTGGTGGGGGTCTTTTTGGGTTACCATTATAAGGGGCTTGGTTACTATCAGTTAGGAGGTTATAATGCGGGGTTAAGTTTAGTTTTTAATTAATTTTGATGCCCTTCACTCTTACATTTCCAGATAGTCCCTTCATTTGTGCCTTCATAATATAGTTGACTGCAAATCGCGGGATGCCCTAAACCAAAAAATGACGCAAAGATTTACACCAACCCTTTGCTGAATCCCAAATTACAGCCACTTACCACCAGGAACTTCTTGTTGAACTTATATATGAAAAAAGGTGAAATGTTGAATACTTGTATAATTAACTCCTTCACACCCAGATCTTTCCTTTGCTATATAAAATTGTCTGTTGTCGAGCCATCAAATTACGAAAAACTAACTGAATATACCAAATTAGTTAGTGGACAAGGATACTAAACAGGTCATATCTATAAAATATTGCATATATTCACTAAAAATCGTCTAATGGTACCCAAATTACAATGGAAATTACGTTCTGAGCCTCAAGGGTTAATAGTTTAGTAAATCTAACAGCACTGATACAGCACCAAAAATAGACCTTGACATGACCCTCACCTGAGCAGCCCTTGACCTTGCTGTGAGAGGGAGGTCGCGAAGGATGCCATGGTCCTGTTGAGCTCCTGTGGCCGCTGCTCTGTCCCGGCCACGCCCCCGAAGGCAGCGGCCGGCGTGGGGGGGCCGGGGGTGTTGCCGTTGCCCTGGGAAATCTTCACGGCTTCAAAAGCGCGAACTAATTTCTCCAGGGCGGCCATCTTTGGTTGTGTGATGTCTTTTCTGGTGGTGAGAGACAAGGTTGTGGTGGTGACATGGCGAGATATATGAAGCTCACGGTTACTAATGCCATGGTGACTTGTACGTTTACTTCTTGTCTACACCTTTTCACTCTCAAATTAAAACTACTGAGCTTCAAAATTAAAACATCTGAACTTCAAATTAAAACAACTGAACTTCAAATTAAAACAACTGAACTTCAAATTAAAACAACTGAACTTCAAATTAAAACAACTGAAGTTTAAATTAAAACAACTGAACTTCAAATTAAAACATCTGAACTTCAAATTAAAACAACTGAACTTCAAATTAAAACAACTGAAGTTTAAATTAAAACAACTGAAGTTTAAATTAAAACAACTGAAGTTTAAATTAAAAGAACTGAAGTTTAAATTAAAACAACTGAACTTCAAATTAAAAAACTGAAGTTTAAATTAAAACAACTGAACTTCAAATTAAAACAACTGAAGTTTAAATTAAAACAACTGAACTTCAAATTAAAACAACTGAAGTTTAAATTAAAACAACTGAAGTTTAAATTAAAACAACTGAACTTCAAATTAAAACAACTGAAGTTTAAATTAAAACAACTGAAGTTTAAATTAAAACAACGGAAGTTTAAATTAAAACTGAAGTTTAAATTAAAACAACTGAACTTCAAATTAAAACAACTGAACTTCAAATTAAAACAACTGAACTTCAAATTAAAACAACTGAAGTTTAAATTAAAACAACTGAACTTCAAATTAAAACAACTGAACTTCAAATTAAAACAACTGAACTTCAAATTAAAACAACTGAACTTCAAATCAAAACAACTGAACTTCAAATTAAAACAACTGAACTTCAAATCAAAACAACTGAACTTCAAATTAAAACAACTGAACTTCAAATTAAAACAAGTGAATCTCAAATTAAAACAAGTGAATCTCAAATTAAAACAAGTGAATCTCAAATTAAAACAAGTGAATCTCAAATTAAAACAAGTGAATCTCAAATTAAAACAAGTGAATCTCAAATTAAAACAAGTGAATCTCAAATTAAAACAAGTGAATCTCAAATTAAAACAACTGAAGCTTAAACTAAAACAACTGAAGCTTAAATTAAAACAACTGAAGTTTATATTAAAACAACTGAAGTTTATATTAAAATAACTGAAGTTTATATTAAAATAACTGAACTTCAAATTGAAATAACTGAACTTCAAATTAAAATAATTGAATTTCAAATTAAAAGAAAAAAATCATCTATTATATTTTGAAATTCATTTGTTTTATTTTGAAGTTCTAGTGTTCTAATTTGAGAGTGAAAAGGTGTATTATTAAAACCCCCAGAAAAGTAACATATTGCTTCCTGCAAACTTTTTCTTATCTTTACCAGAGTGCTGCCAGCAAAGGGAAGAGAGGGAAAAAATTATTTATGAAAAGATATACAAAAAATCTTAACAGGGGCTCCACGCTAAGCTGACCCAAATGTTGGCTCTACGTATTATACTTACTGTCCTTAACACATCTGTTTAGATTTTAATGAGTGCCGATCCGTACTTTGCCTACATGGCCGATATTAAATTTCAGGTTCTTGAGAAAAACTAAGTCCAGCGAGATGCGCAATGGATAACTTTTACTTTTAGGATATTTTCCCCAAGTTTTGAGAAGTGCGCCCCCGTCCGCTAGGTTAGGTTAGAGTAGAGTAGGTTTGGTTAGGTCAGGTTAGAGTAGGTTAGGTTAGTGCACAGCACGAGGGGCTCGAGGAAGGGTGCTAGGTTAGGTCTGTAGAGTTTTGTCATCTTTGGAATAAAGGCTCAACCTTCTATCTTCTTCTTCTTCTTATAGCCAACAAGCTTGGGGACATGGTGGAAACCGGGGGTTTTTGGGTGGGGGAGCACACATATAAGGGAAATATGGCCCCGATAAAGTCTATGAACTAGGGAAATTTCCCTAGTTTAGGGATTTTTTTTTTTGTTGGGCCATATTTCCCTTATGTGTGTGCTCCCCCACCCAAAAACCCCGGTTTCCCACCATGTCCCCAAGCTTGTTGGCTATAAGAAGAAGAAGATAGGGGATGGAGCCTTTGTTCTGAAGATTTACCAGATATACCATTCTTTTAAATATTTTTACACAGCATACTACATAAGTGTGCTGTGAAGTGTGGGCCAGGTGTATCCAGCTTCTTTCCTGTTAATACAGGAGTGAGGCAAGGGTGTGTCCTTGCCCCATCACTTTTCAACGCTTGTATGGACTGGGTATTGGACAAGGTTGTAGATCGGGAGATCTACAACCATGGGGACATGGGGAGGCGGTAGCAGAGTGGTTAGCGTCTCCGACTGGCGTTCTCGGTGACCCGAGTTCGATCCCCGAAGAAACCCAAATCCTTTCTGCACCGTCGAGTGGCCTAAGAACACCCACATGCCCTGCCCATCAACTCTACCTTCGATTGCGAGTGCATCGGAGGACACAGGGGGGCGGCATGAGCCTCTAATTACAGGCGTCACTATAAGAATCCTGCCTGCGCCACCACGGGCGAGGGCCAACCATCACAGCCCTCAAGTGAACCTCCAGAGTCTACCATCCAAACCCCTGGATCACCACTGCCTACAGGCACTATAGGCACAAATGTAAAAAAAAAAAAAAAAAAAAAAATCAAAGTGATTGTGGAGCATCCGTCAGCAACACCAAGATCACTGATCTTGTTTTTGCCGATGATGCAGTAATCTTTGCCGAGTCGCCGAGTCGCTGGAGGTCCTGGTGATGGCTCTCAAGGCGCTGCTCGAGGAGGCAAAGCCTTTGGGACTTGAGGTCTCCTAGCTTAAGACCAAGGTCCAGGTGTTTGGAAATTTACTAGTTGAAGCAGTACAGTCTGTTCATGCGTGCGGCAAGGACATTGAGATCTTGGAAAGTTTTACATACCTTGGTAGTGCAGTCCATAATGACTGCGGGTCACGTCAAGAAGTCTTACGGCAGATTGGCATAGCCCACGGTGCTATGGACTCGCTCAGCGGGAGTATTTGGCGTTGTCAGTACCTGTGCAGGAGGACAAAGATCCGAATCTTCAAGTCGCTTGTGATCCCTGTCTTACTATATGGTTGTGAAACATGGACACTAAATAGTGACTTGAAGAGACGAATCAATGCCTTTGGTAATAAGTGTCTTCGCAGAATCATGGGGTATCGCTGGGATGATTACGTGTCAAATCAGCGATTGCACCGTGAGACTGAATCGAGGCCTATTACCTGCATAGTCCGTCAACGCCAACTTCAGCTATATGGGCATGTGGCACGCTACCCTGAAACCGATCCTTCCCATCGGGTTGTATCTGTAAGAGACAATCCGGCGTGGAGGAGGCCAAGGGGGCGCCCACAAGGCTCGTGGCTGGGGCAAGTTGATGTTTCTTGTCGAGAGCTACTTGGTATGGAAAAGGAGCCTGCATGGAGACTCGCGCGTGGTGACCCCCGGGAGTGGCGTCGTAGGGTGGGCGAGGCGACGCACCCCCCGGCGTATGCCCCCAATGATTGATTGATTGATACTACATAGATAAAGCAACACAGGATGAAGTAACGTATAGCTATTCCATGTATTGTCTAGTCCGTGTACACATACTGTAGTTATACAAAAGAAAACTAAAGTTACATTTATGGCCCTCAAAAAATTTGGTACTCAAACATTTTTGGCACTCAAAATTTTGGTCAATTTATAGTTTCACCCAACCAACGATTTTGTGATGCGCCTTATGTTTTTCTGGTGTGTTTTTCTGTGTTTTGAATGAATCTGCTAACCGTTTCTGTCGCAATTTTTTTTTTTTTTTTTTTTTTGCAAAAATGACAAAAAAAAAAAAAATGAACCTAAATCTAACCTAACCTTTACCTATACCTAACGTAACCCATAACTAACTATAAAAAAAAAAAAAAAAAAAAAAAAAAAAAAAAAAAAAAAAAAAAAAAAAAAAAAACCTAACCTTTATCTAGTTACCTAAAAAAAAATAATAATAATTGCGACCGAAATGGTTAGCAGATTCATTCAAAACACATAAAAACACACCAGAAAAACATAAGGCGCATCAGAAAATCGTTGGTTGGGTGAAACTATAAATTATCCAAAAAAAATTGCATTTGAAATTTTGTTATTTAACATTTTTTGGCACTCAAATTTTTGTCACTCAAAAATTTTGGCACTTAAATTTGTATGGCACTTCCAAAAATTTTTGCCACTCAAAATGTTTTGGCACTCATAAGATTTGGACACACGGAAAATAAAACTATCTCCATTAGAAAAAGCACCTATTTTAGGCCAGGAAAAATTAGTCGGTGTCTCTGAAAACGATCGCAAAGTCCTCGTCCATTATTACCGAAATTTAAGCTAACCTAACCTGCCAGCAGCTTGAAAGACAGAAAGTGACAAGCTTGACTCTTATCCTGTACTAACACAGCACCTCCCATCACATTATTCCCAGTTCAGTTCACTTCAGTTGTGGGTCAGGAGTCAGGCCTTTTTCATCGGCACTCCCTGACGTGTTTCTTCTCGCTGTCTGGGTCTTTAGTTAGTTGTCTTCTCTTATTCTATATTTTAGCTTCTTTCTCTTTCTTTCCTCTTATTTTCTTTGATTATCCAAAAACTGTTGATTGTTCTTTTTGCTTCTTCCACATTTCCATCTTCAAACAAATACTCCCCCACTATATTGGTCTGTTCCCCGGGGGTGGACTCCCAGGGGCAGGTTGGGCGGGGGGCGTCAGGCTGACCTACTTGTCACTACAGGTTGACTCCCCTGTCACGTATAGCGCGGTTGTTATACATATCTTAATACCGTGTCATACATGTGGCGCGTCACAGACCACCGATACAGTCACACATGAGTATGAGGCGCGTCACAATGCACGGGGGTCAGGGCACGGAAGGTTGAGGTGGCGCCCCGCTGCTGGCGTCATGTTCCTCCTCCCGTCACAGTGTTGAGGACTCACCGTGGCGCCCCTGAGGGTGGTGCAGGGCCAGGCAGGCGTGGAGGGCGAGGTTAGCAGGCGTGGGGCTCCATTAACTCCATGGCACAGGGGATATTTTGATATTTAATTACACACCGAAGATTGTTGTGACTGGTGGTGGTAGACAGACTCGGAACTGGGACTGTCACTGACTCTATTGTATTTACTGTATTGATGCATAATTCTCAAATTGTGCATGCATAATTGGCATTTTTATTTAATTCCATACGCTGGAAGTATTTTTATGATTTCAAATAGTCTTTATATTGCAAAAAGTCCATTTGTTTATATTGCGAATTCAGTCCCGGTGGTTGAGATGTTTGGTTTATCCTTCTTGACTTGTCAATATGGGGGACTCCTTCCCTACTTCCTATATATCCTTTATCACGACGCTATAAGGTATCATATCAATATTTTTATATAATAATTATTATTATGATAATTTTGAAAGCTCTATATGTCCTAACAAACTCACACTCTTGTATATTAAACTGTGAATTTATTTTGTTGCGCAATTTTTTCTGCCAAATTTACCTAAGGTAGCTAATTTATGACAAAATTATTATTGTTCATGATTTTTGAGCTCTGAATGTGCTAAATGAAGCAAAATATATTCATGATAATATAATGCGCCCGTGATCCTTCTGTCACATGACGCTGGAAAACGGGAAGAAATTTCAAATAAATCGAATTATGGCTGAAATACGTGTTATTTCCGTATAATACTCACAAAAAACATTATAAACACACAATATTGATATAAAAAAGCTATAATTCAGCATGTAAACCGAAGTATAAGGGATGAATTGATGAATATTGTCACTCCGTTTTCTGTGACAGTATTGATCAAGAAGGCAACATGGAGGGACGTACGTGCGTGTGTTTCCTCCTCTCCCTCCTCTCTGTGGGTGAGTACAGGGCCACAACCTGCATGCCAAGGGTTTCAATGTTGTGTTAACTTAATCATGTACCTTTCATGGCCTGGAAAATGTTGTATGCTATAATATAAAGGTTAGGACTCCGACTCCTTCAGCCCTCCGTCAGGCAGGTCGTGGCGGATGCTGTCTACATTTTCGTCTTGGTAAAATTCTAGTCCTTTCCCGCCCTTATTAGTGGTTTTATTGTCTCCAGACCTTCATAGAGCCCTTCAGATATCCCTAAAACGTAATGATAAAGTGGGGGAGAGATTAAAAGATATAAAAAAAAATTCTTCTTGTGACCTTTGTCGCTTAGTATCGCTTCCTAGGTCCTCTTCCACTTCGTCTCCTTCGTTAACAAACTTGTTAAATCTTCCCTTGTTTATATCACCTGGGAAAGACATTTTCATCAGTTTTCAATCCTTTGACTATCATCCTAATTCCTTGTCTCCTTTGTGTTCTGATCTCCCAGCACTGTTAGGAACACTTTGGTGAGGTTTACAATACTTTCTGTTTCCTTTCTGTCCCCATACAGCCCTAACACCGTACACAGGGCCCCGTCTTTCTGCTCTAGTCTCCTGTAACCTCACTAACCTAACCTCAATATATCCTAACCTAACCGGGTAAAATTCTGTTTTTTTCCCGCCCTTAGGTCTCGCTAGGTTATTAGTAAAGTTAGGGTAGGTTACAGTGAGGTTAGGTTAGTAATATAATTTTTTGGGGTCCAGGGCGGGGGTAATGTAGGGGGCAGGGGTGATTGAAGGGGGCATCTCTTCCCCTAACAAACGGTGGTTGTACTGTGGAGATACGTAGTACATAGGGAGTGGTGTGTGTGTGTATGTAACTCCATGTGATAAAGCACCAAATTTTGGCTTGGAAAAATTAGTCAGGGTCTCAGAAAATGACCGCGCAGTCCTCGTCTATTTATATCGGCGTGAGCCCCGTACCGCCGCGACTGCAGGTACGGCGGGGGTATTTAGGGGACCCGGACGAAATGGGCCGCCGATACAAATGGGCCGCCCGTATAATCAAGCATAAAGGACGGGAGGGGGAGTGAATCTGGTTCAGCCTCTGGTTCAGGTTCGGCTTCTGGTTCTGGTGCTGCTTCGTCTGCCTCTGGTTCAGGTTCGGCCTCTGCTTCTGGGGCTGCACAAACGGCGCACTGCCAGTCCATCCCACCGAGTTGGCAGGCGGCTCTATAGGCAGCACGAGAAATCCCGGTGTCGCAAGTACGATGCTGCCATCGACCGCAGATATAGCACTCCATGCCTTCTTGCCGTGGGCGCACAAGTTGCGTACATCTTAAGCAGTTAGCTGGTACATCGCCGGGTTGATTCACGTGATTTTTGAGAGCGGCCATGATTATTTGTTCAAGATCAAAATGATTATGACGACCAAGTTAATAATCGCGCTTTATATACTGAGGCCTTCCTCCCCTCCCCCACCTCCCGCGATTCTGTAATTTGTTGGCACTCAAAAATTTTGCCAGAAAAAATGAAGTAACAGGAACGGTAACAGGAAGATTCGACGGAATGCGTTTTCGACGACACCGTCGAAACCTCCAACTTAGTGCATCGTCGAACCTTCCAAGTCATTGCCGTCGAACCCTCTCATTCATTCCCTTCATAATATTTTACATCTTTCATCATGCGCAATGCAACATATCGTTGATATAAATGAAAATACGTATTTGTAAACAATATTTAACATTTAACACTTGTTTCTCCACAAACTTAGGTGCTGTTTTCTGTAGTCTATTTACTGTGACCATCAGGAGGGCAGTGCCTTAGCCTGAGGATGAAGCTGCACAAACAGTACTGTTGTTCATTGTAGTATATTAGTCTTTATCGCTAATTTATTTTATTAAATACAATATTAATATAGGCAAGCTAAGTTTGATAGGTGTTACCACGTTAGGGTGGGAAACAACGAAAGATATAGGAGGATCTTGGCTGTATAGGCTTTTCACTTTAATTTTGGTTGGCAATGATCTACGGTAGTAACTTTGTATTTTATATTAACCCTCCTCAATGACAAAATATCTTTAGGTTTTACTCTATGATAGACATACGTATAGACATATTGGAAGTTTCGACGGAGTTCAACGGTACCATCGAAACCTCCATTTTCTACCCTCGAAAGTGCATTCCGTCGAAACTTCCTGTAATCACAGGAACTACCACGTGTAGGTCTCGCGCCTCTTATAGCTTCCTTATTTTCTTATGTTCTTAGATGCACAGTAAACCATGGCTGTGTGGATGTTGCAGTGTATGAGAGGGAGAGAGAGAAAAAAAATAGGTGAAAGAAAACAAGAGTAAAAGGAAAGACCTTGATGATGAAGAGAAACGTGAGAGAAGATTGAATACAGAGAGAGAGAGAGAGAAATACTTAGCTACCCAGTAACCCCATGTGTGTGTGTGTGTTGCAGTGTTCCGGGGGGGAGCTGACGGTGAGCCACTCGCCGGCCTCCCTGCGCTTTGGCCACGCTGACACCCTGCGCACCAGCGACCTGGACGACATGTTGGCCGCCTCCCTCGGCTACACCCCCGTCCAGGTGAGAGAGAGACAGACAGACAGACAGACATAGAGAGAGGGAGAAAGAGACAACGAGAGAAGAGAGACAGACAGATAGAGAGAGGGAAAGAGAGAGACAGACAGACAAGAGAAGAAAGACGAAGCAGAGGGGGGAGAAAAAGAGACAAATGAGAGAGAAAAAACAAAGAAGACAGACAGACACAGACATAGAGAGAGGGAGAAAGAGGCAACGAGAGAGAGACAGACAGACAGATGGAGAGAGAGAAAGAGAGAGAGGCCCGTCTTTATGTTAGTTTAGACGACTTCTATAATCGAGTGTAAAGAGTCTATTAGATGTGGAGCGTCAATAGAGAGAGAGAAAAAGAGAGGGGAGAGAGGACAGACAGAGAGAATGTGTCATTTACTTTTGTCTTTTTCATTTCTCTTTTCTATATTTTTCTTCAGTCTTGTTCATTTGATTTTATTGTTGTCGAAAAATATCTTGGCAGCCATTTTTCTTTTCCTTTTTCATTCTTATCTATTTTGTAATTCTTTCATTGTGAACACCATTATCATGATTTGTTCTTTGTCTGGTTTCTCTGCCATTGCTGACTTTACTTACGTACTTTTTTATTGAATTTCTATCATTATTTATTTAGTATTAGGGTACTATTTATTCATTCATCTATTTCTTAATTAGAGTTACACATGCCAAAAAAAGAGTACATTGCCTGCATACTGACCTGGTTTGCTACCCCTCAGTTCAGTTCAGTTCAGTTGTTGGTCGGGAGTCTGGCCTTTTTTAACGGCACTCCCTGACGTGTTTCTTCTTGCTGTCTGGGTCTTTAATTTGTTTTCTTCTCTTATTCTATCTTATTAGTTTCTTTCTTTTTCATTCTTCCTATTTTCTCTGGTCATCCCAAAACTGTTGATTGTTCTTTTTGTTTCTTCCACATTCCCCTCTCCGAACAAATACAGGGAGGTCCCGAAGATACGAGCAGTTAGGTTCCACCTGGCATACTCGTAAAGCGAAATCTCGTATAACAAAACACATAACTAATGGTAAAATATAGGTTTGGTTCCAGGACCATCAATTAAAAAAAAACATGTTTTTCAAGCTAATATAAACTATAGCAAACACAACAAACACACAGCGTCTATATTACCCACACTGTACTACCTATTCTGTAGAAAAAGCATTCTGAAAGAGAAAATAGCACACAAAATAACATAACTGCACATTAATTAAACATAAAACAGGCATAACAAGCAAAAAAGACGTTGTAATGTAGGGGACGCCGCGTGATACAACAGAAGGTAGTGTAGCGGTCCCAAGGTTAGGGCCGCACACCTGCTAATTACCCCTAAAGGTCAGGCCGCGCCATATGCTTAATTACCCTTCAGGTCACGCCTTGCTAGGGGTGACCTCACTGGGGTCAACCAAATCCCCCTTTGTCCAGCCAGGGAGTGGTAGGGCGCATTTTGAACTTGATAATTTTACTCACCCCAGTTTGAATGTCGTATCATTGGATTTTCGATCTCGTATATTGAAAATAGACCCTAATTTACACATCTCGTATCATCGGATTCTCGTATACCGAATTGCTCGTATAACGGGACCTCCCCACTATATCCTCTTCCTCCTCTAGGTAAGGTTGTTGTAGCCTCACACTTTTCTTTCTTTCATTACTGTGGGCTGGGCACCATAGCAGAATTTTTTTAAGTCCTCCTTTTCCGCCCCACATAAATCACAAGTTATTTCTTCTCCCCAGAACCCTCATCCTATAGTCTTATTTTTTTTCATGAGGCGAAAATTCCATTCTATCATAAGGTCTCATGCTTAAAATTATGCCTATGTTTACCTGATTATAATTGTTAACTATGATAAAATACAACTGAAATTTAGAAGAACCGTAGTATTCCCTTCTCCTGGCATCAAATATCAGTCAGTAAGCAGCAAGGGGTCAGGATTTTTCACTTCGTTATAAAAAAAAAAAGACTAGTGTCATGTTACAAAGCAGATTAACCCCTTCACGCCCAGAGCTTTCCTTTGCTATATATAATCATCTGTTGTTAGCCATGAAATTACAAAAAGTAACTTAGTATACCAAATTGGACAAGGATACTAAACAGGTGATATCTGGGGAATATTGCATACATTCATTATAATAGTCTAATGGTAGTCAAATTACAATGGCAATTACGTTCTGGGATTCGAGGTTAAATGCGGAGTCATTAGAGAGCTTTTTAAAAGGAGTCTGGATAAATTCATGGATGGGGATGAAAGGTGGATGTAGGTAGTGTTAAGTAACAGGAACTACCACGTGTAGGTCTCGCAGCCTCTTGTAGCTTCCTTATTTTCTTATGTTCTTATATTCTTAACGCTTTCACGCCCAGATCTTTCCTTTGCTATATAAAATTGTCTGTTAGCCATAAAATTACGAGAAATGACTGAATATTCCAAATTAACTAGTGGACAAAGATACTAAGCAGGTCATATTTCTAAAATATTCCTTATATTCATTAAAATTATCTGAAACTAAACTTAGAGTAATCGTCCAGGCCATTTGATCATTCCTGATTTAATGCAATCAAATTATAGCCATTAGCGAGTATATCAACAATATGTTGTCACTTTTTGCATCCAGTCAGCCGTTTTTAAATAATCCGCAATAAAAATTTGCAAATTCCCCGAGCTTCCAAAACGCCCCTCAAGACTTGCAGATGATGCGCCACGGCTCGGTGACGTCACTTTAGGTGGTCTCCTCTCCCCGCGCTAATCCAGAAGCACGTAAACACAAGAGATAAATATAGTACTTGAAGATTTTTGGGTGTTTCTAATAATCTTTTTTGCGATATGCCATATGCATGCATCATTTATGGGTGCAGCAAGACAGCTGTGCCTTTCCAGAGAAGTTTGCACAACTTTCCGACTGATGCGACGACGTTAGATCTGTGGAAGAGATTTGTGCGGCGGACACGTCACCACCCACCCATCCCGTAGCCACACACCACAGCGTAGTCTTGTATGGCAGTCTGCATCACAAACCAGTCAATAACACTCCCTTGGTTGTCACACTAACTGCCTTCCCGCCCACACCTTTTCCAACTCTGCTATAGTTAATTATTATTATTATTATTATTATTTTTTTATATATACATGTTGTGCCTATAGCGCCTGTAGGCAGTGGTGACCCAGGGCTCGGATGGTAGACTCTGGAGGTTCACTTGAGGGCTGCGATGGTTGGCCCTCGCCCGTGGTGGCGCAGGCAGGATTCTTATAGTGACGCCTGTGATTAGAGGCTCATGCCGCCCCCCTGTGTCCTCCGATGCACTCGCAATCAAAGGTAGAGTTGATGGGCAGGGCATGTGGGTGTTCTTAGGCCACTCGACGGTGTAGAAAGGTTTTGGGTTTCTTCGGGGATCGAACTCAGGTCACCGAGAACGCCAGTCGGAGACGCTAACCACTCCGCTACCGCCTCCCCTGTTACTAGTTAATGCTAGTACAGTACGTATGTAGTTTCCGAGTAATGACGTTTGGCTGTAGCTCCGAAACTAACCATAGGATTTTCTCGAAAGTACCTTCATTGTGATTCCCACACACACATTATGGTTTCCCTTACTTACCAATCCATGTTTTGGAGAAGTGCCAGGTCCTCATGCTGATCCTCAGGTTCCGCTAACACCTGTTCGTCCACCCTGTATTCTGGTTCAAACATATAGGGTTGGGCTCCCATCACAATCTGAGGTTCGTTTTCCTCATATACGCGAGCAGCGTCATTTATTTCGGTCTCGGATTGAGCATCGTACTCTAGATCTGTAACACCGACAGATTCACTGTCTGACACCGAAGTACAATCGCTCATCATCACATTTGCCGACAGGTGTCACACAGGCAGACGACTGTTGTTTACATTTGAGCACCTATAATGACGTCATCAATAATATTCGTAGCCCTGTTGGAGGGAAGAAAGTTTTTTTTGCGCGCTTTTTACAAAAGTCGTGTTTTTACGGAAATAAGGCCTGGAAATCAATTATTTTTGGTGGATTAGGTGTTTTGAATGAGCATTCAACATAATTAGGCAAAAAAAAATGAGCCTGGACGATTACTTTAATATACTAAATTAGCTAGTAAGGAAGGATACTAAACAGGTCATATCTATAAAATTTTACTTCTATTCATTAAAATCATCTAATGGTAGTCGAATTACAATGGAAATTACGTTCTGGGTCTCAAGGGATTAAGTACCAGGAACTACCACGTGTAGGTCTCGCAGCCTCTTGTAGCTTTCTTATGTTCTTAAATGTGTCCGACAGACTTCGTTGTGGCAGGGTCTGACCATCACCTCGCCATTCTCCACCCCCACCGCCGCCGTGCTAGTGGAGGTGCACGGCGGGGGGGCCAGCGTGCGCCAGGAGGGCTCCACCTACAACCTCAAGGAAGACGTGTCCCTCGACGAAGTGTTCAGCCACATCAAGAGTGTGTACGGGTCCCGGGCCCAGCGCCACACACTCTTCAAGCACCTCACTGTGGACTCCTCGTGAGTGCCATATTTTTCCACTCTTATTCTTCTTTCAGTCTTGTCCATTTGATTTTGTTGTCTTAAAAAGAGAGATAAAAAAATCTAAGAGAGACAGACAGACAGACAGACAGAGAGAGAGAGAGAGAGAGGATGGATGTGTCATATATCTTTGTCTTTTTAATTTCTATCTTTTCTATATTTTTTCTTTTTTTCCTCACTGTGGATGCCTCGTGAGTGCCTCCACCTAGAGTCTATTTTTTTTAGCCTGGCAAAAATTCCATTCTATTTTAACCCCTTCACGCCCAGGTCTTTCCTTTGCTATAAAAAATTGTCTGTTGTTAGCCATAAAATTACGAAAAGTATCTGAATATACCAAATTAGTTAGTGGACAAGGACACTAAACAGGTCATATCTATAAAATATTGCTTATATTCACTAAAAATCGTCTAATGGCACCCAAATTACAATGGAAATTACGTTCTGAGTCTCAAGGGGTTAGTCTCATGCTTAAAATTATACCCATGTTTACCTGATAATATGGTTAACTATGATAAATACAACTGAAATTTAGAATAAGCGTAGTATTCCCTTCTCCTGGCATCAAATATCAGTTAGTAAGCAGCAAGGGGTCAGGATTTTTCACATCGTTAAAAAGAAAGAGTATAGTGGCCCCAGGGACAGAAATAGCACAGGCCTCTTATGCTGCAGGATTTGGCAGCATTATTATCATTATTATTATTTTTCTACATCACAAAGGACTGGCCAAGGGCAATATTAAGGTAACAAAAAGTCCGCCTAGTTGCCTATCCCTAAATATCCAATCCACGAATAAGCTAAGTAATTTTTGGGGGGCTTCTAACGTGAAATCTTAAAAAAAAAAGGTGACATTTTTTCCTACACGAGACTTATAGACAGAATGATAATGCTAAAAAAAAATGTATAATAATGATTAAGGAAATAAATGATACAATAATTACTGATAAAAAAAATTAATAATAGAAATAATAATGAATGATAAATAAAAAAAATCCTATAAAGAAGAAAGTAAGTGCAGAATGTTTGTCTTGTTATCTGTGGTGAATCTCCAGGTATGCAGGTTAAAGCAAGGCAACGTAAGTTATGCAGTGTGTAAGATTTCTTTGTGAATCATTTCATCCCTGTGTGTGATGGTTATTGGTGTGTTAGGTGTAAAAGTGCAGCCTGGAGTCATTAGAGTAGACACCATATCATTGCAGTTGTTTTATTCATTGCAATGGACTGTAAAGATAGGGGACTTGTAGTAATGGTGGCTTTAGTCGATTTCACGGACTAAAAGGGGGGAGAAGTGGTCCGTTAAAGCCGATAGTCCGTTACTGCAAGGGTATTTTCCCAAGGGTGTGAAATGCGAGGGTATTGTATTTTCCCAAGGGTGTGAAATGAGAGGGTATTTTCCCAAGGGTGTGAAATGTGAGGGTATTTTCCCAAGGGTGTGAAATGCGAGGGTATTTTCCCAAGGGTGTGAAATGCAAGGGTATTTTCTCAAGGGTGTGAAAATATAGGAAAAACACAGGAAAAATTGTAAAATAAATGAGAAATAATCACAAACACAACCAGACCATGTAGCGAGGTAAATAGTGACTGGCGCTACATGCTGTAACTGTCATTTCTATTGATGTACGTAAACCATATCGAGCCAAATTGATCTTGAGAGTCTTGCCTCACTGCTCACACATTCAGCGGGAGTGGTGGCGTTCTGATTGATGGCCCTCGTCCTTTGTGGCACAGGCAGAGTTTACACAGTTACTATAAATATATATATAGTTGTGATGATTAGATTCTTGTCCCTTGGTGCACTCGCCGTCGAAGGCAGAGGGATGGGCAGCACGTTGGTAATCTTCAGCCACGCAGCATGTGCAGAAAAGAGTTTGTAGTTTGCTCCTGGTGGGACTCAAACCTGGTACCTCGAGCTCACCACTTCCAGGCGCCAACCACTGGGCCACCGCCACCTGATAGCATTGCCTTCTACCTGAGAGAGACCACAATGAAGTAACAGACCTTGACAACCAGTCTATACTCGCCGTACGTTAAGTTGGCGAAAATGGGGCCCCTTCACTCCCTATTTCCGAACGCACGGGATTGGCTGAGGTGTTGGGTGAGAATGCCTTACTCCAAGTTCCGCCCTGAACCCCCCAACACTCAACACCTCAGCCAATCCTGTGCATTCGGAAGGGGGGAGTGAGGGGGCACCATTTTCGCCAACGTAACGTGTGACCATAGCCATGTATTAGTGTTGAGTTCTGATTCCCTTTGTGTTGCCACCAGGCCGAGTGACAACTGGCTGCACACCGTCCCCAAGACCAAGGTGCTGGATAACTCGCAGGAGCCCGACGCTTCCTTCCTGCGGGAGATGGCGACCCTGGTGTCCACAGCACGCACGGTGAGTACCCACAGGAGGGACGTCAAGGGCTGGGCTGACTCACTGATGGTGGTGGGTTGATGTCTGTTTCATGTGTTCCTTGTGGGTTGATGTCTGTCTCCTTGTGTTCCTTGTCTGTTTACACCATACTGTTTTCTGCACTTCTTTTTCGCTCATTAGACCCTCGTGTTTCCAGGCGGAGGAGATGACCACCCTCCCCCACGGCGGGCAGGACGTCATCTTCCTGGAGGTGAGCAGCCTGGAGCAGCTGGTGAAGACCTACGGACCCGACTCCCCCCAAGTGAGCCATACACGCATGCCACACACACACACCCATGCACCCACCCCACACACCACACAACAAATACACACACGTTAGGTAGTGGTAGAAGTAGAATTATTGCAGTTTTCCATTTTATTTGGTAATGTGTCAGTTAAATTACATCGCTGGATTAGTTTGAATGAAGAATTAACAGAAAAGAGCTATGAATTATAATTATTGTCAAGTTTCCATTTAATTTAATAAATAATATGTCTGTTCTATACATCAGTGGATTAGTTTGCATGAAGAATGTTAAGAGAAAAAGAGGGCATGTAAAGGTGGTGGAATATTTTGAAGATTTGATTAATGTCAAGTGTTTAGTTGAGGCGATACATCATACATAGGAGTTGATAGGTTGTGTTCAGAGGATGTATGAATAGGATACAATCAAAAGGGATGAAGTGAAGAAAGCAATTGACACTAAAAAATGTAAATGCAGCAGGAGTGGATAGGATTACAGTGAAGCTGTTAGAGTAGGATAGTTAGACTTAAGGTAGAATGGAATTTTCGTCTCGTTAAAAAAATAGACTATAGGTGACCGGCATCTGTACGTGTGGTGTGGACGTCTCCTTTCCCGGGCAGGTTGCGGAGGCGAGCGGCATCCTGCGCGGCCAGCTGGTGAAGGTGACCGAGCTGCTGCGCGAGGTGTACAGCGACCGCGTGGTGGTGATGACCGCCACTGTGGAGGAGTCCAAGCAGCTGGCTCGCCGCACCCGCTCCATCCTTCAGACTGCCGAAGTAATTATTATAATGATCCATACAACAGTCTTTCTTCCAAACAAGTGGTACAGGTAAAGATGGGGATATAAGCTAAGCTGTGCGTGCCTCGGTGTTCATCTCCATTGCATTAGCCTTTGAGCCTGTGGTGGGTGACAACCTGCCACCACGGGACGCAGGGCTTGTGTGACATCCGGATTACCACAGTTACCTTCTCCAGGTAACCATTTATCAACCCCGAAAGGGAGGATAAACAGCTGGGTGGGTTGACCGCTGCTGACAGCCCGGATTCGAACCAGGGCCCGCATATTCGTGACTAGGCGCGTTAGCCACTACACCACGGAGACTAACAAATAAGTGTGGTAGCATGTAAATCCAGATTACAATGGTTTTTTTCTATTGTGGGAAATGGGAGGAGGGGTCCCAACCTTCCACTCTCGTCCCTTTCTATGCCCTCCTATCAATCAATCATTGGGGGCATACGCCGGGGGGCGCGTCGCCTCGCCCACCCTACGACGCCACTCCCGGGGGTCACCACGCGCGAGTCTCCATGCAGGCTCCTTTCCCATACCAAGCAGCTCCTGACAAGAAACATCAACTTGCCCCAGCCACGAGCCTTGTGGGCCTCCTCCATGCCGGATTGTCTCTTACAGATCCTGGATGAAGGAGTCTGGATAAGTTCATGGATGGGAAAGAGAGGTGGATATAGGTAGAGTTAAGGTAACAGGAACTACCTCGTGTAGGTCTCACTGCCTCTTGTAGCTTCCTTACTTTCTTATGTATGTTCTTACAGATACAATCCGATGGGAAGGATCGGTTTCAGGGTAACGTGCCACATGCCCATATAGCCGAAGTTGGCGCTGACGGACTATGATTCTTCCCATCGGGTTGTATCTGTAAGAGACAATTCGGCGTAGAGGAGGCCACAAGGCTCGTGGCTGGGGCAAATTGATGTTTCTTGTCGAGAGTTGCTTGGTATGGGAAAGGAGCCTGCATGGGGACTCGCGCGTGGTGACCCCCGGGAGTGGCATCATAGGGTGGGCGAGGCGACGCGCCCCCCGGTGTATGCCCCCAATGATTGATTCACACAGTAGAAGAGCAGAAGTGGGTCCCTGCTCTCTTCTTTACCTTTTCTATTTTGAGCTGTACATAGCATCTCCTGTTCTGACTCTTGCCTCCTTTGCCAGCCCGGCAAGCCCAGCAACCTGAACAAGCACTACTCCGAGGACTACCCGGCCATCTTCAACATCATCCTGTGGCTGAGCATCATCCTGGGCCTCTCCGTGCTGGCCATCTCCCTCTCCATGTGGAACATGGACCCCGGCCGGGACTCTATCATCTACCGCATGACTACCATGCGCATGAAGAAAGATAATTAATTGTTGGGAAGTGTGTCGTGTGTGTGTGTGGTTGTTGTGAGCACAAACAGTAATCCAGGTAGTTTGTGTGTTAGGAAATCTACTCAGTTGTGTATTTAAAATTTGAGGGAAATTCGTATAGGTATATTCTATTTATTGAAGTTAGTGGTGTGGCTGTCTGTACAAGGTGTATAAAGGACATTATTGTGACAATTTCAATAGTGTGTACATACTAACCAGATTTATATAAAAGCAATGTTATTACCACGAATCTGTTTTGTCCCTAGCTCTGTGATAACAGATGGATTAGTACTATTTAAAAAATATTTGACAACTGTAGGGATTTATCAAAGCAGCTTTGTTCATGTATGATTATTGCTCATTCAAATCAGATTGTTAGTGGAGATGCCTTCAAATGAAACCGAAAAAAATTGAAATTGTAATGTAGATAAGTAACTGCACCCGTTAGTTGTAAAATTATACTTATACGCACTAGGTTCCTCCGGGCAACATTCCAGCCTTGTGCTCGATGCAGGGCCTGATGCCTCCACCTGGCGGGGTTCAGTGATGACACACACAAGGCACAAAGGTTTCCTCATGTCAGTGCTGGCTGCCTGTTGCTATGGCTTTCAAACTGACCGTACCATCTGCAAAAAAAGAAATTCCTATGAAAAGCAGACAAGTTGATCTCGTTACTTATGTCACGTTTAATTCAAGCTCTTAAATGCACTAAATAGACTATTGTCATGATGATTATGTTATTCCTATGTTACTTATAGATCTTGATATTGATTTCTTTATTCTTGATCAATGTGACTGATCCTCTTCATAAAAAAAACATACTGGATCTTTGATACTAATAATTACTTCAAACAAAAATAAATGCAGGAAATAGATAAAATTACTATTGATTTTGTAAGTATTTTTCTATTTTTTTATTTTGCATAACTGTCTACAAGTCATCCCTCAAATATTGACAAACAGTTTTCAGTCTTAACTCATATGCTGAAATTTGCATCAAGCTAAGGTTAAATTTAGGATTTTCCCCTATCCTTGCTGTTGTCCCTTATGTACACGAATTATTCCTTGAGCCAGTCTTCATGACGTGGGAGAGGTCTGCCTTGGTGTGCCCCTCACCCACCTGATATGAGTCATTGTAATGTATGAATGAGGGATGCGGTGACTGCCTGCACTCAAGCATCCTCTATTAGGGAGCCTGATAGATGTATGGTGCTGTTGCTTCATTGATTGTATATAATGTGTGTGAATATATGGAAAACTGTGGTTGAAGTAAATGTTTTCTTCCCTAACTGCCGTGCCTTTGAGGATGGTGAGGCTCATTGAAAAGGAATTATTTTATAGGAATGTGCATTTTGGTTAGAGTAGCCCTTGTGACAAACAGAAGACATCTACGAAGCTATCTATCTCAATCTAGAGCAGGGGTGGGGAACGTCCGGCCCGTGGGCCATATAAAGCCCGCAAAACCATTTGGTCAGGCCCTGCCAAGGCAACCACAGACAACTCAAAATCCAATAAATCTAGGTTTTTTTTTTCCATACCAACATAAATTGTTATTAACCCTTTCACGTACAAATGACGTCTTTGAGCGTCATCCGGTACGTGTAGGCCATACGTACAAATGACTTCTTTGAGCGTCGTCCGGTACGTGTAGGCCATACGTACAAATGACGTCTTTGAGCGTCATCCGGTACGTGTAGGCCATACGTACAAATGACTTCTTTGAGCGTCGTCCGGTACGTGTAGGCCATACGTACAAATGACGTCTTTGAGCGTCATCCAAAAATAATATTTTAAAATATTTATTAAAAATCTTAAAAAGCGCACGGTTGACGTGAGATTCACTTGACCGTTGGAGCGAATTACAATATATTATATTAAAATATATTTTGTATAATATTATATTATACAATATATTTATTAAAAAAAAAAACGCTATCTTTCACTTCGTTGTATGGCCTTATTTTTGAGCGAATTACAATATATTATACTTCATTGGAAAGGAAATTTATTCAGCTATGTCATGGAATGTAGAAAAATCTTTATGATGATAAGTTGATTTTTGGCATATTTTTTGCCGCAAGGTGTTATTTTTTTTTTTTCACTTCTAACTCGAGGTTTTGTAAGTTATTTTCACGCTAGCGTATTTTTTGAACATTGTATGATATAGGAAATGATCTTAGCTTAAAAACTAAACATAATTGAACTCGATACTTTTGATAGTTTAGTTTCTAGTGGAAGAAGGAAGAAGAAGAAGTACAACTTTTTTCCCGCGCGTGACATTTCGGGTGACAATGGGTTTACGCAGGACAACAAAAAGTGAATGACAATGGTGACGTGAAAGGATTAAGTGCATGCATAATACTTATAACGCAAATTTCAAAAGGGACAAGCTCGTCCATTACGGGACGAATAGGACACATAGATGACGGGACAGACACGTATAATTCACGTATGGTTCTCGTCGGCTAAAAAAAGCAGGCTGATTTTTAAGTTGATAGTTTTGTATGGCCCTCGAATGATGACATGAATATCCAAATGGCCCTTGGTAGTAAAATGGTTCCCCACCCCTGATCTAGAGAGAGAGAGAAAGGGAGGGAGTGGGAGAGAGAGTGAGAGGACTGAATGAGTAGCGAATCTAGGGGGTGGCCCCCCAGATCTGAGTCAGGGGTTAATGAAAATTCAACTATTTATTTGTAATGGCTATGCCGTAGCCACCCCACACTAGATCTGTGTCTAACCTTGGCCACCCCAGTCACCATGTCCTCACGGCGCTACTGTGAGTGGCAGAGGGGGGGAGGGAGAGTTTATGTGTGATTTGAGGTTTAGTCTTTCCTGCAAAGTAATAGCTGTTGCCTCGTTATCTTTATCTTATATAACGTCAGATCGGCTATAGCCAGTGACGTAGCTCCGGGGGGGGGAGGGGGGGCACGTCTGAGGGGAGTGCCCCCCATGTGAATCCAGAGTCCCCCCCCAACTAGCCATATAATCTGCCAGTAACGCTGCCGTAATTTGTTTGGACCTGTGACTGACGGTGTGCAATAAATCAAATATACCCTTCTATGTGGCATTAGAATGCCCCTAAACCCCGCTTGCCATAGCAGGCCCTGCTGACGACAATGCCCTTGCCCAGCTGCCCTGCACACACACACTACTTCCTCCTCTCAGCTGCTTGCTCTACACACACACCCTGCCTGATGGCTGGCGCGCCCTCGACTGTCGCTCGTTCCAGAATACTCAAACAGGTTAACTCTGTTCAACACTGCTTCGAAACACTAAACCTTTCCATTATTTCCTTCCCTGTTGACCTTTTACCAATCATTTTTGACCTGTAACGTTATCTAAGCCTTCAATCGTAGTAAATGTGAGGTAGTAAGTGTGGGTATAGTTTCGTAGTAGTTTTGTTAAAGCTTATATTGATGGGGGTCGTTAATGCTTCAAACTCGTTAATATTATTTTTTTTTTGCTACGTAGTTTGTGAGTTGTTAAAGGACTGCATTGCTTTGTCAGTGGCGTGGCTACCCATGGGGGGGGGGCACTAGGCAAACGGGGCCACTCTGATGCCACATAGAAGGGTATAAGGGCATATTCTAAGATCAGATCAGTGGTGGGTATTAGAGCATTGTACAGAATACCCCAGCCATGGCCAGTAGGGGGCCACGTGTGCCCCCGATAGCTACGTCACTGGACCAATGCCTTCCTTCCTTCCTTCTTATGTTCCTATATTTGTGTGTGTGTTGAATGCCTTCCTTCCTTCCTTCCCTCTCCATATGTTTCTGTGTATATTCAATGCCTTAATTCCTCCCTTTCTTCCTTCCTTCTTATGTTCCTTGTCTCCGTATATTCAATGCCTTCCTTCCCTCCTCACTACTTCTTATATTCATATATCCCTATGTTCCTCTGTATATTCAACATCCATCCTCCTTCCTTCCTTCTCATATGTTCCTATCTTTCTCTGTATATTCAGTCCCTTCCTTCCTTCCTTCCTTCCTTCCTCACTACCACTTTTATTTACAGAAGACCGGGTTTTACACAACTATTATCTTATTTTTTTACTATGTTTCCTATTAACTAAATACAACACACGTACCCACATAGGTAGGTAAGCAGGAATTGCCTTATGTAAATAGAAAGTGGTTTTATTTAGACTCATGCCATATGTCTCTGTATACTCAACACCTCCTATTCCTTCTTCCCCTCTTATCCAGTGGCGGAACAAGGGGGGGGGGGGGGTAATAACGTGGGGGTTGCGCTCGGGGGGGCACAGGTGAATATGGAGGGCACCATAGTTTTCATTTATTATATATATATATATATATATATAAAATATATATATATAATATATATAATATATATATATATATATATATATATATATATATATATATATAATATATATATATATATAAATTACAATTTGCTAATTTTTCTCAACATGTTAGCAATTTTTTTCATTCAAATAGGGGCACCTCTTGAAATAGGGGGGCACTTGGGGGGGGGGCTCCGCCCTAAAATGGGGGGGCAAGTGGCATCCCCCGTGTCCCCCCGCAGTCCCCTCAATTGTAAAATAAATGAGAATCCCTCAACAAGGTTTGCTGCTTTAGAATCCACCCCTTACTTTTCTCCACTTATTCTGCTTAAAGTTAAAAATGGTATGAAATAGGCAATCTCCCTTCTCCATGTTCCATGTTCTGTAGCCTTCACTTCTGTTATCGGTGTTTACAAGGTATCAATACCATTACCGCCACAACAGTGATTTATGTTTTAATTAAGTACATGACTAACCAACTTAACCGACCAATAAACAAACAAACAAAAAAAGCCAACCGGCATCCTAGGAAAAAGAAAAAAGAAAAAAAATCAACCGACCCCTGATCCGATACCAGGCTCGAAACTTGGACCGTGAGTCAGCCTCAGGAATAGTTTTCATTGAGTTTTCATAATAATACGGTATGAATAATGCTCAAAGGGTTTCAACATGACAACGCCATAACACCGTGATCAATAATTAAATACATGGGCTACGTGGGCCGTGGCAGCAACCTTACAGCCGAACCCTGATCCCAAGCAGGGCTCCAAACTTTAGCGAGTCGGCCTTATAAATACACTAACAAGTTGTTCCATAATTCTAACTATTCTAACAATAACCTGACCGGGTGTTTCATAGGAAGGATGAGACTGGTGGCTATTAAGACGGATGGGAAGATAGGAATTAAAGCCAGTGCTTCGATCCTTACCAAGTTACCCTTAATGACTAAATGATCAATTATGAAAACTTGCACTACCAATAACAGAAAATATCAAGTGCCTCTGTTCTAATGTTATAATCGCATCAACGCCACAATTCCAACATCAGTGAGGGAATGATGAGTGACTTACGTGAGTTCAAAGCTACTGTACAATATAAATTTATACTTACCTCAAAGCCGGATCAGCGGAGCACACATCCTCCCTCTCCGATGACTGAGCACGTTCTGATGCGTAATTGGTCGTGGCAGATAATGGCTCGTCCATCCTGGCCTGTGATTGGCTGGCTGCTCACCCTCCTAACGCGCTCATTGGCTGCCTGACTGAACAACCTTGGCACTACTTCACTTTTTTTTACGTTGAAATGAAGCTCCAAACAGATATAAAAAAACGAAAAAATTGAAAATAAGATGAAGCAATCGAATATTACAACAGGAAATGGATCTGAGAATGTATAATAGGAGGCTTTCAGGAGGGAGAAGAAGCGAAGGAAAAGTAGGAGTAGGGGGGGGGGAGAGAGAGAGAGAGAGAGAGAGAGAGAGAGAGAGAGAGAGAGAGAGAGAGAGAGAGAGAAACAAAAGTGAGGAATAATGTACATAGTTAAGGGTGTTATGAAAAATGTAGTTAAGGAAGAGAGAGAGAGAGAGAGAGAGAGAGAGAGAGAGAGAGAGAGAGAGAGAGAGAGAGAGAGAGAGAGAGAGAGAGAGAGAGAGAGAGAGAGAGAGAGAGAGAGAGAGAGAGAGAGAGAGACAAAAAAGTGAGGAATAATGTATACATAGTTAAGGGTGTTATGAAAAATGTAGTTAAGGAAGAGAGAGAGGGAGTGATAATGAGTTTGGAAGAGAAAATGAGACAGAAAGAGAGAGAGAGAGAGAGAGAGAGAGAGAGAGAGAGAGAGAGAGAGAGAAATAAGAGGCTGAAGAAGTAGTTTAAGATGAAAACGTAAAGACTTACCTATAAGGAATAAAACAATAATCAATAGACACAGACACACAAAGGTAGAGAAATCAGGACTTAAAACACCAGGTAGTTAATAGTAATAGTGGGTAGTACTAGTTAGTATGAGGTAATTACTTCATGGCAGCATAACACAAGAGTAAACAGTTGAACATTCTTTATTATTATTCTTCGTTATACGCCATGTCTTCCACACACATCCATAGTTCACTTGACATCGCACGTTTTCTTCCTCATAGAAATGTCCGTTAAATAGTGATGAGTGAGGTGACACTTAAACATTACTTTACCACAATGAGCGGCCAGACAGACAGACAGACACACAGACACACACACAGACACACACACACACACACACACACACGTACAATACATACAATCATATACACATTTCTCTCAATCACAACCATCCCAATGAGCAAATAAATTCATCTATATATGTGTGTATCTGGCCCTGTATGTACATCACCAAGGTCAACAACACTATAGTCGCCACTGCACTAATGTCGCCAGGTGCCATATTATACATTTTAGCATCACTAGACTTTTATGTGCCACTGAAGACACGTATATAATATAAACTACTGTGCAAGCATCTTTAGTGGCACATATGTCTGTAGTGATGCTAAAATGCGTAATATATGGCACCTGGCGACATTAGTGCAGTGGCGACTATAGTGTTATTGACAGTACATGTACAGTAATCATGCTATCACTACCTGTAGGTTAATGATACAGGTGTGCTAATAAGGTGGGGGGTTGGGGGGGATGGGGGGAGCTCTCCCTGACTCCCCAATGCCTCACCACCAACACGGGAGGAGGGAAAGAGGGGGAGGTGGGGGGTTTCAAGTCGCTCCTCTCACTATCTACAGTGCTACCGTACATCATTTATCTCATGTTTAAGTAATAAATATATCTTTCATTCCTTGCTTCACTACTTCCCCCCCTCCTCCCCCTCCTTCACCCCCCCCTTGCTGTGTCTTGGCATGGGGGGCAGGGCTGCAGTCACCCCCTAACACCCTCCCCCGCACCCCTACACACCCTGGATGGACACTGATATACTGCTTACAAAAATAAATTGGAATTGCAGACATCTGTAATATTAGCTGCTTTCATAGTCAATAATTCTTCTCAATCTTATGAGCAAAATAAGTCATGTATACAAAATCTTGATAAAACTAATATCTTCTAATCTTTTTTAAACTCTAAAATCTATCCAAATTTGCTTCTACATATAACTGATAGGTCTGAGCAAAGAAAGTGGTTTGTCCCCTAAACATAATGACATCTCCCTCCTGAGGCAGGTGACCAGGAACTATACAGATGAGGCGAGGAGTTACTCCACGGTAGAGCTGTAATTTGTACATGTTTGGCACCTCATGGTAAGAACGATGACAGGGCACTGCTGAGCCCGTCATCCTGTGATGCGTCACAGTTGTCTGAAATTTGCACAATCCTGACTTGGTGATTACCGAATGACTCCCACGACGCGTGTATGACCAGAATCAAAGACTATGAGGGCGAGGCGCGGCGCAGCAAACACCCTCCACCTTAGTGTGGAGCAGCACACGCCCTCCACCTTAGCGTGGAGCAGCACACACCCTCCACCTTAGCGTGGAGCAGCACACACCCTCCACCTTAGCGTGGAGCAGCACACACCCTCCACCTTAGCGTGGAGCAGCACACACCCTCCACCTTAGCGTGGAGCAGCACACGCCCTCCACCTTAGCGTGGAGCAGCACACGCCCTCCACCTTAGCCAACATTTATACTAAAGTTACACTTCTGCTCTAGTCTGGACTTTATAAATAAATTTCAAGGCCGACATGCAAAGCATCCAGCCTTCACTGCCCTATGTGAACACAAAGCTGCCACAACACTGGCTTATCTGGCAACATCAGATCTTGTCTCTAATAGTCACTACCACTCTCACATGGGTCTGTCTTCCCCTACAGGAGTACGCCGCCGCTCCTCTCACACCATAAATATCTCTGATATACACACACCAATATATAAAGAACTATTCTTAATAGTTCACACATCTGGTAAAGCAGAGAAACAATAAAAATTGCACAATACATTTTCACTTAAAATTGACTAATCTGCCTTATTTTCTGTGCAGACAAGCACAAGGGTGAAGGGAACTACTTACATCTATGGCTTTGATACGTATAATGGCTGCCACGTCCTTCCCCGTCACGCTGAGGAGCGTCCAGCGGGGCAGGTTTATTAATGCATTTTAGTTTTTCCTTAAAGGAAAACAATGAGGTCTGTGGTCCTGTGCGATAAATCCTTGGAAACTACCGACGCTAACACTGCCTACAACTCCTTAGCACTGGTCCTGAGTATTCAAGTGTTTGTAGTCCGCCGCAACACCCGGCGATCACACACACGCCAGCCACGGCGGCGGGATCACCGGCGTGGCAGGTTGCCTCGCAGCACTGGTCGGCACCGCGGCGCTGGGAGGAGAGCCGAGTCAGACGGCCGTCATGCTGGAGGGCGACTCCAGCTCGCTGTTCTCCGCAGACTTGGTGCGCTGGAGACACACGTAGCGCGGCACGTAAGCCTCGCCGTTCTGGGGCAGCAGCGGCTCCTGGGAGGGCCCGCTGCCGTTCTCCTGAGGCACGTGGTTCCAGTTGAAGGAGTTGAAGAAGTTTATGGGCTGCGTGACGTCCGGCCTGGTCTGCGGCACACAGTTGGGCACGGCGTTGTTGTTGGTGCAGGTGGGTGGGTCGCCGGGTTCGCCGGGGTCGCCGAGGCGCGGCCGTGTGGCGGGCAGGCGGGTGTTCGGGGCGGAGCTGCGGCGGCACGTCTGGTCGACCGGCAGCGCCAAGTCCACCGAGTCTGTGTCGTTGAACTGTAAGGCGGCGATGGGCAGCTCGAGGCAGGGCGTGATGAGGCGCGGCCACATGGTGAGCGTCTCGGACATCTCGTTGAAGGTGGGCCGGTGCTGCGGGTTCATGCTCCAGCAGCTCAGCAGCAGCCGCTCCCTGCAGGGAGGAAGTAAAGAAGGTGCTGAAGTTGTATTGCCTTCCCAGTTTGAAGGTAATAGTGGGAACACATGACCCAAACCCTAAACATATCCACCATCTACACCATGCCTGGGATTAACACTTGCCATCACCTCCCCATCTCCCTTCACAATCATTCCAACCCTTCCAATAGATCTCTGAAAACTACTTAAATAATTCCATGAAAATTTTCCTTTCCTCTTCACTTCTTCCACACAAGTATCCATCTCTTTGCTTATTTGTATTCTCCTTGATCTTTCCGCCTCTATCCTTCACCTGTCCTGTGGCAAATCATCATTACAATGGCTACAACCTATCTATATATCTACCATCAATAACACTGTAGTCGCCAATGCACTTATGTCGCCAGGCACCATATATTACAAATTTTAGCATCACTACTGATTCGTATGTGCCACTGAAGACATGTACATAATATAAACAACTGTGCATGCCTCTTCAATGGCACATACAAATCAGTATTGATGCTAAAATTTGTAATATATGGCGCCTGGTGACATAAGTGCTATTGACGGTAACATGAATCCTTCCATCCAATCTCCTGAAACTCCTAAAAACTACCAAACTTTTTTTTTTCTCCACGACTTTTCAACTTGATTTCCGACACACAGATGGAGGAACAGAGGCGCTCAGGGTACTCACAGCTGTGGCTTGACACTCTTGGGCAGGGAGATGGTGTTGCCGCTGCGCACGTGCTCCAACACCTGGTTGTTGGACATGCCCTGAAAACACACACACACACCACACACATAAGAACATAAGAATATAAGGAAGCTACAACATCAGCTATTAAACAGACAAGAAAATAAGGAAGCTACTGGTGAAGCTGATGGTGATGGCAAGATGAATCAAACAACATTTTTTAAGGCTGGTAGAATATACTGTTGAGTGTTTCTGAAGTACTTCTAGGTGTTCCGCACAAATAATTTCCTGACAAGACTAATGTTGAACTTACGTACATTTAAAGTCAAGAACAAAATCTGGGAACCAAAAATGTCTGTGAGTAAGGGCATTCCTGTATTGCAATGGCTGTGTGTGTCTGTGAGTA
Organism: Chionoecetes opilio; assembly: GCA_016584305.1. NCBI lineage: Eukaryota > Metazoa > Arthropoda > Malacostraca > Decapoda > Majidae > Chionoecetes > Chionoecetes opilio. The sequence goes on from JACEEZ010024172.1 coordinate 364,104, forward strand.
AGGGATTTCCTATACAGGGAGGTCCCGAAGATACGAGCAGTTAGGTTCCACCTGGCATACTCGTAAAGCGAAATCTCGTATAACGAAACACATAATTAATGGTAAAATATAGGTTTGGTTCCAGGACCTCATCAATTAAAAAAAGAAGAAAAAAAAACACGTTTTTCAAGCTAAAATAAACTATAGCAAACACAACAAACACACAGCGTCTATATTACCCACACTGTACTACCTATTCTGTAGAAAAACCATTCTGAAAAAGAAAATAGCACACAAAATAACATAACTGCACATTAATTAAACATAAAACATGCATAACAAGCAAAAAAGACGTTGTAATGTAGGGGACGCCGTGTGATACAAGAGAAGGTAGTGTAGGGGTCCCAAGGCTTGGGCCGCACACCTGCTAATTACCCCTAAAGGTCAGGCCGCGCCATATGCTTAATTACCCTTCAGGTCACGCCTTGCTAGGGGTGACCTGACTGCGGTCCCAAGGTTGGGGCTGCACATCTGCTAATTACTCCTAAATGTCAGGCCACGCCATATGCTTAATTACCCTTCAGGTCACGGCTTGCTAGGGGTGACCTCACTGGGGTCAACCAAATCCCCCTTTGTCCAGCCCGGGAATGGTAGGGTGCGCATTTTTAACTTGATAATTTTACTCAACCCAGTTTGAATGTCCTATCATTGGATTTTAGATCTCATACATTGAAAATAGACCCTAATTTACACATCTCGTATCATCGGATTCTCGTATACCGAATGCTCGTATAACGGGACCTCCCTGTATTGCAATGGCTGTGTGTGTCTGTGAGTAAGGGCATTCCTGTATTGCAATGGCTGTATGAGTAAGAAAATCAAGGTTATGTTCCTCCTCTCCTCTCAAGACTCGCCTGGAATGGAAAGCTTCCGAAGGTGATGATCTCGTAGAGCAGCACGCCGTAGGACCACATGTCGCTGCTGCTCGTGAAGATGCCGTCTTCAAGGCTCTCGGGAGACATCCACCGCACGGGAAGCATGCCTAAAGAAGAACATAAGAACATAAGTAAATAAAGAAGCTACAAAAGGCCGCGAGACCTACACGAAGTAGTTTCTGTTACTTAATACTACCTACATCCACCTTTCATCCTCATCCATGAAATTGTCTAGCCTCTTTTTAAAGCTCCCTATTGACTCTGTACTAACCACCTGTCTACTGAGTTCATTCCAATCATTTACCACCCTATTTGTGAACCAGTTTTTCCCTATTTCTTTTTAAAATCTTTTAAATCCAACCCCTTCCCTTGTCCATCCCCAAACCCCTTCCCCTGCCTCACCCCCAGCTCCTTCCCTGCCCACCCTAACCCCTTCCCCTGCCCACACCCACCCCCTCCCCTGCCTCACCTCTCCTGTTGAACCTGTAGTAGTCGCTCTCATACATGGGTCGGGTCATGCCAAAGTCCGAGAGTTTGACCACCCGCTCAGCACTCACCAGACAGTTCCGGCATGCCACATCCCTGTAGACAAATATTTATGTTGTCACAGAAATAGAGTAAGTCCACCATCCACTCCATATTAATACGACAGAAGATATAGAAACAATATGAATTTGTGATATAGAAAAAAGTTGAATCCCTTTGTATCTTGTCAGACGGAAAAAGTTCAATTGGAAAAAGTTCTCAGCCCTGTCTCCTGAAACCTTATTGTCTCTCACATGCAGGGAAGATGCATTCGTCTAGGAAAACCTTTACTCGCCACACGTTATGTTGGCGAAAATGGGGCACCCTCACTCCCCCTTTCCGAATGCACGGGATTGTTTGAGGTGTTGGGTGCTGGTGCTTTAGGGCGGAACTTGGAGTAAGGCATTCTCACCCAACACCCAACACCTCAGCCAATCCCGTGCATTCGGAGGGAGGAGTGAGAGGTCCCCATTTTCGCCACCTTAACGTGCGGAGACTATAGTTCCTGCTGTGACAAAGTTTGATTAATGCAGAATAATAATGATGATAATACCTAATGATGATGATTAATAATGATGATAGGTAGGATAGGTATGATGGCAGCCTCACCTGTGCACGTATCTCAGGTCGGCCAGGTAGGCCAAGGCCTTGCCGACGTCCAGGGCCATGGAGGTGAGGCGCTTGCTGTTGATCTCGTCCTCCTCCGAGTGCACCGTCCTGTCCGAGACCAAGTGACGACGCGCCAGCAGGTAGGTCTTGAGGTCCCCTGATGGGCGTGGAGGAAACACACTAATGCATGATTGTGGATTGAAGGAGCTGAGTGCACTGCTGAGAGTAAGGAGATTGAGGTGGTTTGGGCACATGAAGAATAGAGAAGGTGGTGAGGCATTGGGGAGAGCTGTTGGAGTGGAAGTGCCAGGTGAGAGTAAGGCGATTGAGGTGGTTTGGGCACATGAAGAGGAGAGAAGGTGGTGAGGCATTGGGGAGAGCTGTTGGAGTGGAAGTGCCAGGTGAGAGTAAGGCGATTGAGGTGGTTTGGGCCCATGAAGAGGAGAGAAGGTGGTGAGGCATTGGGGAGAGCTGTTGGAGTGGAAGTGCCAGGTGAGAGTAAGGCGATTGAGGTGGTTTGGGCACATGAAGAATAGAGAAGGTGGTGAGGCATTGGGGAGAGCTGTTGGAGTGGAAGTGCCAGGTGAGAGTAAGGCGATTGAGGTGGTTTGGGCACATGAAGAGGAGAGAAGGTGGTGAGGCATTGGGGAGAGCTGTTGGAGTGGAAGTGCCAGGTGAGAGTAAGGCGATTGAGGTGGTTTGGTCACGTGAAGAGGAGAGAAGGTGGTGAGGCATTGGGGAGAGCTGTTAGAGTGGAAGTGCCAGGTGAGAGTAAGGAGATTGAGGTGGTTTGGTCACGTGAAGAGGAGAGAAGGTGGTGAGGCATTGGGGAGAGCTGTTAGAGTGGAAGTGCCAGGTGAGAGTAAGGAGATTGAGGTGGTTTGGTCACGTGAAGAGGAGAGAAGGTGGTGAGGCATTGGGGAGAGCTGTTAGAGTGGAAGTGCCAGGTGAGAGTAAGGCGATTGAGGTGGTTTGGGCACATGAAGAAGAGAGAAGGTGGTGAGGCATTGGGGAGAGCTGTTGAAGTGGAAGTGCCAGGTGAGAGTAAGGAGATTGAGGTGGTTTGGTCACGTGAAGAGGAGAGAAGGTGGTGAGGCATTGGGGAGAGCTGTTGGAGTGGAAGTGCCAGGTGAGAGTAAGGAGATTGTGTTGGTTTGGGCACGTGAAGAGGAGAGAAGGTGGTGAGGCATTGGGGAGAGCTGTTGGAGTGGAAGTGCCAGGTGAGAGTAAGGAGATTGTGTTGGTTTGGGCACGTGAAGAGGAGAGAAGGTGGTGAGGCATTGGGGAGAGCTGTTGGAGTGGAAGTGCCAGGTGATAGTAAGGAGATTGTGTTGGTTTGGGCACATGAAGAGGAGAGAAGGTGGTGAGGCATTGGGGAGAGCTGTTAGAGTGGAAGTGCCAGGTGAGAATAAGGCGATTGTGTTGGTTTGGGCACGTGAAGAAGAGAGAAGGTGGTGAGGCATTGGGGAGAGCTGTTGGAGTGGAAGTGCCAGGTGAGAGTAAGGCGATTGTGTCGGTTTGGGCACATGAAGAAGAGAGAAGGTGGTGAGGCATTGGGAAGAGCTGTTGGAGTGGATGTTGTTGGACCCCAGCTGCTCATTGACTGATATTGATGCCAGGAGAAGGGAATAGTACACCTCTTCTAAATTTCAGCTGTATTTTATCAGTTAACCATATTATCAGGTAAACATAGGCATCATTTTAAGCATGAGATCTTCAGATAGAGTGGAATTTTCGCCTCGTTAAAAAAATAGACTACAGGTGACTTTCTATGTTAAAGTGATGCCCTTGGCGCCTGTAGACTCACCGTACAGCATGAACTCCATCACCATGTAGATGGGCTCCTGGTGCGTGCACAGACCCAGTAGCTGCACTATGTTCTTATGGTTGAACCTCTTCATCATCTCAGCTTCTCCCAGGAAGTCCAGCTTCTCCTCAACAGTGGAGCCAACCTGCAACATCACAGCACCATCAGAACATCTACAGTGACTTCTACACCATCACATTTTTCCACCTTTCTACGAATTAAATCTTTTCAAGAGAGGAGTGACAAGACACCTCCTGAACTAAATTGGCCCACCCCCTTTTCTTTATTCTCTTACTGTCTTCTTTCTAGGGACTGCCACCTTAGCGGCCTTTGTGCTATCTCTTGTTTGTTGTGCCCTTGGCCAGTCTTTTGTGATGTTAAAAAAACAAACAAAAACATCCTCATCACAACGTCAATCACAGCCTCATCAGAACATAAGAACATAAGAAAGCTATAAGAGGCCGTGAAACCTACACACTACACCATCACAGCATCCCATTAGAGTGGCACATTGATACAGTAACACATACAACCGATGGGATAATCTAGATTTTATCATATTTTTTGCAACTAATGTTGTTTTCTGTGGATATAAAACAGGGCTTTCATAATTGATAATAATTTTTCATATGTTGCTCTATTACCAATATATTCTGTAATATAAATAATATCAGAAAAATAAAACTAGCAACCTAACCAGGCCATGAAGGTGCTTTGCTGTTTTGTAAGCCTGTTTGAATGATAAAAAAAAAAAAAAAAAGGCAGAGGCCTCTTAAATTCTGAGTTTTTGGTAAGAAAATAAAGTTTCATGAGTCTGTTCTTAACCCCTCCACACTCAGATCTTTCCTTGGCTAGAAAAAATTGTATGTTGTTAGCCATAAAATTAGAAAAAGTAACTGAATATACCAAATTAGTTAGTCGACAAGGTTACTAAACAGGTCACATCTATAAAATATTGCTTATATTCACTAAAAATCGTCCAAATTACAATGGAAATTACGCTCAGGGTCTCAAGGGGTTGTTGACACACGCACCTTGAGGGTCTTGACCGCCACGGCCAGCCAGGGGGAGTTGTCGGCAAACTGGCACTCCCCTCCAAACACCGTGCCAAACGCTCCCTCCCCGATGGTGCGGTTAATGACAACCTTCTCTCTAGGCAGCTCCCACTCGTCCAGGGATATCAGCTCCCCTAGAGGCCAACTCGAGTCAGGGAGCATCTTTTCAAACCTGCAGAGGAAAATACAAACTCAGGGATTCTGGTTATGTGGTCCTAAGCTCAAGCCCTTCACACCCAGATCTTTCCTTGGCTATGAAAAATGGTCTGTTTTCAATTCGAGCCATAAAATTACGGAAAGTTACTTAATATACCAAATTAGTTAGTCGACAAGGATACTAAACAGGTCATATCTATAAAATATTGCATACATTCATTATAAACATCTAATGGTACCCAAATTACAATGAAATTACGCTCTGGGTCTTGAGGGTTAATCAGTTATGTATTTCTTTTTCTATTTTTCTGGTGTTTTCCTCGTTTTGTTACTTGTCTTCAGCACTTTAATAATGTTCATGCTCTTCGCGACATAGGTGAACAAAAAGGACTGATAGATAACTGAAATATCTATAAAAACGCTCACATACTTCTCCCAATAGCCAGTCTCACCTCCTCTTATAGACAATGAAGAGAGCGAGAGCAAATAAATAAATTAAATATATACAAAAAAAGTCACATACTCCTCCTAACAACCAGTCTCACCTTCTCTTATAAACAATTTAAACAATGAAGAGAGCGATGAGGATGAAGGCACTTACGTTTTTGTCTTCAGCTAAATCAATTTCATGCTTTTAGATACACATGTGAGCAAAAAGGACTAATAAATAAATAAAACACCTACGAAAAACGTCACATACTTCTCCTAATAACAAGTCTCACCTCCTCTTATAGACAAGCAAAAAGGACAAATAGATAAATGAAACACATACAAAAAAGCTCACACATACTTCTCCCAATAGCCAGTCTCACCTCCTCTTGTAGACGATGAAGAGAGCGATGAGGATGAAGGCGAACACCACAAAGATGAGCACCATGACGATGACGATGGCCTGGTCGCACGCCACACCCAGCAGCTGGCTGAACGTCTCAAACAGGCAGGTGTCCTCGATCAGGCCGTCTTTGGGGATGCCTCGGAAGAACCTCAGGTCACCAAGGTCAAGGTCAAGTCTGTGGGGTCAAAGAAGTGTAAGTTTGGATTGAACTAGAAATAAAAATAAGACTATACATAAGACTATAAATGACCCTAAAGAACTAAAATAAGACTATAAATGACCCTAAAGAACTAAAATAAGACTATAAATGACCCTAAAGAACTAAAATAAGACTATAAATGACCCTAAAGAACTAAAATAAGACTATAAATGACCACAAAGAACTAAAATAAGACTATAAATGACCCTAAAGAACTAAAATAAGACTATAAATGACCCTAAAGAACTAAAATAAGACTATAAATGACCATAAAGAACTAAAATAAGACTATAAATGGCCCTAAAGAACTAAAATAAGACTATAAATGACCATAAAGAACTAAAATAAGACTATAAATGGCCCTAAAGAACTAAAATAAGACTATAAATGACCATAAAGAACTAAAATAAGACTATAAATGACCATAAAGAACTAAAATAAGACTATAAATGACCCTAAAGAACTAAAATAAGACTATAAATGACCATAAAGAACTAAAATAAGACTATAAATGACCCTAAAGAACTAAAATAAGACTATAAATGACCATAAAGAACTAAAATAAGACTATAAATGACCCTAAAGAACTAAAATAAGACTATAAATGACCATAAAGAACTAAAATAAGACTATAAATGACCTAAAGAACTAAAATAAGACTATAAATGACCTAAAGAACTAAAATAAGACTATAAATGACCATAAAGAACTAAAATAAGACTATAAATGACCATAAAGAACTAAAATAAGACTATAAATGACCCTAAAGAACTAAAATAAGACTATAAATGACCATAAAGAACTAAAATAAGACTATAAATGGCCCTAAAGAACTAAAATAAGACTATAAATGACCATAAAGAACTAAAATAAGACTATAAATGGCCCTAAAGAACTAAAATAAGACTATAAATGACCATAAAGAACTAAAATAAGACTATAAATGACCATAAAGAACTAAAATAAGACTATAAATGACCCTAAAGAACTAAAATAAGACTATAAATGACCATAAAGAACTAAAATAAGACTATAAATGACCCTAAAGAACTAAAATAAGACTATAAATGACCATAAAGAACTAAAATAAGACTATAATACAAGAACTAAAGAACTAAAATAAGACTATAAATGACCCTAAAGAACTAAAATAAGACTATAAATGACCATAAAGAACTAAAATAAGACTATAAATGACCCTAAAGAACTAAAATAAGACTATAAATGACCCTAAAGAACTAAAATAAGACTATAAATGACCCTAAAGAACTAAAATAAGACTATAAATGACCATAAAGAACTAAAATAAGACTATAAATGCATACCAAATCAACATAATTATCATCATCTTTCTGTCAGATTTTCCCATAATGTTTGATGAGATTGCAGCACTTAATCCTCTTCTCTCTAAGCTCTACAAGGTCGTGGAAGCTTACTTGGTTCCTTGAGGGTCTCCATATAGCAACACAAAACCTCTTCTCTCTAAGCTCTACAAGGTCGTGGAAGCTTACTTGGTTCCTTGAGGGTCTCCATATAGCAACACAAAACCTCTTCTCTCTAAGCTCTACAAGGTCGTGGAAGCTTACTTGGTTCCTTGAGGGTTGAAGGTCCCCACGGTGATGTAGGAACCTCCCTTCATCTTATCGTCCACAATGAACTGCATGATGTTGACCAGCTGAGTGTCCGAGATGCTGTTGTGCGGGTCCGAGGAGTTCCGGCGGAAGTTGATCATGCCCGACACCCCGCTGAAGCTGGTCTTGGAAATGATCTCCGAGAACCTCCTGTAGGAAGACAACAGCCATGAGGTGAGGAAGGAAAGGTGGCTGGAAGGTCAACAGGGAGATGGACAGGTTAAGGCATAGGTAGTGGTATGGATAGGTATGGAGGTGGCACATTGTATGAACCCCTTGAGATCCAGAACGTAATTTCAATTGTAATTTGGCTACCATTAACATATTTTTAGTGACTATAAGCAATATTTTATAGATATGACCTGTTTAGTATCCTTGTCCACTAACTAATTTGGTATATTCAGTTGTTTTGTAGTTTTATGGCTCGACAACAGACAATTTTATATAGCAAAGGAAAGATTTAGGCGTGAAGGGGTTAACAGGTTTCATCCAGTTCATTATTGTATTCACATTGTATAAACAAGTTTCATCCATACCCATCATACCAATACCTATCCCTTAACAGACAGATGGTGTGTGGTTTCATAAAGTGGGATTAACCCCTTGAGGCCCAGCAAGCCCTTGTCAACACTCACAGCACACAGCACATAGCAGCACCAGCACAGCACATAGCAGCACCAGCACAGCACACAGCACATAGCAGCACCAGCACAGCACAAGCACATAGCAGCACCAGCACAGCACACAGCAGCACCAGCACAGCACACAGCACATAGCAGCACCAGCACAGCACACAGGAATATACATCACATGGCAGAAGAGGCAATGAGCACACACACACATGGGGAGTAAACTCACACCACAGTCCGGAAGGTGTGAAGGTTGGACACGTGGGTTCGGTCCTCCTTGAGCAGGCGGTCGAGGGCGAGTGCGTACGCCCACACGGCATCGTAGGTGTAGCCCGCGTAGTCTGGCGGCTCGTCCATGTTGCTGCGGAGGATTAGGCGGCACGGGTCACTTCACAGGAAACATTACGCTGTTATTCCAGTTTGACAACGAATTCACTTTGGTGGACGAAACAATTTTTTTTCTGGTGTACTATTTTGATGTGTTTTTAATAAATCTGCTAACCGTTTCTGTAGCAAATAACTTTTTTGTTTTTTTGGTTTTGTTGTGAGGATTAGGTTAGGTATAGGTTCAGTTCAGTTCAATTTGTTTTTTATATTTTTCGTCGCAAATAAACTAAAAAAAAAAAAAAAAATTTGCGACAGAAACGGTTAGCAGATTAATTAAAAACACATCAAAACTCACCAGAAAAAAATTGTTTCGTCTACCAAAGTGAATTCGGTGTCAAACTGGAAATTTACCAACATTACATATCTCTCTAACTTTACACAAGACCTCGTTTTATGTATTTCTGGAGCAGTTTGAAAGAATGTGAGTAAAGAAATTGTCTCTCTCTCATATGAGCAAGAGTAGAAGGTAGTATTTTCATTCATATATCAAATTAAATGATAAAACTCTGGGTAGGCAAGAACACAGCACTCACTTGCGCTTGTACTCCTGGCGCCACTGTGAGACTGTCATGTTCTCGTAGTTGATGACGTCGTCCGGCGCGTAGTAGGCAAACCCCAGGCTCATGTGGCGGTCAATAGCCTGGAACACAACATATGAATACATAGGAATACATAAGAATACATAAGAATACATAGGAATACATAGGAATACATAAGAATACATAAGAATACATAGGAATACATAGGAATACATAAGAATACATAAGAATACATAGGAATACATAAGAATACATAAGAATACATAAGAATACATAGGAATACATAGGAAGAACAGACACCAGGAGACCTATTGATCTATAACGAGGGTATCTGCTTGCTCATCTATTAGTTTTTAGGTATATATGTATGTATATATATATGTATGTATGTGTAGATGTATATGTATATGTATATATATGTCTATATTTTTATTCTCTTTATTTATTTTATTATATTTTATTTATTTATTTATATATATATATATTTTGTTTTGTTTTTGTTTCTAGCCCTTGTTTGTTTGTTTTTTGTTTTCTTCTGTCAAACTGTAATAGATGTAAAAAATAAATAAAGAAATAAAGAAAAAAAAAAAAAAAAAAAAAGTATCTGCTGAACTACATACTACTAACTATCAAACTACATGTATGAGAACAGTTGGAAAAGGATAGCATGCCCGTTAACAGGATAGGAACAGTGTAGCACGGGAGTGTTATAGTAGATCAGATAGGATAAGATAGTTAGATAGTTAGATCTAGGTAGGATAGGTAGGTAGATAATTAGCGATAGAGTAGTAGAGAAGATACAGATTCACTACCGTTTCTTCCCTTCGTTCACCCCAAAAATAATAAAAAAAAAGATATGGGAGTCCAATGGGAGAACAGGAGGAACATAGTTATGCTTCCGTGTCCTTAGTTCACCCTTACCTCCAGGAAATCCAGCCAAAATAAAAACTGCAGTAAAACCTCTCGTATTCGGACCTTCATTATTCGGACTTTGACATTATTCGGACGACCTTTTTTTTTTTTTTTTTTTTTTTAGAGGTCGAAATTTCCTAGCTATAATTATACTGAATACACCTAGATTTTTTTTTTTTTTTTTTTTTCTTCATATCCTCCCATTATTCGGATCCTTGCATTACTCGGACCACTCCTTGGCCCAATTAGTCCGAATATGAGAGGTTTTACTGTATATAGAAGTGGCGTCATTGGTAACAGAAGTAGAGATAGTGTGGTTACCATTTCTCCCCTTCGTCTACCCTTACAATAATAATAAGAATGTTATTAATGGTAATAATGAAAAAAATAATAGTAAGTAAGTGAGTATAATACTAGATGGAGTAGCTACCATTCCTTCCTTTCGTTTACTTCCCTTCCTTATAATTTAAGAAGTAGAGATTACTAGTAGATATAGGTAGATAGTTAGATATAGGTAGGATAGGTAGGTAGATAATTAGAGATAGAGTAGCAGAGAAGTAGAGAAAAGATGAGAGTAGTTACCATTTCTTCCCCTCGTTTAACTTACCTCGAGCATCTGAGCGGTGGTACACGGGATTTTTTTGCGGTCCTTTCCGATGAAGATGCTAGTATTGTACCAGTTAGTGTTGAACCAGCGGGGGAGGAACCAGACGTAGCCGTGCCGCGCCGTCATGTTGAGGTGGTACGCCTGACACATAACATCCCGCGCCTTGTTAGCATAGAAGTCGCCGATGATGATCTTGTGAGTGTCCAGTTTGTTGAGCCTCTGTGTGTGGAGGGAAGATGGGACGGCAGGATTAAGTGGTGGTAGTGGTGATGGTGGTGGTGGTGATGAAGGTGGTGTGGTGATGGTGGTAGTGGTGATGGTGGTGGTGGTGATGAAGGTGGAGGCCAGGATTAGGTGATGGTACATGTGATGGTGGTGGTGGTGGTGGAAACTTAACCTCTTGAGACCCAGAACGTAATTTCCATTGTAATTTGACCACCATTAGATGACTTTTAATGAATATAAGCAATGTTTTTATAGATATGACCTGTTTTGTATCCTTATCGACTAACTAATTTGGTATATTAAGTTACTTTTCGTAATTTTATAGTTCGACATCATACGATTATTTATAGCAAAGCAAAGATCTGGGCGTGAAGGGTTAAAATGGGAAAGAACAAAATCGCTCACTGTTCTAATTTCAACACAACAATAGACAAAATGTCACAGAATATGAGTGAAAAACTGTAAACAATCCAATACATATTCCATGAGGCATAAAAAAAAGATTATTATTACACTATAAAAGTCAAAACAAAAGCTTATTATCACATTATAAAAGGCAAAACAAAAGCTTATTATCACATTATAAAAGGCAAAACAAAAGCTTATTATCACATTATATTATGCCCTATACCATTATATTATATTATATGTGCCTATATCATGCATTTTTTTTTTTTTTTTGCTCTACCGTAGATAACAGTGAAGTCGCCACCTGCAGTCATGTCGCCAGGCACCATATACTATTACGAATTATAGCATTACTACTGATTTTTATGTGCCACTGAAGATGATACACAGTAGTTTATATCATGACTGTATAATCTACCCTGTTTCAGCATTGTTTTATGCTTTGTATCTGCAAGTATAGACGGTTTCAAATTTCACTACGAGTTTTTTTTTCGGGCGACGACGACAGCGGTACGACACTCAGTAAATAAACACTAACTGGCGACTCTACTGTTGGTAGCCACTTTGTAGATATTTTTGTCATTTGTTCATTTATAGCCATAATAGGACACAGATGAAGACACAAAATGACACAGACTCTCCAGATAGCCCCTTCTAACTTTCCTGAAATCATGGATGTAGAAATGTAATTATTAACGCCACCACACGTCTGTAAACAGAAAAAAAAGTTGTCCTGGCGACTTCACTGTTATCTACGGTAGTACTTAAGTTAACTCTTTGTCTTGTTGTTGCTTTTTTTGTCTGTATGCCTCTGGGCGATAATGAAATCCTTGTTATTATTATTATTATTATTATTATTATTATAAAGGCAAAACAAAAGCTTATTATCACACTAAAAGGTGTAACAAAAGTTCAGGGTCGCACCTCACTGACCTCCACCACGTTATCACTGGTCTTCATCTTGACGTTGGTGACCTTGACCCCGTCCGTCACGTTGTACAGCAGGTCGGACAGGTACTCGCTGTACTTGTTGCTGTCCTCCGTCAGGGCGCCCACCTGCTTCCACTGCAGCTGCTCGAATAGCTTCTTGTACACCGTGCTGAGTGTTAGAGAGTTGGAGAGTTAGACAGTTAGATAGTTAGATATAGTTAGACAGATAGTTAGATATAGTTAGACAGTTAGATAGTTAGATATAGTTAGACAGTTAGATAGTTAGATATAGTTAGACATATAGTTAGATATAGTTAGACAGTTAGATAGTTAGATATAGTTAGACAGATAGTTAGATATAGTTAGACAGTTAGATAGTTAGATATAGTTAGATAGTTAGATATAGTTAGAGTTAGATAGTTAGATATAGTTAGACAGTTAGATAGTTAGATATAGTTAGACAGATAGTTAGATATAGTTAGACAGTTAGATAGTTAGATATAGTTAGACAGTTAGATAGTTAGATATAGTTAGACAGATAGTTAGATATAGTTAGACAGTTAGATAGTTAGATATAGTTAGACAGATAGTTAGATATAGTTAGACAGTTAGATAGTTAGATAGTTAGATATAGTTAGAGTTAGATAGTTAGATATAGTTAGACAGTTAGATAGTTAGATATAGTTAGACAGATAGTTAGATATAGTTAGACAGTTTGATAGTTAGATATAGTTAGACATATAGTTAGATATAGTTAGACAGTTAGATAGTTAGACAGATAGTTAGATAGTTAGACAGTTAGATAGTTAGATATAGTTAGACAGTTAGATAGTTAGATATAGTTAGACAGTTAGATAGTTAGATATAGTTAGACAGATAGTTAGATATAGTTAGACAGTTAGATATAGTTAGACAGATAGTTAGATATAGTTAGACAGTTAGATAGTTAGATATAGTTAGACAGATAGTTAGACAGTTAGATAGTTAGATATAGTTACAGATAGTTAGACAGTTAGATATAGTTAGACAGTTAGATAGTTAGATATAGTTAGTTAGATAGATTAGTTACATAGTTAGATTAGATAGTTAGATATTTAGATATAGTTAGATAATTAGATTAGATAGTTAGATATGGTTGGTTAGTTTCAAGGTATTGGATTAACAGGTATTTTTTCCCACTGAAAGAGTTAGATATGGTTAGCTTGTGTTTAACCCCTTCACGCCCAGACCTTTACCTTGGATATAGAAAAAATCGTCAAAACACAAAAGAGCAAATGACACAGACACTCAAAGGGCAAAGGACACACAAAAACAAAGGACAAAGGACACAGACACACAAAGGACAAAGGACACAGACACACAAAGGACAAAGGACACAGACACACAAAGGACAAAGGACACAGACACACAAAGGACAAAGGACACAGACACACAAAGGACCTACCCATATATTTTGTTTTCCGGGATGGTCCTGAAGAAGTAAGGGAACTTGGAGTAGTTGAAGATGGCTCCCTCGGCACTGTACGACATCACCACCGTCTTGAAAGTCTCCGCCACCCCCACCAGCGGCTCCACAGTGTCCGAACACGCCGGTCCTGCAGCCAATCGCAAGACAACATAAGGTTAACAGTGTTCGTAGGTGATGGTTTTTCTCAAGTGACCATATCAATTCGTCACCTATCCACTAAATGCGTCATGTGATTGCTTTTAGTCATTTACTCTCCTTCAACACAACTCAACTCATGACTCACCGAGAATGCCAATCATCCTGTCATTTACTCTCCTTCAACACAACTCAACTCATGACTCACCGAGAATGCCAATCATCCTGTCATTTACTCTCCTTCAACACAACTCAACTCATGACTCACCGAGAATGCCGATCATCTGTGCAAAGTCCATATCCCCGGACTCCTTGCGGATGTGGTGCATGAAGGCCGTGAGCACCGTCTCCCTGCGACACCCGCCGTTCAGGTTGATCACTTTTATCTCGTAGTCCAGCAGGATGTCTGGGTTCTTGTTGATCCGCTGGTACGCCAACCGGGCCGCTGAAATAATAATAATAATAATAAAAACAACCATTTTATTCTCACCTGAAGGCATACAAGAAAAAACAACTACAGCAACATAATATACAGACATGCGGGAATGAATTTAAGTTTTTTTTTTTTTTTTTTTTTTTTCCATCACAGTAGTAAAGCAGGTAAAGTTAAATGGGTCTTACTGTCATTATTACTGTTACTGTGTTCAACGGGTATTCTTCTGATGGCAGTGATGGTGTTATTGATGGTATACATGGTAGATTGTGTGAGAATAACATGAGGACAATAAACTGTGTGTAGTATGTTTACGTCCATCACAATTCTTATCATATCTCCAGATAATTGGTGCAACACGGTAGGGAAGTAGAGTTATTTGCGAGTTGCGAGGGATGATTGTATTTCCAGGTTGTTTTGAGACTCAACTGTCTATCCTATACAAGACTAGCAGGGAATTGGGAAGTTTATAAGAAGAAACCTGGGTATAAAGGCACCTATTCCACCTTCATCTAGTCACGTGAAGGCCTGACATAAACACTGGGCAGGGATGAGAGGTCTGTACACACCATTCACGAGGGATTTGCTGGAGAAGCCCACACTGCTCTCGTTGCTCATGGGGAAGATGCCGCCAATCCACAGCACAGTCTTGGCGTCGTGCTGGACGGGGAGCCACTCATACCACACCCGCTTGCCCCCAGCCTTGAGCCAGTTGCACGCCACCTCATCCACCAGCTGACTCTGATTAGGCAGCTGCACGGCCGTGGTGTTGCTGGAGCAGTTTTGGTTGCGCGTTGTGAAGTTGCTGATGAGCTCCCGGTAATACTGCTCACTCAGGAAGAACCGCCTCACAGCCTAGAGTCAGGGAGAAAAGAACATTAAGATCATAAGAACATTAGAACAAAAGGAAGCTATAAGAGGCCGTGATGGTTCCTCAACAACGGATTGGGGGAACAGGGGAATTCATAGTAACAGTAGGACGCCTTATGTACTACAGAACACAGTGGTATGCTGTATTCATCCCTTCTACTACTTCTACTACGATTACTACTACTACTACTACTGATAAATTACTGTCAATCACTATCAACATATACAAAATTGATTCATATATACATATTGTTATATCAACACTTTACTTTGCTTCGTTGTGGCACTCACACTCTCCTCTTGACAGCGCTCAACGTACACAAACTTGACAGACAACAAACCAACCAACTCAACTCTCAAGCCAACAACAGACTCCAATACCAATAAACCAATAGAACACAATAGATTATACACGTAGTATAATCTATTGAAAGGTACATGTATATCTGGCCACGACCTGTCCCACCACTGACCTCAACGGCTGGCTTGGCAGATTTCTGAAGGTCTTTCCACATGTACTTCTTGAGGGCGTGGAGTTCATAGTTGCAGAGGTAGGGGTCCACACTGTAGGAGCTGTAGCAGGAGGGGAAGGACACGGGCATGAAGTTGTCCTGGTTGGAGAGAGAGTTGGGCCACCAGTCAAAGAACATGATGGGTTTGTTGCCTCGGAAGAAACACAGGAACTGGGGTGTGAGGTTTGGCCCCACCCACGCCAGGCGCACCAGAAGACTCTCCTTCTCGACCTGCTCCTTCAGAAACGCGTTGTAGTCACCTGTAAGGATGCACGGCTTAGGGTTCACACTAACTCACCACACAAAACATAAGAATATAAGGAAGCTACAAGAGGCCGTGAGACCTACACGTGGTAGTTCCTCTGCCATGGTAGTCTACAAGTGGGGTTGATGGTGAGAACAATTAAGTGAAGCAAAAGTACATTATAGTTTCTTTCCTTTTTGACTACCACCTTCTTCTGACAGCGGGGTATTCAAAACATTAGTAAAATTAAGTACATTTCCTTTGGTGTTTTCTCGCCACCAATCCCACGCAATTGTCTATATGTAGCCTAACAACAATTAATCTTAGTACCAGTGATGCAAAATCTTCACAATAATTCATGCTATGGTATCCAAACTGCTTACTCTTGACACAGTATTGAAATAACCACATCAGTGTGTAAATAAATGGCACAAGATACAAAGAATGACAGCAATGAGGCGTCACAAGGTTGGTTCGGGCCACAAACAGGTTACCATAACACCCAACAGTGCAGACAGAGCAGAGACAAGACACTTTTTTTTTTCTTTTCCCCAGGCACTTTTTTTTTTTTTCTTTTTTCAAGGCACTTTATATTTATTTATTTATTATTATTATGTTTTTTCCATCACAAAGGAGTGGCATGACTTACTGTGGTTGCCAATGAAGAGCGTGGCACAGTGCTGGTCCACACACAGGGGAGGAGTGAACACGCCCTCCTCGCAGTACTCCTTCTCACACCAGTACCTGAGAGAGGCATCACAGGTGTGTAATTATGTGCGTGCAAAAAATTAAACTCCTACATAAACATACATTCATTTATTTATAATTATTATATCATACATTTTCTTACATTCTTACAATACATTCTTTGTATCCTTCCTCTGGTTGTCATATATCCATACAATTAAAATGCAGAAATCTATTTTTTTTATTCCACTCCTCTTGTTTAGGGGAAAAGCCTTTTTTAATTTCTTTTTAAAATCTTACTCTATTTATTCTATTTTTTTCTTACATCATGGGGGATAACCTTATAGCAGAAAAATACATAACAAAAAATCCTGCTTATTTCCAGTTCTCATACAGTGACCAGCAAAAGACTTGAAATGGAGAATGGTTGTTAGAGGTAGGGGGTTCACCGAAAAGGCAGGCACTGCTCGGGGATTGAACCCGAGACTTCCACTTGCCGGGCGGACGTGCTACCGTTACACTACGATCGCCTCCCGGTGACAACCCACACATCTCCCCCTTAAGGCCCCCCCAGGGCCAGTCCGGGGAATGTGTATCGCTTACCTGGATCCTACTCACTGCGCCATGTAAGAGTGTGGCCCAGGGTCATGAAAGCCCAGAGATCCTCGAGAGCTTTATTGTTTGACTACAAGGTCTCCACCCAATGCGGCCGCAGACCCAATGCGGCCGCCTGTATGATCCACATTAACTCCCTAAAAGTTACTAGCCTAACCTCACTATAAGTTACTAACCTAACCTCACTATAAGTTACTAACCTAACCTCACTATAAGTTACTAACCTAACCTCACTATAAGTTACTAACCTAACCTCACTATAAGTTACTAACCTAACCTCACTATAAGTTACTAACCTAACTATAAGTTACTAACCTAACCTCACTATAAGTTACTAACCTAACCTCACTATAAGTTACTAACCTAACCTCACTATAAGTTACTAACCTAACCTACTATAAGTACTAACTACCTCATAAAGTTACTACACCACTATAAGTACTACCTAACTCACTAAAGTTACTACTACCCACTATAAGTACTAACTACCTCATATAAGTTACTAACCTAACTCACTATAATTACTAACTAACTCATATAAGTTACTAACTACCATATAAGTACTACCTAACTCACTATAATTACTAACCTACCTAACTATAAGTTACTACTAACTCCTAATACAACCACAATATAGTAAACCTAACCTCACTATAAGTTACTAACCTAACCTCACTATAAGTACTAACTAACCTCATTATAAGTTACTAACTAACCTCACTAAAGTACTAACCTCACTAACTATAAGTTACTAAACTCAACCCACTATAAGTTACTCCAACCTAACTATAATTACTAACCTACCTCACTTAAGTTACTAACCTAACCTCACTATAAGTTACTAACCTAACCTCACTATAAGTTACTAACCTAACCTAACTATAAGTTACTAACCTAACCTCACTATAAGTTACTAACCTAACCTCATTATAAGTTACTAACCTAACCTCACTATAAGTTACTAACCTAACCTCACTATAACTCCTATAACTAACCTAACTTCACTATAAGTTACTAACCTAACCTCACTATAACTCTCTAAAAGTTACTAACCTAACCTCACTATAACCCCTAAAAGTTACTAACTAACCTCACTATAACCCCTAAAAGTTACTAACCTAGCCTCACTATAACCCCTAAAAGTTACTAGCCTAACCCTACCATAACCCCCTAAAAGTTACTAACCTAACCTCACTATAACCCCCTAAAAGTTACTTATATTGCCGTAGGTGGCCGCATTGGACCCGCGGCCGCATTGGGTATACACCGACTACAAGACAGACGCGGAGCCAGTGTTGCCAAATGTGCCAGACGTAAAAGCGCTGGATTGAGGTATGAAATGCGCTAGAAATGCGCTAGAAAAGTTTTCGTCTCCTCACCTCAGTGACCTCACGCCTTTTGTATGTATGTATGTATGTATGTATGTATGTGTATGTGTATGTATGTGCATATGCATATGTATATGTATATGTATATATATGTAATAGATATACATATTAGACGATAACAATTAGACAAGCCCTGACCCTATATATATGATAACGTCAAAATTAATTTTGGTCTAGCATCAGTTTATGAGGTCAGGCCTCCGCCTCTTGATCCGGTGAGATTAAGCACTACACTCTCCCTTCCCAGTTCTCACGGTCCCATCCCAAGCCATCTTGTTGATTTTTTTTTCTTTCTTAGCCAGACTCTTATTGTTATTCATAAATTCACAGAAAAAAAAATTAGATAGTGCACTCATACACGAACAAAACTGTATAACAGGTGATCTGTAGCATCAGCAACAATCAAACTGTGTGGTGTGTGTGTGTGTGTGTGTGTGTGTGTGTGTGTGTGTGTGTGTAAATGTGTGGTGTGTGTGTGCGTACGTACGTATGAATGTGTGTGTGCATGTGTGTGTGTGTGTGTGTGTGTACGTGCATGTGTGTGTGTGTGTGTGTGTGTGTGTGTGTGTGTGTGTGTGTGTGTGTGTGTGTGTGTGTTTGTTTGGCAGTCTGGCCACCATGACCATGCATGCTTCTATCACATGAGGTGGAAGGGCCAAGGTTTCGGTCCAGGTGTAAAAAGGGAGTTTATCTCATGGGAATTGCAATTAAGGCTCTCTCTCCGTCTAACGGACGATAAAGGCGAATTTCGCGGACCACCCTCCCCTAACTCCCCTTCCTCCCATGGCCACCTGCTTCTCCCCTCCACTAATCCTTAAACTTCTCACCTTCATGCCAGGTCACAGAAGAGATAATCCGGAAATACCGAGGCTTGACCTGGGCCGGCCTCACCACAGTGACCACATCCATAGCATAAATGGCAGTTTTTGCTTTTAACCAGGGCGCTAGGAAAAATGCGCTAGAACATGCACCAGATTGAATAAAAATGCACTGAAAAACGCGCTATGCGCAAAACACAAAATGTACGCGCTGTTTGTGATGCCAATGCGTCAGAACTAGCGCGTTTCGCGCTGGTTTGGCAACACTGCGCGGAGCCAAGACTGAGTCCCGTTGGTGGGAAACTCCCCGCTTCCAACGGGATGTCCCCGCAACACATAAACTGTTCCTTTAAACTCCAACAATGGTTAATATGTATGATAGGAAGAGACTCATTTGAACACCCTGAATGTGTATTAAAACAAAGTTGACGAAGGCTTTGACGAAGAAGTTGGAGGATGTGTTGGTTGGTTGTGATCAGAGAATGTTGAGCTATATGGCTGGGATCACATGGAGAGATGAAGTGTCCAGTGAGGAGGTGGCATGAAAATGTGGATTGAAGGAGCTGAGTACAGTGCTAAGAGTAATAAGGCGATTGAGATGGTTTGGGCACGTGAAGAGGAAAGAAGGTGGTGAGGCATTGGGAAGAGCTGTTGGAGTTGAAGTTCCAGGTCGCCGTCCACCGGGCAGGCCAAAGAAGACATGGAGGCAGTGTGTTGAAGAGCATCTGGCAGTATTGGGCATTGAAGAAGTAGAGGCAACGGATAGAGATTGTTGGAAGCGTATCATCGGCCGTCTAACCTCATAATATATTATGGGAAAATCTGACGTTAAACAGAAAGAAGAAAAAGAAGAAGAAGAAGAAGAATGTGCATTAAAAGACAGACTACATAGATACCTTGTTTCCCCGTGGCGGGTGTGAATGGTGTCTACAGTGTAATTGTGGCGAAGGTTAATCTCCTCTTGGTCATCCAGGGAGAAGATCTGTGCCACCTCAGGCCGCTGGAAGGAGCGCCAGTGATCCGTGATGACACCCGGCGCGTTGGAACTGTTCTTGGATACAAACCACCCAAACCTGCAACCACACTCAAAAGTTACCAACACAATACAGTAGCTTATAGAGGAAGACCTCAGGGCCTGTGTGCTACGATATTGTAAATACAACTACGTATAAGTAGGTAATATAGTGCGTATTATACTTACGTACTAGGGTAAATACACTAAGATCAGTTAAACAAAACAGTAAGATGAGTGAAGGGAGATGAAAATAGAGGAGGATAAAGATGGTGATGCAAAGACAGTGAGAAAAAGTATAAAAACAGAGAGGAGGTATGAACACAGGTGGGATGATGAGGAGAGTAGGCTACTACGAGGCAGGGGCGGGTCTCACCTTCCCCCCGAGGCGTGTTTCCCGCAGTCACTCTCGGCGGTAATGTTGAGGTCGTTGGCGGTGGGGGGGATCCACACCTCCATGTTCAGCATTGCCTCGGGAATCGCATGTCTGGAAGGCGGACAGATAAAAACATCTTAATAATCTTGCGAAAAGTTTTAAGAGTGCATTATCATTGATCCCTAGTTTTGAGGTAACATACGAACATAAGAACATAAGAAAATAAGGAAGCTCCAGGAGGCCATGAGACCTACACATGGTAGTTTCTGTAACAATATTTATCTGGCATTATTTTAATCCTCTATTTACTGATTTTTGTAATTATTTTATTTGTAACAAATTTGATTTTGTTGATTTATACTGATTTCTGAGTCTTCATTAAAAAAAATATGCATGAGTATCATGTTCCTCCTGTTTTCTTGTCTCTCTCTCTTTTCAGTCTGGAGAGAGCGAGAGAGAGAGAGAGAGAGAGAGAGAGAGAGAGAGAGAGAGAGAGAGAGAGAGAGAGAGAGAGGAGAGAGAGAGAGAGAGGAGAGAAGAGAGAGAGAGAGAGAGAGAGAGAAGAGAGAAAAAAAACAGGCTGGACAAGGAGGGCTCAGTACTTGGTGGATGACTTGGATGACTTAGAACATAAGAATATAAGAAAATAAGGAAGCTACAAGAGGCCGCGAGGCCTACACGTGGTAGTTCCTGTCACCTAACACTATCTACATCCACCTTTCATCCCCACCCATGAACCTATCCAGCTCCCCTTTAAAGCTCCCTAATGACTCCGCACTAACTACCTGTCTACTGAGTCCATTCCATTCATTCACCAACCTATTTGTGAACCAGTTTTTCCCTATTTCCTTTCTAAATCTACGCCCTTCCAGCTTGAATCCATTACTTCTTGTTCTACCCTGGTTAAAAGCCGTAAGAACTTTTCCTACCTCTCCTTTATTAAATCCCTTTATCCACTTAAAAACTTCTATCAGATCGCCCCTTACTCTGCGTCTCTCGAGTGAGTGTAACTTTAATAACTTCAATCTCTTCTCATAACTAAAGTTACGCATCCCTTGTATAATTTTGGTCATCCTTCTCTGCACTGATTCTAACAAGGCTATATCCATCCTGTAATATGGAGACCAAAACTGAACCACATAGTCTAGGTGAGGCCTGACTAGAGCCAGATAAAGCTTTAGAATAACTTCCGCACTTCTACTTTTAGCACTTCTGGTAATGAATCCTAACACTCTATTAGCTCTATTTCTAGCCTCAATACATTGTTTCCTAGGTCGGAGGTCTAGGCTCACCCTCACTCCAAGATCTTTTTCACCTTCTGATCTTTTCAGCGATACATTGCGTATGGTGTATCTATTACCAGGGTTTTTTCTACCAACATTCATAACGCTGCACTTATCAATATTAAATTCCATCTGCCATCTGACTCACTCATTAAGTTTATCTAAGTCTCCCTGCAACATGTTTACATCAGACTGTGATCCAATAATCCTACCTAACTTAGTATCATCAGCAAACTTGCTGATATCACTGCTAATCCCACTATCCAAGTCGTTGATGTAAATCAAAAATAGTAATGGACTCAAAACAGACCCTTGTGGAACTCCACTTGTCACCAGTCCCCATTCAGATTTAAAACCATTAATTGTAACCCTTTGCTGCCTATTACTTAGCCAAGCTCTGATCCAACGAAGAACCTTCCCATCTATTCCATGAGCCTTAACCTTATTTAAGAGTCTCTCGTGTGGTACTTTGTCAAATGCCTTACTAAAGTCCAGATATATTATATCATAATCCTTATCATTATCTGCCGTCTCATAAACTTTCCTATAAAAACTCAATAAATTGGTGAGACATGACCTACCCTTGGTGAATCCATGTTGTGAATCACTGATCAAACTATGTTTATCTAAGTGCTCTCTAATGTTTTTTGCAATAATAGATTCCAATAATTTACCCACCACTGATGTTAGACTTACGGGTCGATAATTTGACTTTAGTCCTCTGTCTCCCTTCTTAAATATGGGAACAACATGTCCTTTCCTCCACAATAATGGCACATCGCCTATTTCAACAGATTTCCTAAAAATGTGCACTAACGACTCACTAACAACCTCCTTGCATCCCTTTAATACCCTGGGATACACTTCATCTGGTCCTGGCGATTTAAATTCTTCATTTTATCTATACCCTCTTCCACCATTTCCCTAGTTATCACATATCTTTGAGTTTCTCCTCATCGCTTCCTTTGAACATCTGTTCACTATCAGGTATCGTCTGTGTATCCTTCTCAGTAAAAACACTTAAGAAATAATCATTGAGACTTTTACACATATCCTTATCCGTATTTAAGACCTCACCCTGTCCTGACCTTAAGGGGAGAGTCCGCCAGTGAATTAAAAATTGCATCTACGGTCATGAATAATTTATATGTTGTGTATATTAGTACCCTTGTTATCACATGAAAATTTCAAGCTGATCAGATGATAGGAAAAATTTGAAAAATTTAAGGAAATGTTTTTTCTTCGGTTTTTTATGAAACTTTGAATTGCTTCTTCTCAGCCATTTTTTGACCGATTTCCTTGTGACATGCGCATCTGATAATTCATTGTTATTCTAACAATTTGTCCTGTTGTTTTTTTGAAAATCTTTTTTCGAAAAAACTTTAAAAAATTGTAAAAACAAATTATTTATGAAATTTTTAGGATAATTTTCCCATATATCAAAACTAAGCCTTTAAAAAAAAACCAAAAAAACACAGATTTTTCTACGATATTTGATTTTGTGTGTCCTAAAGTTTCGTGAAAATCGTGCCAAAAATAAAAGCAGAGAATAATTTTATGTTAATTTTATACTAGTTTTGAGAAAAACGCGTTTGAAAGTTTTGCTAAAGTTTCTGCGCTCCAGCGAAGGTACTATACTGTCAATGCTACTTTCATATGAATTTTATGGGATCAGTAATCACATATCAATGCATGCATAAAAGGATCTGGCACCTTGTCCCCCCTTATAAAGGTATTAATTAATCGCTCAAAGGCGAGGGTGTCAGGGCGCGCCACGCCCCTCATTGTTGCAAGGTTCGATCAAAATTCACCAGGTGCCTAGCTTTCGGTTGGAATTCCTTTGTCTGTCTTCCTCTTCTTGTTTATTGTCTTCTTCTGTGTAATTCTTCTCTTTTCTCTCTTTTCTAGTCCTTTTTGGATGTATACATTTGTTCCAAAAATTTTAGTGAACAGTTTGCACTTTTCATATCCAAAATTGTGTTCCAGAATTGTTCCAATTCTGTTCCAATTCCAGGGTAACAAACTTTACCCTGAAGATTGCAGTTTTTTTTTTTTTTTAAAGGCTTAGTTTTGATATTTGGGAAAATGATCCAAAAACATATTTTTTTTTTTTTTTTTTTTTTTACAAGTTTTGAAAGTTCAAATGCCCCTCGCTATGGGCATTTAAATTTATGTCCGACTGAAAAAAATCCACCATTCTAAAGCCAAAGGATAGGGTGTTGCCATCTATAATAATATAAGCGAAAGTGTGTCTGTATGTGTGTGTGTCTGTGTGTGTGTGTGTGTGTGTGTGTGTGTGTGTGTGTGTGTGTGTGTGTGTGTGTGTGTGTGTGTGTGTGTGTGTGTGTGTGTGTCCGCTCCAGGTGCCGCCCCATGTGGCGGAATCCCCTCATATGGCACAGTTTTGGAACCGGCTCGAGCAGGGGAAGGTTTTAAGCCCATTTATGAGATGATCCGATAACTTTTTTTTTCTTTTTTTTAGCAGCCTATTAGCGAGAATTGTGAAGAAAAAAAGTGGGTTGCGAGAATTGAGGAAACCTTGATGTAGGGTGATGGGTAATGGGTGAGTGAATGGGTGGGGTGATGGCTAATGGGTTGGGGGTGATGGGGTGAGTGAAGGGTGGAGGGTGATGGGTGATGGGTGAGGGAATAGATGGGGGGTGATGGGTAATGGGTGAGTGAATGGGTGTGTGGTGATGGATAATGGGTGAGTGAATGGGTGGGGGTGGTGGGTAATGGGTGAGTGAATGGGTGGGGGGTGATGGGTAATGGGTGAGTGAATGGGTTGGGGGTGATGTGAATAGGTTGGCGTTAATACATACATTTCTACATCCATGATTTTAGGAAAGCTAGAAGGGGCTATCTGGAGAGTCTGTGTTTGGTGGGCCTTCGGCCCACCAAACACAGGTGGTGGGCCGAAGGCCCACCAATAGCCCTCCGCTGGAGCTAGCCAAAAAGTCCGCCCGGAGGGCGGCTTTGCGGCTAGTAGACCATATAACTCAAATTCGTATTTAATTTTTTTTTCTTTCATATTTTCACGGCGGACTCTCCCCTTAACGGCCCCACGAATTGCCTTGTCTTGGTTTTATATACCTGATAGAACCCCTTTGGGTCCCTTTTCGCCTGTCCTGCTACTTTAATCTCATAATTGTACTTAGCTACTCGAGTTAATTTCTTCACTGTCCTCGCCATCACGTTATACTGTTCTTTGCTAACCTGACCAGCCTTGAATCTTAAATACATGTTTCTTTTTACTCCAATATTGTGTTTTAAGCTAATGGTCATCCATTTTGGGTCACTCTTTCTTGACCTTATTTCCCTATAAGGAATATGTTTTTTCTGTCCATCAATTAAATACTTTACAAATAAGCTATAATCCCCCTCCGCCCCGACATCACTTTCAACGCTAATCTCCACCAGGTGTCTTCCTAATCCTTCATAATTGGCCTTTCCAGCTGTCACCGCCCAGCCCTTGACCGCATTAACCTTGGAACCTTTCTTCCCCTCCATTCCACACCCCTTTGTAATCCCCTCCAGGTGCTTTCTTAATCCTGCATAATTGGCCTTTCTGAAATGAGATATTCTTTGTTTGGTGTTCTTTAATTTTCCAACTTCCCATTTTAAGCAAAATCTGATTTCATAATGATCACTATTATCTAACTTCCCACCAACCTCCACATCTGTAACTAAATCTTCCCTATTTGTCAGTAATAAATCTAGAATATTATCTCCTCTAGTAGGCTCCTTGATTGCTTGGCTTAGGAAGTTATCCTGTATTATATTTAACAATTCATCTGCGTCGCTGTCTCCCATAATTAAATCCCAGTCTATATTCCTAAGATTAAAATCTCCCACCACGCATAGTCGATTATATCTGCAGGCCTTGTTTATTTCTTCCCATATAGGAACTGAATCCTCTTTACATAAGTTTGGAGGCCTATACACTACACCCAAAACCATTTTCTCAGTTCCCTCCATAACCTCTACCCATATAGACTCTATGCTGTCATCTGTTTTTATAACATTATTAACACAACACTGCAATATATCCCTTGCATAAAGCGCAACTCCTCCACCTAGTCTGCCTACTCTGTCCTTGTGAAATAACTTATATCCAGCTATCTCGACTTCCGGATGAAATACCTTTCCTGACATATCCAACCATGTTTCTATTAATGCAATTATATCAAAATCCTCTAAACTATTTATTCCTCTCAGGAAATCTATCTTGTTTAAAATGCTCCTACAATTTGTATAGTAGACCTTCAAGCAACTCCTCTTCTTTTTGTCCATTTTCCCTTTATCTTTAACTAAACCCCTCCTCTCTCTCTTCTTACGAATCACTTTAGTTCCCTGCCTTCTGAAACTCCTCCTAGTGTCGCAAGTTTCCTTTACCCCGACCCCAGTGTCTAATCCCCGGTTCTCTATCTTAAAAAAGCCTGCAGTGCATCTACCTCCCTTTCAAGGGATTCAGACAAGATCTGAACTCCTTTCCTCAAAAAGTGCACCCCGTCCCTGCGGTAGAGGTGGTTATGCCCGAAAAAGAGGTCCCAGCTGTCGACAAAGGCCCAACCCCATTGGCTTTGCAATGAAGTGCCAGCCGGCAATTCAAAGCAATAGCCCTGGAGTACCACAAGTAGTCAACATAGCGTCTTGGAAGGACACCACACAACACAGGGAACCCACCCTGTCGACTTGAGGCGACTCAGGACCCAGTTGTGGTTGAAGGTGTTGCTGTACTGCGTGATGGTGACGTTCTGGTACCCGAGTCCCTCCTGCAACACCACACAACACCATCAACACCATAACCAAGGAACCCCCTCCAACCAGTATACACCATAACATGTATACTTAAAAAATAAGTCATTAATAAAAATCACTAAAATGGCCACTTAAGCTTTTTTTTGCAACTCTCATCTTGTTAAGAGAGAGAGAGAGAGAGAGAGAGAGAGAGAGAGAGAGAGAGAGAGAGAGAGAGAGAGAGAGAGAGAGAGAGAGAGAGAGAGAGAGAGAGAGAGAGAGAGAGAGAGAGAGAGAGAGAGAGAGAGAGAGAAAGAGAGAGAGAGAGAGAGAGGAAAGAGTGGAGAGAGAGAAAGACAGAGGCGAGGGAAGAGAGAGAAACAGAGAGGGAAAGAGACAGAACGAAAGAGACAGAGAAAAACAGAGAGAAAGAGAGAGAGACAGAGAGAAGACAGACAGAGAGAGATACATATAACTTTCCTCGAGCTCCCACCCCCTTCACCCCTTCCCACACCCTCCAGCACCCACCTGAAGGAGGATCTTGGTGAGGGCGGTGGCCAGCTGGTGTGAGAGCCGCTCCGAGGTGTCCAGCTTGATGGGCAGCTCCTGTTGCTTCCACGAGTCATACAGGTAGCGCTGAGGGGGTACTGGGGAGGCGGGATGAGAAATTATATGAAGTACTGGTAGAAGAACATGATGAGAACTGACATGAAATACTGAGGAGGCGGGATGAGAACCAAGGATAGTATATATAGGATAGAGATATATTATAGTATCTTGTATATTATCCCTGAAGAGAACTGACATGAAGTATTGACACAAGACGATGAAGGGATGTGACATGTTATTCACACCATCAACAACTCACTCACTTCATCTGACTCACTCACTTCATCTGACTGACTCACTTCATCTGACTGACTCACTTCATCTGACTGACTCACTTCATCTTGACTGACTCACTTCATCTGACTTTCTCACTTCAATTTGACTGACTCACTTCATCTTGACTGACTCACTTCATCTTGACTGACTCACTTCCTCTGACTCACTCACTTCATCTGACTTTCTCACTTAAATTTGACTGACTCACTTCATCTTAACTCACTCACTTCATCTGACTCACTCACTTCATCTGACTCACTCACTTCATCTTAACTCACTCACTTCAATCTGACTTTCTCACTTCAATTTGACTGACACTTCATCTTAACTCACTCACTTCATCTGACTCACTCACTTCATCTGACTCACTCACTTCTTTTAGCTGCTTTTGAGTTTTTTTTTTTTTATAATTTGTATCGATTTAATAGTCAAGAAAGAATGCGGGATAAAAAAATACATAAAAATTCTTGTCTTGTTCTCTACATCTTTTTCTTCTCTTTTTTTTATATCTTTTTATTATCATGTTTTATTTTTCCTCCTGAGCAGTGTTACCAGTCTAGTGAGGTAGGTAGTGAGGCTATTATCTGTGAATCTTGTATATATTATTCTCTCTCTCTCTCTCTCTCTCTCTCTCTCTCTCTCTCTCTCTCTCTCTCTTCTCTCTCTCTCTGTCTGTCTCTCTTTGTCTCTGTCTCTCTCTCTCTGTTTCTTTCTTTCTTTCTGTCTCTTTCTTTCTCTCTATATATTTCTTTTTTTGTCCGTCTTTTCTTTCTTTCT
This sequence comes from Chionoecetes opilio, assembly GCA_016584305.1. Taxonomy (NCBI): domain Eukaryota; kingdom Metazoa; phylum Arthropoda; class Malacostraca; order Decapoda; family Majidae; genus Chionoecetes; species Chionoecetes opilio. The sequence goes on from JACEEZ010024172.1 coordinate 392,715, forward strand.
TAATCTTTCTCTCTTGATTTCTCTTTTTTTTTTCTCTCTCTCTTCAATATCAATAACACTAATAATAATAATGTCTCTCTTCTCTCTCTCTCTCTCTCCTCAACCCTTCATAAAACTACAATCTCATTATCTTTCACAAATAGAACTAAAGAAACATGGATAAGAGACAGAACAACAGATAGAACAAAGCAGAACAGACAAAATAGAACACAGGCTAAGTTATAGAATTCATAGAAACGATCAAAGAAAATATAGAGATGTAAATAGAACTGAAAAAAACAAGAATAAGAGCGACAGAACCGAAAAGACACAACAGATAAAACAAAACAGAGGCTAAGTAATAGGAACGATAAAAAAGAGAATATATTTTATAGACTTCAAGGCCAAAAAAAGCCTACAAGAAAATGATCAAGTCTATGCTTGTACATACTTGTCTTGGACGATCGCCAACACACACTGCCAGATAGTTAGTGCAGGCTTGGAGAGAGAGAGAGATAGAGAGAGAGACAGAGTAGAGACAGAGACAGAGACAGAGACAGAGACAGAGACAGAGACAGAGAGAGAGAGAGAGAGAGAGAGAGATGAGAGAGAGAGGAGAGAGAGAGAGAGAGAGAGAGAGAGGAGAGAGAGAAGAGAGATGAGAGGAGAGAGAGAGAGAGAAGATGAGAGGAGAGGAGAGAGGGAAGAAGGAGAGAGAGAAGAGAAAATATATATATAGAGAAAGAAAAGAGAAAGGAAAGAGTCTGAGAGAGAAGACAGAGAGAGGAGAGAGAAGACATACAGAGAAAAAAAGAGAAAAAAGAGTGAAAAGAAGAGAAAAAAGAAACAGAGAGGGAAAAAATAAAAAGAGAAAAAAAGAGAGGAATGCAGGCTTAGAGAGAAAGATAAAAAAAGAGAAAGAGAGAAAGAAAGAGAGATAGAGAAAGAGAAAGACAGACAGAGAAATAAATAAATAAATAAAGAGAGAGAGAGAGAGAGAGAGGAGAGAGGAAGAGAGAGAGAGAGAGAGAGAGAGAGACGAGGGGAGAGAAGAGAGAGGAGGAGAGAGAGACGAGAGGAGATGTGAGAGAGAGAGAGAGAGGAGAGAGGGAGAGAGAGAGAGAGAGGAGAGAGAGAGAGAGAGAGAGAGATAATACTTACACGACTTTCCATTTTCCTTCAATCTCATACATTTTTCTGCTTCCGCTGCATGCAGGCAACCGCAGAGCAGCAGGAGCAGGAGGAGGGGGGCGGAGGACAGCAGGCATCGGCCCCCCACCAGCAGGGGCAGCGAGGGGGGCGTGTTGGAGGGGCAGGAAGGAGGGGGGCCCCGCGTCTCCCCCTTCATTGTGGTGGGGGAGGAGGGGGGGGCGGCTACCTGCAACTCTGCGTCATTCTGGAAATACGAGGAGAGGAAAGGTAAGTCAAGGTAAGTCATGGTAAGTCAAGATAAGTCATGGTAAGTTAAGGTAAGTCAAGGTAAGTCAAGGTAAGTCATGGTAAGTCAAGATAAGTCATGGTAAGTTAAGGTAAGTCATGGTAAGTCAAGATAAGTCAAGGTAAGTTAAGGTAAGTCAAGGTAAGTCAAGATAAGTCATGGTAAGTCAAGATAAGTCAAGGTAAGTTAAGGTAAGTCAAGGTAAGTCAAGGTAAGTCATGGTAAGTCAAGATAAGTCAAGGTAAGTTAAGGTAAGTCAAGGTAAGTCATGGTAAGTCAAGATAAGTCAAGATAAGTCAAGGTAAGTCATGGTAAGTCAAGATAAGTTCAGGTAAGTCATGGTAAGTCAAGATAAGTCAAGGTAAGTTAAGGTGAGTTAATTAAGGAATGCAGTGAATATATAGACAATGATTTTTCTTCTTTAAAAAAAAAAAAAAAGTTCATCCTAGCTTCCTATAAAACTTCCTTCCACCCCCCCCCAATTTTTTTTTTTATGTCAAGGTAAGTTCATTAAGTCTCATTAAGGAATGTAATGAATATAAAAACAAATTTCTTTTTATATTCTAACAGCATCGTATCCGTATCCATCGCATGATTCGTATAGGATATTTTCATCCTAGCATTGTATATTCAATCCTCCCCCCCCCAAAAAAAATGGTAAGACAAGGTAAGGCAAGGTTAGTTAATTAAGGTTGATGAATTAAAGTTAGTTGAATAATATAAACAAGGAACTTTTTTTCACTCATTGTTTTATCCTAGTCTCGTATATTTTTTTCTCTCTCTCTCTCTCTCTCTCTCTCTCTCTCTCTCTCTCTCTCTCTCTCTCTCTCTCTCTCTCTCTCTCTCTCTACACCTCCACTCACTCACTCACTCACTCACCACACTCACTCACTCACTCACTCACTCACTCACTCACTCACTCACTCACTCACTCTCTCTCTCTCTCTCTCTCTCTCTCTCTCTCTCTCTCTAAAAAAAAAAAAAATTCTAGACCGATTTTGCTTATACAGTGACATGAGTACACTGAACACATAAGTTTTACGATGTTTATTCATAAGTTAATTCAAAGATAATTAAACTTCGGGCCTGAATATAACCCTTTCAGCCTCATACATAAAACTAAACAAAAACAAACAAATCTAAAAATAAACATCAATATAACAGAGTCTAGATAACACAGTATTTTTATATTATTGTTCTAAGTCACACACACGAATCTGTCTAGGGTGAAGGTTGAAATATTTACAATTAAAACTTTTACTTCAGAAATTACAACCATGACATCGCTAAGTCTTTCAAAGTTTACATAAGAGGGAAGACTTAAGTGTTTCAGAATATCAGTCCTTCCTTTTCTTCCCTTCCCTCTTTCCTCCCCTTCCCTTCCCTTCCCTTTCCTTCCCTTCCCTTCCCTTCCCCTTCCTTTCCCTTCCCTCCCCTCCCCTCCCCTCCCCTTCCCATCCCATGTATGACATACCTTACATTCCTCCCTTCCTTTCCCTTCCTTTCTTTTCCTTTCCCTTCTTTCTTTTCCCATCCCCTCTCTTTCCTTTCTTTTCCTTTCCTATCCTTTCCCTCCCTTTCCTCATCCCCATCTCCCCTTATCCAATATTGCAGTTCCTCCTCTCTTTCCCTCCCTCCCCTTTCCCCTTCCCTCCACGCAACAGTTCCTCCCTTCCTTTCCCTTCCTCCCCCTTCCACTCCCTTCCTCCTCCTCCTCTCCCTTCCCTCCACGCAGCAGTTCCCCTCCCTCCCCTCCCTTCCCTCCACGCAACAGGTGAAATCAAGAACCACCTGTTGAGGAAAGACCAGAAAGAGAAACACGGCAAAGATAAAAGCATAAGATAAGAATGCATTTTTACCAAGACAAGAACTAACATCTCTTTCTCTTATTCCAAAACATTCGTAAAATCCTTCAACAAAACACAAAGAAAATATACCCCACTTACACCTTTTCACGTGCCACCCATCTTCCCTCATTATGTAATTAACCCATTCTTTACCTGGCTACCTGAGTGACACCTTTAGTAAGAGGAAAAAACAACAACAATGTAACAAAGCGTCGTAGCGTAACAAGATTTCACTAAGGCAAGATGGGGGAGAAGAGTTATTTTTAATCTCTCTCTCTCTCTCTCTCTCTCTCTCTCTCTCTCTCTCTCGCCTTATCTACGACATGGCTATATTTTACGGCCAGACAACAACAGCACCACCACCACCACTGCCCTGTCAACCCTCCACACACACACACGACCCTGAGAATCTGGCAATATCAAAACACTGATTCCTCTCTCTCTCTCTCTCTCTCTCTCTCTCTCTCTCTCTCTCTCTCTCTCTCATACCTTCCCTTCCCTTCCTTTTCCTCTCCTCTCCTCATTCTATTCCTTCCATCCTTAATTGCATTCACCCTCCTTTTTTATTTTCCTTTTTATCCTCTCGTCCATTTCTTAAACAAACTCCTAACGTTCCTTTCTTCATTATTTTCCCTACGTCCATTTCTTTAGTAAACTCCTAACGTTCCTTTCTTCATTTTTTTCCTACGTCCATTTCTTAGTAAAACTCCTACCTAATGTTCCTTTCTTCATTATTTTCCCTACGTCCATTTCTTTAGTAAACTCCTAACGTTCCTTTCTTCATTTTTTTCCTACGTCCATTTCTTTAGTAAACTCCTACCTAATGTTCCTTTCTTCATTATTTTCCCTACGTCCATTTCTTTAGTAAACTCCCTAACGTTCCTTTCTTCATTTTTTTCCTACGTCCATTTCTTTAACAAACTCCTAACGTTCCTTTCTTCATTTTTTCCTTCGTCCATTTCTTTAACAAACTCCTAATGTTCCTTTCTTCATTTTATTCGTGTCTTTTTCGTTCCTAATTCAACCCATCATATCTAACCTCTTTTTTTCACTCAATGTCTTCCTTCTTTACTTCCTTTTTAATTCCCCATTCACTTTTTTCCCTATAATTTCTACAAACACACACATATTCTCTTCCTCCCTTCACTTCCCTCTATAGTTTCCTCTCAAATCTCTTCTATCGTAGATAACACTAAAGTCGCCACCTGCCCTAATATCGCCAGGCGCCATATATTACGAATTATAGTATCACTACTGATTTGTATGTGCCACTGAAGATGATACACAGTAGTTTATATCATGACTATAATCTACCCTACCGTAGATAACAGTTAAGTCGCCAGGACAACTTTTTTTTCTGTTTACAGACGTGTGGTGGCGTTAATACTTACATTTCTATATCCATGATTTCAGGAAAGTTAGAAGGGGCTATCTGGAGAGTCTGTGTCATTTTGTGTCTTCATCTGTGTCATAGTATGGCTATAAATGAACAAATTACAAAAATATCTACAAAGTGGCTACCAACAGTAGAGTCGCCAGTTAGTGTTTATTTACTGAGTGTCGTACCGCTGTCGTCGTCGCCCGAAAAAAAAATGCGTAGCGAAATTTGAAACCGTCTATACTTGCAGATACAAAGCATAAAACAACGCTGAAACAGGGTAGATTTGATTATACAGTCATGATATAAACTACTGTGTATCATCTTCAGTGGCACATAGAAATCAGTAGTGGTGCTATAATTCGTAATATTTGGCGGCTGGCGACATGACTGCAGGTGGCGACTTTACTGTTATCTACGGTAGCTGTTTCAGTGTTGTTTTATGCTTTGTATCTGCAAGTATATAAGGTTTCAAATTTCACTACTCGTTTTTTTTTCGGGTGACGACGACGGCGGGACACTCAGAACATAAACACTAGCTGGCGATCTTAGTGTAGGTCGCCACTCGGGTTGATATTTTGTAATTTGTTCATTTATAGCCATAATATGACACAGATGAAGACACAAAATAACACAGACTCTCCAGATAGCCCCTTTTAACTTTCATGAAATCATGGATGTAGAAATGTAAGTATTAACGCCACCACACGTCTGTAAAGCAAACAAAAGTTGTCCTGGCAACTTTAGTGTTATCTACGGTAACATACTTCTTTCTACACTATCCCTTTCCTTTCCTCTTTCTACTCTTTATCAATCTCTTCATACACACTCAGTACATTCCTTCTCTTTCCTATATTTCCCTTCGTACTACCATCCAATCCCTCTTTCCCTTCCTTCCTACCAATCTCTTCAAATTTCCCTCCATTTTCCCATCCAATCCCTCTTTCCCTTCCACCCAATCTCTTCAAATTTCCCTTCATTCTCCCATCCAATCCCTTTCCCTTCCTACCAATCTCTTCAAATTTCCTTCCATTTTCCATCCAATCCCTCTTTCCCTTCCTCCCTTCCTACCAATCTCTTCAACATATTCCCCAAAAGGCGTGAATACTCTATATAGGTTATGGCTCCTTTTCCTCTACCTTCCTCCCTTTGACCTCTCTCCCTCCCGTCACTTCTTTCTGTCCCTTGGCCGGTCAGTTCCCTCAGGAGGCTTGCAAGGGAAAAGGGGCAGGCTGGGTAGACGTGTTTGTGACGAGTGTGTAGCTTTTTTGTCGTATTTTTAGAGGGCGATAGGGTAAATAGTAAATAGATGTAGAAAGCAGTGTAGGAGTGAAGAAAGTATTTATTTTTTATTATATGTTAACTGTGTATGTTTTTTATTTTACTTTATTACCTTTCCTTTTTTTTCGCTATCTAGTCTACCAGTCTTTTTTTTTTTTTTTTATTTACAAGTCATTTTTTTCCATCTTCTCTTTCTTCCTTTCTGCCTTCCTACTTCCTCTCTTTGTCTTTGCTCTCTCTCTCTCTCTCTCTCTCTCTCTCTCTCTCTCTCTCTCTCTCTCTCTCTCTCTCTCTCTCTCTCTCTCTCTCTCTCTCCTTGCAGTTTCTGACATCCTTCCTTCTTTCCTTTTTTTCACTTTTCTTCCTGTTTGAACTCGCAATTTCTGAACTTTCTTCCTTTTCTCGCTCTAAATTTGGCCACTTTATTTTCTTCTTCTGCTTCCCTTTCCCTCCTTTCCTTTCCTCCCTGTCTTCAGTCTCAAAGCATATGCTGAGATTCCTCTTATATATACCAAAAAACATATTTCTTTGGTAGAGGAGGAGGAGGAGGAGGAGGAGGAGGAGGAGGAGGAGGAGGAGGAGGAGAGGAGGAGGAGGAGGAGGAGGAGGAGGAGGAGGAGATCAAACTACAAATAAACAAATGGAAGAAAGGAAGGAAGAAGAAATATGAAAGAAGGAAAGAGAGAGAGGATGAGAAGAGAAGAGGAGAGAGAGAGAGGAGAGAGAAGAGAGAGAAGAGAGAGAGAGAGAGAGAGAGAGAGAGAGAGAGAGAGAGAGAGAGAGAGAGAGAGGAGAGAGAGAGAGAGAGAGAGAGAGAGAGAAGAGAGAGAGAGAGAGAGAGAGAGAGCAAATATTTTCTAGCCTACTCAAACTTCTAAAATTACAATAAAAATAAACAGTATAAAAAACCTCGCCTGTTTATATGATTCTGACAGTGTGTGTGTGTGTGTGTGTGTGTGTGTGTGTGTGTGTGTGTGTGTGTGTGTGTGTGTGTGTGTGTGTGTGTGTGTGTTTACTTGAACCACCACCACTACCAACCAACCCAGCAACACACACACACACACACACACACACACACGAGGTTTACATTTTTCAGCGGAGGCAAAAATCCTTCGAGCAATCCTTCCCCTGAGCAGTGAGACGCACAACACGCCCACCCTCACGCCCCAGGGATTCACGGGATCTTGTTCCTTGTGGTGTTGTCAAGGGGCGCCTTCAGATCCTTCGGCCAGGACTCTTACCCTCAAGGATTCAACCACAGTCCTTCTTTTCCTCACTTTTTTTTCTCAGTTTCTTTATCTTTTCTGGATTTTTTTGTGATTTCTTCCATTTTCTTGTTACATTTTTGTCAGTTTCTTACTTTTTTTCTTTTTCCTTTAATTTTTGTCTCTCTTACTTGTTCATATTTCCTTTCATTTTTGTCCCTTTCAATCCCTTTTTCCTTCATTATTTTCTTTCATTTTTTTCCCTTTTTTAATTTTGTTGTTCTTCCTTAATTTTCTTAAATATTTGTCCCTATCTTCCTTTTTTTCTTCTTTTTTCCTATATTGTTTTCTATAATTTTTCCACTTTTTCTTCTTTTTCCTTTGATTTTTGTCCCTTTCTTCCCTTTATTTCTTTTTCTTCATGGTTTTCTTATATTTTTCTCCCTTTTTTCTTTTTTTTTTCTTCCTTCAGTTTTCTTACAGTTTTGTCCCTTTCTTTTTCAAATTTTTCCTTCGTTGTTTTCCTTAATTTTTGTCCCTTTCATCCTTTTTTCTTATCCTTCCTTCATTTCTTTCTTTCATATTTGTTCTCCCTTCCTTCATTTTCCTGTTTCTCTATAGGTTAGGTTAGTTTCTTCTTCCTTTATTGCTTTTTTTTTCTCTCTCTCTCTCTCTCTCTCTCTCTCTCTCTCTCTCTCTCTCTCTCTCTCTCTCTCTCAACAATAAGACAAAACAAAGGTAAGGACATTCATCTCAAAACACACACACACACACACACACACACACACACACACACACACACACACACACACACAAACAACCACATATAGCACCTTCACAGTCTCGCAAAGGTGTGGTGGTGGTGGTGGTGGTGGTGGTGGTGGCGGTTCATCAAAGATCTGAATATTTATGTGTCTGTCAGTATTCCCAGAGAACAGCTTCGTTTAGTAAAACAGCAGCGGCGGAAGCAGCTGTGAGTTCCACCGCTGAAGCCTCCTGTTACTAGCTATTAAAATGTATTATTAGAAATTATTAGATTAGATGATTAGAATTATAGATTTATAGATTATTACATTATTATAATTATTATTAGATTATTACATGATTATTATTATTATTATTATTACTGTAGATAACACTATAGTCGTCACGGTGCACTAATGTCGCCAGGCGCCATATATTACGAATTTCACCACTAAAGCATCACTACAGACTTGCATGTGCCACGGAAGAGGCATGTACAGTAGTTTATGTTATGTACCTGTCTTCAGTGACACATACAAGTCTGTAGTGATGCTAACATTCGTAATATATGGCGCCTGGCGACATTAGTGCACTGCGGCGACTATAGTGTTATCTACGGTAGAGAAATTCTTACTGAGCGTCTTACTTAATGAGTGTTGCTAAGGCGAGAAAAACACACACACACACACACACACACACACACACACACACACACATACACACACACACACACCACACAAAAAAAAAAAAGTATGGCAAAAAGTATACAAAAAATGCACGAAAAAGAAAAGGAAAATATTGAACGAAATAAAAAAATTGCATTAAAATAAAATCTGGTGAAAAAAAAAAAAAAAAATTTTTTTGTTTTGGGTTGAAGGAAGAAAATATCAAAAACAACGTTGAATTAAAGAAAATGTGGGAAACGACGTAAAACTAAACTTCTGGTTAATATAAATATACTACGAAAGAACGAACGCTAGTGAAGAAGAAAGAATTCCTAGATATTAGTGATTGGATTGAAAAAATTGACGGATAAAATGAAGAAATTAGTTTTGGTGAAGATACGATTTTTTTTTATATTCTAATTACAAAGAAAAAAACTTTGATGATTTAAGGAAATATATGCACTGCTAAAAAATCAAAACCAGAGAGAGAGAGAGAGAGAGAGAGAGAGAGAGAGAGGAGACGAGAGAGAGAGAGAGAGAGAGAGAGAGAGAGAGAGAGAGAGAGAGAGAGAGAAGAGAGAGAAGAGAGAGAGAGAGAGGAGAGAGGAGAGGAGAGAGAGAGGAGAGAGAGAGAGAGAGAGAGAGAGAAGGAGAGAGAGAGAGAGAGAGAGAGAGAGAGAGAGAGAGAGATGAGACTTGCATAAGTGGAGAAAAAAAAAGTTTGTGTGGTAAAAAAAAGGAAAATAATGTGATGATGGTGAAGACAAGAAGAAGAAGACAATGAAAGAAGAAGAAGAAAAAGAAGAAGAAGAAGATGTGTTGATGAAGAGGAGGAAAGATGAACAACAAAATAAAACTATAAAGGTGATGAAAGAGGAAACAATGCAAATAATTGTATCGAGTCAATAAACTGAAACGGCGCACTTCTCTCTCTCTCTCTCTCTCTCTCTCTCTCTCTCTCTCTCTCTCTCTCTCTCTCTCTCTCTCTCTCTCTCACCTCGTAAATCACTGCCCATTAACCTGCCAGTGTCACTTTTTCTCACGTGTGGCATTCCAAAGTAAAGGATACAAAATCTCACCTAAAACTGTTTCATGTGTGAACAATCTCTCTCTCTCTCTCTCTCTCTCTCTCTCTCTCTCTCTCTCTCTCTCTCTCTCTCTCTCTCCTCTCTCTCTCAGAAACATCACTTAAAACTGTTTCATGTGTGGTGTGGACAATCTCTCTCTCTCTCTCTCTCTCTCTCTCTCTCTCTCTCTCTCTCTCTCTCTCTCTCTCTCTCCATCTTCTGTTGTCTGTCTGTCTGTCTGTCTGTCTGTCTGTCTGTCTGTCTGTCTGTCTGTCTTCTCTCTCTCTCTCTTTATGTCTGTCTTCTGTCTCTCTGTCTCTCTCTCTTTGTCTGTCTGTCTGTCTGTCTCCTCTGTCTGTCTGTCTGTCTGTCTGTCTGTCTGTCTGTCTGTCTGTCTGTCTGTCTGTCTGTCTGTCTGTCTGTCTGTCTGTCTGTCGTCTGTCTGTCTGTCTGTCTGTCTGTCTGTCTGTCTTCTCTCTCTCTCTCTCTCTCTCTCTCTCTCTCTCTCTCTCTCTCTCTCTCTCTCTCTTCTCTCTCTCTCTCTCTCTCTCTCTCTCTCGCGTGCGGACTAAAAGAGGAAATATTTTGTCGTCGGGGAACCATCCAACCACACAACCCTCCGATAAATACCTCCAAATCCTTCCTCCCCCCCTCCGCCCTATTTTCCCCCCACTCTACCCCCTCCTCTTCCTCTCCCTCCCCTAAGCTCATCCCTCCCATCCCTCCCTCCCTCTCACACAGACGAAAATAACAAGATAGTTGAATATGGCGTGAAACATCCGTAGAATGATTTCATGAGAATGATTACGAAGGATTCCAAAGACTACACAATAATCGGAACATTGGGAGAGAGTACAGACGAGGGAGGAGGAGGAGGAGGAGGAGGAGGAGGAGGAGGGAGGAGGAGAGGAGGAGGAGGAGGAGGAGGAGGAGGAGGAGGAGGAGATGAGTACATAGGAATACATAGGAATAACAGACACCAGGAGACCTATTGGTCCATAACGAGGGTATCTGCTGAACTACATACTACTAAATATCACTGCATGTAAGAGGACAGTTAGAAATGGATACTAAAGAAGATAGGAACATGGAAGTTTCGTAGTGAAGAATGATAGGATATGAAGTATGCTAACTACAACTACCACTAACACTAATCGATCCGGGGGACTATTATATGAATTAGAAGGTAATACAAAAATATTAGTAGAGGAGGAGGAGGAGGAGGAGGAGGAGGAGGAGGAGGAGGAGGAGGAGGAGGAGGAGGAGGAGGAGGAGAAAGGAGGAGGAGGAGGACAATTAGAGGAAAAATTATTTATCTTTCCTTCTTCTATCCTGCCCCCAATAAGAGATCATTAAGAAGCGAGGTGTTGCGAGAGTAAATAAAGCATAGTGATTGGTGCTCCCCTGGTGTTGTGTTTGCCGCTCCGCCAATCACAGCGCGGCAAAGTGTGACGTCACGGTTTGTTTTGGTGACGTCATAATGGGAACGTGAGCTAAATTAGGTAATCTGAGAGGGAGGGAGAGAGAGAGAGAGAGAGAGAGAGAGAGAGAGAGAGAGAGAGAGAGAGAGAGAGAGAGAGAGAGAGAGAGAGAGCGAGAGGAGGAGCGAGAGAGAGAGAGAGAGAGAGAGAGAGAGAGAGAGAGAGAGAGAGGAAAAAAGTTTAATGGAAAGAAGAAAAGAACAACTTACTCGGTACTTCGTAAATACAATAGAATTTTTTTTTTTAAAGTGTGTGGCGTCAACTTTGAGAAACTTTGACGATGTTGGAAAGAAAAAAATAAGGAAATTTATTGAGCCTAAGAAGAAGTACGAATATAAAACACAGTCACACACACACACACAGTCACACACACACACACACACACACACACACACACACACACACACACAGTAAACACAAAACCTATAAAATGCCAAGGGTAAAGTTAAGACCATTCTAATTCTGGTTAATAATAAAATAAACAAGAACGTAAAGGCACACAAGAAGTCAGCAAAAACACATTAAATAAACAATAAGTCTACAAAAATAAAGCTATTCAGTCTACACAATTATTAATCTCCTGTTTATAGTCTATTTTTTTTAAGTGGCGAAAATTCCATTCTATCTTAAGGTGCCATGCTTAAAAGTATGCCTCTGTTTACCTGATAATAGGGTTGACTATGATAATATACAACTGTAATTTAGAAGAAGCGTAGTATTTCCTTCTCCTGGCATCAAATATCAGGCAGTAAGCAGCAAGGGGGCAGGATTTTTCACCTCTTTAAAAAAAACAGACTATAACTACCGCCATGTGTCAGCCCTCGCCCTGCAGTGATGTCACCTTCTCCTCAAGCTCTAGATCGTATTCCCACACACTTCCCCAAGGCTACATAAGAACATAAGAACATAAGGAAGCTACAAGAGGCCACGAGACATAAGAACATAAGAACATAAGAACATAAGGGAGCTACAAGAGGCCGCGAGACTTACACGTGGTAGTTCCTGTTACTTAACACTACCTACATCTACCTTTCATCCCCATCCATGAAATTGTCTAGCCTCCTTGTAAAGCTCCCTATTGACTCCGCACTAATTACCTATAAGAACATAAGAAAATAAGGAAACATATCATCATAAGTAAAAAAGTTCATTCCGTAATAGCATAAGTAACTATCGTTACCGTGAATATATTGATTCTATTAATTATTAACCAGCAAACAGATGTGGCATTTTATAGTTAAGATATCCGAGGAGATACAAAAAAAACCACCAATCATTAAGAATAAAACTCGGAGGAATTGAACGGTTTTAAAGTATAAAAAAACCAACTATCATAAAACGCACCTTGGAACTGTCACCAGGGATCAAGAACTCTCGACAGCCGTCGTCGAGTGTTCAATTTGAATTTACAGGTACCAAAATACTATTTAACAAGGACTGTTACCCACGGTTTCTGCGTCGGTGATGAATACTATCTTAGCATTGATCATTTCAGGTTGTTTTTTTTTTATTTTTAGTAGGTTATATTAGGAGCCATTGTCCAGGTTAGGTTAAAATTTCCACGTCGACGAGTTCTAGTTTGTTATTTCGGCGAGAATTCCCATCGGCGACAGTTCCATAAACTATATAAAACGATTCCAATATGACAATTATTATTCTATAACCCAAGTAGCTAATTAGAAAGTTTTACAAATTCCATCACTTTTTTTCTGCATAACCACGACCACTCACTAAACCACACTGATAGAAAAATAAAAGGAAAATAGAAAAGAAAGTGTCAGGAGAAAAAGTTGCGGGGTGGAAGTTATTGACGAGAGAAAAAAAGTTGCGGGGTGGAAGTTATTGACGAGAGAAAAAGTTGCGGGGTGGAAGTTATTGAGAGAAGAAAAAGTTGCGGGGTGGAAGTTATTGACGAGAAAAAAAGTTGCGGGGTGGAAGTTATTGACGAGAGAAAAAAAGTTGCGGGGTGGAAGTTATTGACGAGAGAAAAAAAATTGCGGGGTGGAAGTTATTGACGAGAGAAAAAAAGTTGCGGGGTGGAAGTTATTGACGAGAGAAAAAAAGTTGCGGGGTGGAAGTTATTGACGAGAGAAAAAAAGTTGCGGGGTGGAAGTTATTGACGAGAGAAAAAAAGTTGCGTGGTGGAAGTTATTGACGAGAAAAAAAGTGCGGGGTGGAAGTTATTGACGAGAGAAAAAAAGTTGCGGGGTGGAAGTTATTGACGAGAGAAAAAAAGTTGCGGGGTGGAAGTTATTGACGAGAAAAAAAGTTGCGGGGTGGAAGTTATTGACGAGAAAAAAAGTTGCGGGGTGGAAGTTATTGACGAGAGAAAAAAAGTTGCGGGGTGGAAGTTATTGACGAGAGAAAAAAAAGTTGCGGGGTGGAAGTTATTGACGAGAGAAAAAAAGTTGAGGGGTGGAAGTTATTGATGAGAGAAAAGTTTATTAATTGCGTACTAATGTAACCACTTAATTGTTCCTCCCAGGGCAAGCAAACAAAGAGTGTGGAGGCAAAGGTGTGGCAAAAGTGTTCAGCCAATCTGGTTTTATTGGCTATACTTTCTCCTTTTTTCCTTCCCTTGGTACTCCCCTTTGTGACGATGTTGCTGATGTTAACCTCTGATGTGGGTGGCGATCCTTACCTCCTTTCCTATCTCCTCCTCCTCCTCCTCTTCCATATACATCCATCTCCTATCTCCTTCTTCTCCTCCTCTTCCATATACATCCATCTCCTATCTCCTCCTCCTCCTCCTCTTCCATATACATCCATCTCCTATCTCCTTCTTCTCCTCCTCTTCCATATACATCCATCTCCTATCTCCTTCTTCTCCTCCTCTTCCATATACTCTCTCTATCTCCTTCTTCTCCTCTCATACATCCTCTCCTACCCTCCTCCTCTCGTCCATATACATCTATCCTATCTCCTTCTTCTCCTCTTCCATATACATCCATCTCCTATCTCTCTCTCTCTTCCATTACATCCATCCCCTATCTCCTCCTCCTCTTCCATATACATCCTCTCCTATCTTCCTCCTCTTCCATATACTCCTCTCCTATCTCCTCCTCCTTTCCATATACATCCATCTCCTATCCCTCCCTTCTTCCATATACATTCATCTCCTATCTCCTTCTCTTCCTCTTCATATACATCCATCTCCTATCTCCTCCTCCTCTTCCATATACATCCATCTCCTATCTCCTCCTCCTCTTCCATATACATCCATTTCCTATCTCCTCCTCCTCTTCCATATACATCCATCTCCTATTCTCCTCCTCCCCCTTCCATATACATCCATCTCCTATCTCCTCCTCCTCCTCTTCCATTACATCCATCTCCTATCTCCTTCTTCTCCTCTTCCATATACATCCATCTCCTATCTCCTCCTCCTCTTCCATATACATCCATCTCCTATCTCCTCTTCCTCTTCCATATACACCCATCTCCTATCTCCTTCTCTTCCTCTTCCATATACATCCATCTCCTATCTCCTTCTTCTCCTCCATTCATACATATACATTCCCCTTCCTCTTCCTCCTTCACCTACTTCAAAATACCTTCCTCCTCCTCCTCCTACTCCTTCATACATTTCTCTTCCTCCTTTACCTACTCCTTCATACATTCCTCTCCTTCTTCCTCCTATTATTATTATTATTACTATTTTGTGTGTGTGTGTGTGTGTGTGCATGAGGTTCTGCTTTAAACACACACACACACACACACACACCACACACACACCACACACACACACACAGTCACACACACACACACACTTCCGGTCAGCAGGGTGTCACGTGACAGTTCCACGTGCACACACTTCTCTGTTCCTCTTCCTCTTGATCACATTCTCCTCTTCCTCCTCTTTCATCTACACTCTCGCTCTAACTTCCTATTTCTTCCTCCCATTCTTATATATTTTTTATTCACCCATATTTTCTTCTGTCCCACTTACTCTCTGGCTTAACCTTCGTATTCCTATCCTTCTATTCTACTTCTATCCCATTCTTTTGCTTGTCTTCCTATCTCCTCCTCCTCCTCCTCTTCCATATACATCCATCTGCTATCTCCTTCTTCTCCTTCTCTTCCATATACATCCATCTCCTATCTCCTCCTCCTCTTCCATATACATCTATTTTCTCCTCCTCCTCCTCCTCTTCCATAACATCCATCCTCCCCTTTCATTCATTTCTTTCATAACTTCATTCATCGTGCAAAATTTTCCCCCAATCATTCATTCCTTCACTTCTTCAATCATTCCCATTCATCACATAATCTGTTCTTCATTCACGCCCTCACTCCTTCCTTCTCCTTTTGTTTATTCGATTTATTTTCCATTTTCTCTCCTTCCCTCTTCCTCTTCTTCACCTCTTCCCTCCTTCATTTCTCCTCACCATCGCGTTTTATCTGTTAATCACATTTTCTCATGAATTCCATTTTTACCTGACGGAACATAGATCGCCATTAAATTTTTCTTAGTCCGCCTCTCCCATTAGATGCATTAGAGAGAGAGAGAGAGAGAGAGAGAGAGAGAGAGAGAGAGAGAGAGAGAGAGAGAGAGAGAGAGAGAGAGAGAGAGAGAGAGAGAGAGAGAGAGAGAGAGAGAGAGAGAGAGAGAGAGAGAGAGAGAGTGAACTAGAGAGTCTTGCACAGTACAACTGTGCAAGAGTTCAAGGAACTTGTGAACGCGTGGCTGCCGAGGTGAAGGCAAGGAGATCACAATTATCACGAGTTAGGCTTTTAGATAGGGAACACTAATTATGTCTCCTTTAGCCTGTAAATGTTACAATTATTTATGTAATGTAAATAGTAACTTACTCTGTAATGATGTTTTTTGTAACCCGGTAAAAAAAATAAAAGAGAGAGAGAGAGGAGAGAGAGAGAGAGAGAGAGAGAGAGAGAGAGAGAGAGAGAGAGAGAGAGAGAGAGAGAGAGAGAGAGAGACTGCGTGTTTATGTTGTGATGGTGATAGGGAGGATAGAGGGGATGAAAGGGGAGAGAGAGAGAGAGAGAGAGAGAGAGAGAGAGAGAGAGAGAGAAGAGGAGAGAGAGAGAGAGAGAGAGAGAGAGAGAGAGAGAGAGAGAGAGAGAGTTTAGGTGTGTGCAAGATTAACTTGCATGGCAGCTTACCTTTACCTCCTCTAAAGTAAGATTAATGTAGTTACGAAGGTTGGGGAGGGGAAATGGAGGGGAGGGACGGGGGGGGCAAAGAAGGGGGGGGAGAAGAGGAGAGAGGGGAGGAAGAGGAGGGAGGAGCTAGTGGGGGTAAGGAAGGGGGGAGAGAAGGGGAGAGAGGGGAGGAAGGGGGGAAGATTTGAACACCTGTAAGATAAGCAAAGGTAAGGAGTGTCTTTGTGTGTATTCATTCATGTTATTAAATAAGTGAAAGGGAGTAGTAGTAGTAGTAGTAGTAGTAGTAGTAGTAGTAGTAGTAGTAGTAGTAGTAGTAGTAGTAGTAGTAGTAGAGTAGTGGTAGTAGTAGTATAGTAGTTGTCGTAATAGTAAAAGTAGTAGTAGTGGTAGGGGTAGGGTAGTGGTAGTAGTAGTAGTACATAGTAGTAGTAGAAGTAGAAGTAGTAGTAGTAGTAGTAGTAGTAGTAGTAGTAGTAGTAGTAGTAGTAGTAGTAGTAGTAGTAGTAGTAGTAGTAGTAGTAGTAGTAGTAGGATAAAAAAAAGAACTACACAATCATCGCTCTTATTGTAGTTCTTATCACCATGTTTGTGTTTACTTATCAATACTGTTGTTGTTCTTATCATTAATGCTGACCGACATTGACTGCACCTGCGTCGATAACAATTAATATTCACCTGTTCCCGGCCCCTGTAAGGTCATTGTCGTTGGCGAGATCATGGCCGATAGAGAATGACCTCTTAGAATGGCGCTAATCGGTTCACTCCTGTATTACATTAAACCTACGCAGGACCAGATTATCCAAACTTAGGCTACAAAACAAGTCACACGGCCAGACAAGTTCCTATTGGTTTTTTTTATCTTGTCATTCTTCTTCTCTCCTCTCTATATTTGGTCTTCCTCTCATCATCTCCTGTTTCTTCTTCTTCTTCTTCTTCTTCTTCTTCTTCTTCTTCTTCTTCTTCTTCTTCTTCTTCTTCTTCTTCTTCTCTTCTCTTCTCTTTCTTCCTCACATCATCTCCTGTCTCTTCTTCTTCTCTCCTCTCTCTTCTTCTTCCTTTGGTCTTCCTTTCATTATCTCCTGTCTCTTCTCATTCTTCTTCTCTCCTCTCTCTTAAGGCTGATTCACACTGGCGTTTTTTCGGCATTTTTATCTGACGAGAAGTCGGTCTCTTGCGGGCTAGTGCGGAGATTACGTTCACACACGCAATTCGTTTCGGGAGACAAATCTTCTTCTTCTTCTTCTTCTTCTTGTGACCTTTTCTGCTTTTAGTATCGCTTTATAGGTCGTCTGTCAAGCTCGTGCTCGATCTTGTTGTTGTTCCCGCGTCCCCGCCATCAACAAGTAGTGTACATTCTTCAACCATGAATCGTGGCACCCGTATCCGATGTACTCTCATTGCTGCTGCACTAGCCCTAGCGTTGGATGATGAGGAGCCATCACGCGTCTGGACTCGTCCATGGATAGCCAGAAGGCGAAAAATTTCGGTATTATATGTATCGCCATTGGCATGGAACATTTGGATTCAAATTAAGGATGAAAAGATCTGCACGATGATGTAAGTGAAATTTGTTAGTTTTTAGTGCCCAATACCGAAATTATACCAATAATTGGGGTGATTTGGGAGAGGGTGGTGCTGGCTTCTGCGTTTATTTGAATTTGGCGCGCGAAATTCTCGGCAAGTCGGTAGATAAAGACCGAGCGATCGGTGTGTGATTTTGTTTGAAAACTTATTGCGATCATGACACCAGCCCCAGACCCAGACCCCTTCTCGTCAGATAAAAATGACGAAAAAACGCCAGTGTGAATCAGCCTTTACTCTCATCATCATCTTCTTCTGTCTCTCCTTCTCTCCTCTCTCTTCCTCTTTCTCTGGTCTCCTTTTCATCATCTCCTATCTACAGGAACTACCACGTGTAGGCCTCGCGGCCTCTTGTAGCTTCCTTATTTTCTTATGTTCTAATGTTCTTATCTTCCTTCCTTCTTGTCTCTTCTATCTCCAGCTTAATCCACCTCTTCTCTATTTCTTAATTATCTGCTTTTCTCTTACTATCTCTTCCATCATCCCTCCTTTCTCCTCTCTACTCCTTCATTTTCTCTTTCTTCTTTCATGCTGCATTCTCTTCCATCATCCCCCCTTTCTCCTCTACTCCTTCATTTTCTCTTTCTTCTTTCATGCTGCATTCTCTTCCATCATCCCTCCTTTCTCCTCTGTACTCCTTTTTCTTTTTCTCTGCTGCATTCTCTTCCTTCATCCCCCCTTTCTCCTCTACTCCTTCATTTTCTCTTTCTTCTTTCCTGCATTCTCTATCCAAATTACCATCCTTGCTCATTTTCCTTCTTTCTCTACTTATCCGTCACTCTTTCTTCTCTCTCTCTCTCTTTTACTACTTGTTCTCCTCGTCGCTGTAGTGCTAAAGGCAATCATGGCGTCAGTATTTACAGTGACTCTTTACTATTCCACTGCGCATCCTGATAACGCGTAGAAAGCTGCCGGGAGGGGGAGGAAGAGGTGGAGGAAGAGATGTGGGTGGAAGGCGGGGATGTGGAGAACCAGGAGGAGGATGGGGAGAGGAGGAGGAGGAGGTGAAGGAGGATGAGAGACGAGTTAGGGATGGGGGATTGAGGAGGAGGAGGAGGATCTGGCCAGCCAACATTCCTCTCCGCCACATACACGCACGCACACACACACACACACACACACACACACAAGTATATTGAAGACACTAACTTTTAACAACTTTCGTAGATGCAAAACTTCAAACGTTCCCTGTGGCCTCAAGTAAATATAAAGGGGAGTGACGCCCCCTCTGCCCCACTCCAAGGCGCTGTGGGGGTGGTCACGTGGAGGAGGGGGGTTGGGGAGGGTTGGGGGGCATTGGGGCATGGGTAGTGTAACGCCCTTGTGTTGGGGGTACGGTTTTCAAGGCCGGAGGAGGAGACGGGATGCTTCACAGATTGCCTTTTTCGGGTCAAACATAATTTCTTTCATGGCGCCAAATAAAACCAAGTTATTTCTTTCTTCCAGGGTTTATGAGGGCTTGTCATAAGGTCTCAGGGCACGGGGTATGTACGGCATGTCTACTCTAAGCCCTGTAGTGGTAAACAAACAGTGTGGCGCCAGACAATTACCTACAAGGCAGCCAGTAAAGTGAAGACCAAAATATCCCCTCCATCCTCCCTCCCTCACACACGCACGCAAGCCCCGCCTCCCGCCCCGCCGCGCTGCCAGACGCACAACGATATCAAAACAAACCATGTACACAAACTTCCCCTTACTCGTTCCCCACAAAAACAACACAAGACATCCAAAACATAATTAAAATCGCAAATATACTAATATATATAAAAGAATACACATGCTACGATAGTTTTAAGAGTCGTATATCAATCTCCGTACGACAGTTACCGCTAAGTTGTACGCAGGCAGACAGACACAAACAGACACACCCACCCAGACTCAGTATTTCATTAGTATAAGGAAGGGAAGTATACACGCTCGTCTCTTAACCTTGATGCAATGAACTTTAAACTTAAGACTGGTTTGTTTGTTTACCTCCTGACCTCTCCCTTTACGTACCTCCCACAGGCACGGCTCAAAGGGCACGGCAAAGCGACAACACGAGGGGCATAACATCTTAACAACTCATTTCCCCTCGTCTCCCCTCACTACCAGCTGAAGGGGGGAGGGTACCAAACCATCTGTATTACTGCCACATCCACTACTACTACTACTACTTTTCTTATCATTATTATCATCATTATTGGTATTATTATTATTACTACTACATCCACTACTACTACTATATTACTACTACTACTACTACCGTAGATAACAGTGAAGTCGCCAGGCGCCAAATATTACGAATTATAGCATCACTACTGATTTTTATGTGCCACTGAAGATGTTACACAGTAGTTTATATCATGACTGTATAATCTACCCTGTTTCAGCGTTGTTTTATGCTTTGTATCTGCAAGTATAACTGTTGCGCATTTTGCTTCTCACGTTTTTCTTCGCGCGATGACAGACAGTAAACAGTAGCTTTTCGGGCGACAAGACGCAGACTTGCCAGATCTTTCAAACTTGAATAGAATTTATTTTCACGTTGGCAGAGGAATTTTTATATATTCAAGCATCTTCCGCAGCTAATATATATAGAGACTTGTTTTACTTGACCTCTAATTTCCCTGAATTCCCCAGAGTGGCGACTCAACTGTTGGGTTAAAATACTAGCTGGCGACTTTACTGTAGTAGGTATAGTGAGGTCGCCACTCGATTTTATTTTTGTAATTTGTTCATTTATAGCCCTAATATGACACAGATGAAGACACAAAATGACACAGACTTTCCAGATAGACCCTTCTAACTTTCCTGAAATCATGGATGTAGAAATGTAAGTATTAACGCCACCACACGTCTGTAAATAACAAAGAAACGTTGTCCTGGCGACTTCACTGTTATCTACGGTACATCGTTACTTCTGCTATCATTATTATCATCATTATTGGTATTATTATCACTACTACTATTTCTACTACTACTTCTATTACTACTACTACTACTACTACTACTAAAGGTACTCTCCTACTCCTATTACCACTAATACTACAACTTCTACCTAGTACTATTACCACTATACAAATTACGTAATGCATCACAACAATTAACTATATATAAGGTAAAATATGGGGAATAAGGTAAAGGTCGTCACACACACACACACACACACACACACACACACACACACACACACACACACATACACACACAAACAAACAAACAATAAATAAGTATAACTAAAACCCTTATAATGTCGACCAGTAAGGAATGGTATCATAGAATCTATAACCGTAGCATTCGATACCTTATACTCCTCATTATCTTATCGTCCATTGTTTTATCGCACACGACCTTATAATGCTCATCTGTTTTACAATACCTCACACACACACACGCACACACACACACACACACACACACACACACACACACACACACACACATAAAAAGAAAGAAGAAGAAAAATGAAGAAGAAAAGAAGATGAATAAAAAGAAAAGAATGAATGAGAAGGAGGAGGAGGAGGAGGAGGAGGAGGAGGAGGAGGAGGAGAAGAAGAAGAAGAAGAAATAATTGATATAGTGTTGAAAACGTTGTCTTTCACAGGAACGTTCATGTTATTTAATTACTACTACTGGTTTTTTAGTATTATTGTTGTTTCAGCCATACCTTTAAGAACTAATATAAACTAAATGAATGACAATAGATCGCGCACCCCACACACACACACACACACACACACACACACACACACACACACACACACCACACACACACACGTAGTCCTGCTTCAGTCTCGTTAAAGTCACGTATGAAAGGTGAGTTCAGCAAGCTTGGGTCTCACCTAATTAAGTCCCCTCCACCTGTTGACTAATTATGCTTCGCGCCTCACCTAACCTAACACCAACACCTGCACAGGGTTATTACTTACAAAGGTTAATTTAGGTTGCTTTAATACATGTCACCTGAGGAAACGTAGCTACGGTTTATATCTAATTAAAATAACAAAAGTAGCAAGGGTAAATATCTAATGAAAAACAAAGTAGCAACGGTATATATATAATGAAAAAATAAAAGTAGCAACGGTATATATATAAGGAAAAAACAAAAGTAGCAACGGTATATATATAATGAAAAAATAAAAGTAGCAACGGTATATATATAAGGAAAAAATAAAAGTAGCAACGGTATATATATAAGGAAAAAACAAAAGTAGCAACGGTATATATATAAGGAAAAAACAAAAGTAGCAACGGTATATATAATGAAACAACAAAAGTAGCAACGGTATATATATAATGAAAAAACAAAAGTAGCAACGATATATATATAATGAAAAAACAAAAGTAGCAACGGTATATATCTAATTAAAAAAAGTAGCATCAGTTTATTTCTTATGAAAACAACAACAAAAGTAGCAACGGTATATATCAAATAAAAGAAAAATAACAACGATATATATCTAATTATAACAACAGAAGCCGTCTAAGATTTAAAAACAGGTGTAGTTTATACTGAATTATAACAAAGATGTAGTAAATATATAAAAAATTAAGACACAAAGCATAACCTTGAAATACAGTAACATTCCTACATGATATTCAATTACAACACAGAGGTCTTCGAAGAACACTGCAAATATTTCCTACTTTGTACACTTCAATTATCTTTTTATTTTTTTATTCCCGTATTTCTTTTATGTTTCTCATTTTACTTTTATTCGCTCGCTTCATTTCCTGTATCTTTTTTTTTTCTTTTTTCTTTTTTCTTTCTTTTACTTTAATATCAACGGAACGATCTAGATTATCATTGCAATAATTAATAACATCAAATTACGTTGTGCTATTTCTCTCTCTCTCTCTCTCTCTCTCTCTCTCTCTCTCTCTCTCTCTCTCTCTCTCTCTCTCTCTCTCTCTCTCTCTCTCTCTCTCTTAGTACTATCATTATTGAACTTAGTAGTAGTAAAATTAGTAATATTAGTAGTAGAAAGTGGAGATGGTAGTATAAATAGTAGTAGTAGTATAGTAGTAGTAGTAGTAGTAGTAGTAGAAATAGTAGTGGTAGTGGTAGTAGTAGAAGTAGTAGTAGTAGTAGTAGTAGTAGTAGTAGTAGTAGTAGAAATAGTAATAGTAATAGTAATAGTAGTAGTAGTAGTAGTAGTAGTAGTAGTAGTAGTGTAGTAGTAGTAGTAGTAGTAGTAGTAGAAGCAGCATTTACTATCGTTGTTGAAGTAATATTATACAAGTTTCTGGTGATGATGGTGGTGGCAGCTGTTTACTTTATCCACATTTCGTTGATACCAATTAAGAGAGAGAGAGAGAGAGAGAGAGAGAGAGAGAGAGAGAGAGAGAGAGAGAGAGAGAGAGAGAGAGAGAGAGAGAGAGAGAGAGAGGTGAACATATTAAGACAGTAGAACATTCCTCTCTATTGATGACGAATAAAGGGTGAAAGAAAAGAAGAAAGGAGAAAGGGGAGAGAAAGCCACAGCGGGGAGGAATAAATTATGTATGGAGTGATGGTGAATTGAGAGGAAAAAAGGGAGGAGAAAGGGGTGGAGGAATGAATGGGAAAGACGGGAAGGATCTCTCTCTCTCTCTCTCTCTCTCTCTCTCTCTCTCTCTCTCTCTCTCTCTCTCTCTCTCTCTCTCTCTCTCTCTCTCTCTCTCTCTCTCTCTCTTTTTCCAATACATAGAAAAATTGGGAGAAATCTGGTCTTGCCTAGGAGCTGCACATTCTCTCTCTCTCTCTCTCTCTCTCTCTCTCTCTCTCTCTCTCTCTCTTCTCTCTCTCTCTCTCTCTCTCTCTCCTCTCTCTCTCTCTCTCTCTCTCTCCTCCTCCTCCTCTTCCCCATTATATTCAATTGTTATTATTTTTTTTAGTGGGGGATGTTATGTACAAAGAAGAATGAAATAAATATTAATAAAAAAAGACTTAAGGATCAGTGTAGCAATGCTGAATAACAAACAACATAGCAAAGTGTGTGTGTATGTGTGTGTGTGTGTGTGTGTGTGTGTGTGTGTGTGTGTGTGTGTGTGTGTGTGTGTGGTGTGTTTATGTGGCGAGACTAAAGTGCAGTTGTACTGACCTCTCTTCTCTCTCTCTCTCTCTCTCTCTCTCTCTCTCTCTCTCTCTCTCTCTCTCTCTCTCTCTCTCTCTCTCTCTCTCATATTCCAATTTGACACCATTCATTTTTTTTCTCCTTTATTTTTATGATGTCCATTAATTTTCCACCTCTTACTGTCCCGTTTTATCCTACCACAGGAGCAGGAGGAGGAGGAGGAGGAGGAGGAGGAGGAGGAGGAGGAGGAGGAGGAGGAGGAGGAATACATAGGAATAACAGACACCAGGAGATCTATTGGTCCATAACGAGGGTATCTGTTGTACTACATACTAACTATCAACTACATGTAAGAGGAACAGTTGGAAAATGATACCATGTCCCTAAAGAAGATAGGAACATAGAAGTTTCGTAGTGCAGAAAGATAGGGTATGAAATATACTAACTACAACTACCACTACCACTACAACTAATCGATCCGGGGGACTAAATATGAATTCGCAGGGCACTATCAATACCCATTTACTTTACAGTGCGCGTCAAGCCTGTTTTTAAATGTAGTTATTGTGCTGGCTTCGACAACATTTGCTGGTAACTTGTTCCATCGATCAACGACTCTCACATTGAAATAATTTTTACATTCGCGAAGTAATCGCGGCGAAATTTCGTCCACCCCCACGGATTTTGCTGGGTCAAGTTTCTGCAAATACTTTGATACTTCGTCTACTTTTATCTCTCCTATTTTCAATCTATCACTTTCGAGTCCCGCATACATGTTTACTGGTTCTGGTAATGGAGCTTCGTCTTCTTTAATAAATACCGCATTAAAGTAAGCATTGAGTACGATTGCCATGCTCTTATTATCATTTACCAAGATGTTATTTTTATCTTTCAGTGGCCCAATACTTGTTTTGACGTTTTTCTTACTTCGAACGTATTGAAAGAACCTTTTCGG
Organism: Chionoecetes opilio; assembly: GCA_016584305.1. Taxonomy (NCBI): domain Eukaryota; kingdom Metazoa; phylum Arthropoda; class Malacostraca; order Decapoda; family Majidae; genus Chionoecetes; species Chionoecetes opilio. Next base: position 417,501 of record JACEEZ010024172.1, read on the forward strand.
GTTTGATTTGGATTCCTTTGCAATTTTTTCTTCATACTCACGCTTTTTAGTCTTAATTAATCCCTTGCAACGTCGTTTTACGTCATTGTATTCTCTAGAATCGCAGTCCGCATTTGATCGCTTGTAAACTTTATACACTCGGCGCTTTCTGCCAATGATTTGTTGAATCTCATTAGTCATCCAACTGGGTCTGTTTATGTTATTCAGACGTTTTCTTACCATGGGAACATGTTTTTCTACCACCGATTGGAGTTTATTTGTGAATAAATTATACATGTTTTCCGCATTATTACCGTTTAGTAGGTCAATCCATTAAACTTCGCTTAGTACCCTGCTGATCTTCGTGAAATCCGCTTTATTATAATTGGGAACTAATAACCGATTTTCTGTGATGTCTACATTGCAATTTATGCCGCATCTGATTAACCTGTGATCACTGTTTGCCAGGAGGAGGAGGAGGAGGAGGAGGAGGAGGAGGAGGAGGAGGAGGAGGAGGAGGAGGAGGAGGAGGAGGAGGAGGAGGAGGAGGACATAGGAATACATAGGAATAACAGACACCAGGAGCCTTATTGGTCCACAACTAGGGTATCTGTTGTACTATATACTACTAACTATCAACTACATGTAAGAGGAACAGTTGGAAAATGATACCATGTCCCTAAAGAAGATAGGAACATGGAAGTTTCGTAGTGAAGAATGATAGGATATGAAATATACTAACTACAACTATCACTATCACTAATCGATCCGGGGGACTATAATATGAATTCGCAGGGCACTATCAATACCCATTTACTTTACAGTGTGCGTCAAGTCTGTTTTTAAATGTAGTTATTGTGCTGGCTTCGACAACATTTGCTGGTAACTTGTTCCATCGATCAACAACTCTAACATTGAAATAATTTTTACGGAGATCTGTGATGCATCGTTGACCGTTTAGTTTTAAACCGTTATTTCTTGTTGTCACTTGAGGAGAAAGTGTTGTAATCTGCTTGCAAGTGTAGATTGCAGAACTATGAAGATATTTAGGGGAGATGAAATGAAAAAGGAATTAGAGAAATTAAATAAATGAGAGAATGGAAGAGAGTGAAAATAGTTATTTTACAACGGCTTACAAATGTAAACAGAGGGCTGAGCTGAACTTAGGGTAGGACAAGTGTGGGAACTGTATCTAGGCCTATGTGTACAAGATGAAACTTTGGTGTGGGCGTGGTTTAAATATATTTTAGGAGGCGTGGTATAAAATCTGTTCTCGACAAATGAGAAAGCTGTAATTGTGAAAACACGCCCTCATGTCTTTTGGAATAAGGCATAGACAAATGAACGCCAAAGTTGGAGGCTGACACGCCTCACGTTAAAATATCTAGCCAATGATGAAAGTGAATTCTGGAAGAACTAAAATAAGGTGGAGTAAAGGACACGAGAAAATATGTTGGAGGGAAATTGTTACCAATAAGAAAACATTAGGTAGGCGTGTCTAGGAAATAAGTTGAGAGAGAACTAAAATAAATGCCAATTACCTTAAAGGAAGAAATGGCTATATAAGATGAAACACAAGTTAAAGAGTCATCCTTGAGACGACACCATGGGCTTCTTTGCTGTCATTAAGGTGAGTAGAAGCATTGTTGCACGGGAGGGAGTCATTGACTTTAGGGTGTAACGCAGCTATATTAATGTGTTAGGATATTTAAATGATAGGATGTGGAATTAGGGAGTCGCACGCATATATATGATGATGTTGATAATATTGTGAATTAAGGAATGTAGGGAGTGATGCATGCGATATGAAGTTTTGTCGAATAGATTGAGAGATAATAATGTCAGGGTGCGACCTGTGATTGAGATCTGTGTTGAGATGAGTCAGTGTAGTACGAAATTATGTTATAGAAGGAAGAATCTGTGTTGAGATGTACTGCAAAATATATGTTAAAATAATAATAGAGAAAATTGCAAGCGTTGTTCCTTGAACTTAACCAACTATAAAATAAGGAACAACAAAACGTTCGTAAGCTAATGCAACCTCTCGCGATACAACAGTTCGAATAGGTTCTCTTGATTAATGACATCAAATCCTTTTAGGATCTTAAAGGTTTCTATCAGGTCCCCACGGATTCTACGATCCTTTAAGGAAAACATTAAGTTTCCGCAGTCTCTCTTCATAAGATGAATTTCGCAGAGATGGAATTTGTTTGGTTGCTCTTCTTTGCACTGATTCCAATTTGGCTTGATCTTTTATGAAACATGGCGACCAGAATTGAACGGTATATTCTAAGTGCGGCCTAACCAAAGACGTGTATAATCGTGTCATTACTTTCGGAGTTTTATGTTCAAAGTTGCGTTTAATGAAGCCCAACATCATATTCGCCTTTTTACTGGCAGCTAGGCAATGCGGACTGGTTTTAAGATCATTACTGATGATGAAACCTAAATCCTTTTCCTGCTGTACTTCAGTTAACGATTTATTTTGCATTTGATAGTTATATTTGAGGTTATCGTTGCCTATATGCATTACTTTACATTTATCGGAATTGAATTCTAATAGCCATTTATCACTCCAATCTGATAGTTTGTCGAGATCACGTTGTAAGAGTTCGCAGTTTTCTCTAGTATATGCTTTACCGCCTAATTTGGTGTCATCTGCAAATTTCGATATTTTAGATACAAGTCCGCAGTCCAGATCGTTGATATATATCAGAAAAAGAGTAGGACCCAAGACCGAGCCCTGAGCCACCCCACTAGTAACATCTAACCAATCAGATGCCTCGCCATTTATTACTACCCGTTGTTTACGAGGAGGAGGAGGAGAAGGAGGAGGAGGAGGAGGAGGAGGAGGAGGGAGGAGGAGGAGGAGGAGGAGGAGGAAGAGGAGCAAGGGTACTTCTGATTCTTCGGTCATTCACACGAGATCATTTCTAACTTGATAAGTATGATAACTACTACTCCTCTTCTCTCTTTCCCTTCCATATCTTGTTGATCCCATTCTGCTCTCTCTCTGTAACATTTTTTTTCTCTCTCTCTCTCTCTCTCTCTCTCTCTCTCTCTCTCTCTCCTCTCTCTCTCTCTCTCTCTCTCTCTCTCTCTCTCCTTTTCCTATCTATCTCATTGCTTCCTGTTTCTTTACTCCTTCGCTTTCTTTTCCTTTCAGTTTCGTGGTCTAGTTTTGGTTTGTACTCTCTCTCTCTCTCTCTCTCTCTCTCTCTCTCTCTCTCTCTCTCTTTCTCTCTCTCTCTCTCTCTCTCTCTCTCTCTCTCTCTCTCTCTCGGCAGCACGAGTGCCCGGTGGTACACCGATGTGGCCGCTGGGTGCCTGCTCCCACCACAACGCCCTCTAAGTCGGCTGTGCGAGGTGGTGAGATCCAGGATCAAACTTGGGTACCCTTATGGATGGGAAATTGGCATCAACACGCCGGAGGAAGGGCGTCGCTGTAGGCTGTGCGCTACTGAGGATGGGCACACACTTGCTCACTACCTTCGTGACTGTGGCCGCGTCACCCGCCAAAGACAACAGTGTTCTGTGTACCCACACCCACCCTTGCTGAACTTGCAATTCACTTCATTAATCTCCTCCCACAAACACTAACTGCACATCCAGAATTCTGTGCCATTAGCTGATTAATCTAAGGAAG